>JAQQZS010000001.1:22768493-22778977 GCA_030068045.1 Platyallabes tihoni
CATTTGTATCATGTGCTTTTTCTGGATTTTTGGTTGATATTCTGTCTCAATCCTTTACCATAAACCTATAATAAAAATTATAGACCCTTCATTTCTTTGTAAGTGGGCAAAATCTGTAGGGGATCAAATACTTATTTTCCCCACTGTAACCTTGGATGACATGATGAAGGTGTGACCTCTCACCTCCACTGTTGGTGTTTTGAATCTTGCCTCCGATAAAAATTGCTGAACATTTTGGATAGAAATATTTGCCTATATCAGCACTATTATAACCTTACAGTATACAGAACCTGTAAAGCATTAGTGTATTCCTTTTATCATACCTTTAACTTCCTCCACATAGATTTAAACCCGAGCCTGAGTTTATGGATGTACAATATTTGTGTGTTCTACAGCTGCACAGTGTGATTTTGAGGCAGATGCGTGTGGCTGGCATGAATTCGCACCTGATGATGGATTTGACTGGGTCAGAAGCTCACCTCACACCGTGTCCACAGACCAACAAATCAAAGTACCTTTAAGAGATCACTCTACCAACACAAGCACTGGTAAGTGCATACATACATGTGTGTGTGTGTGTGTGTGTGTGTGTGTGTGTGTGTGTGTGTGTGTGTGTGTATGCGCACATAAATGACGTCCCAATGGTGAACTGGTTAGCACTGTGGCCTTGCACCTACAGGGTCGAGTGCGTGTGTGTGTTTAATGTTCTTGGTGGGATTCCTCTGGGTACCCTGGTTTCCTCCCACAGTCCAAAGACATGCAGGTTAGGCCAGTTAGGCGTTTACAAATAGCCCCCCATAGTGTGTGAGTGTGTGCTTGCCTCTTGTACCTGTCAGCCACCAATCTTTGTAGATTGGCATATACATGTTCAAAATTTACGGGCCTCCCAGAAGGTGGATCACCCATCAACCATCTTTGAAGTATTTGCACCACAATTTTCAATGTCCAATCTTAACATATTTTTTTTTTAGATAGATAGATAGATAGATAGATAGAATTTATTTTAGAGATGCAATTGTGTAAAAACAATAAATTAAAGGTCAGTACTTTAATTATAGCCTATAATTAAAGTTATCCAGCATTGTTTTCGTAATATAAATCATATTTAGTAATACTGCATATTAGTTAATAAAACTAAATGTTAACTACATTATTATTACAATTATTATTATTACAATTATTATACGCTCGGCACTAAAAACAGCTTGTGATGCAGTTATATCTTCTAATAAATCATGCCATATTGCTCACTTTTTCTTTCCTTCTTATCACAGCTATCCATCAACCATTCCCACTTTCTATTGTTCTGACATACATTACTTCAGTTTGATTTTTTTTTCAGGTCACTTTCTTCTAGTCCTGAAGAATAGTAGCAGTTTTTCTCAGTGTGCTTTACTCCGGAGTCCCACCTTCCAGCAGGCTGGGCCGGATTGTAAACTTACTTTCTGGTAAGAGCGAAATCATATATTTTCCATCATTTATAAACATATAGATAGTTTAATACATTAAAGTTTTTTATATTTTGATCATAGGCATTATACCGCTGGTATATCTGTGGGTGCAGCAAACATGTACCTGCAAATCCAAGATATGGACAACATAACTGTTCTGTGGCGCACACTTTACCATCAGGGCTACTTTTGGCAGCCGGTGACTGTGCAGCTTGGCCGCCAAACAAAGCCCTTCCACATCTTATTGTCCAAACTGGGCCTGGGTGTATATGATGGAATCTCCGCGCTGGACGACATCACTTTCCACAACTGCTCGCTGCCACTGCCCATGGATAAGTGTCCTACCCCTGACTACTTTCACTGTGGGTGGAGCCGAGCATGTGTGGACCACCTCAAGCTCTGTGACCTTGTTGATGACTGCGGAGACGGAACAGATGAGGAAAACTGCTGTAAACTTTTATTTTGATATTGCAAGAGATTTTTAATGCAGAGTATAAGAAATGTGCATTGCTAATAGCTAGTGACAGAGTGAGTAATTTGTACAGTCTATATATTTTTGTGTGTTGCTCTCACCTTTGCTTGCTTTTCCAGCCTCTGAGTTGATGTGCAATTTTGAGGATGGCTTATGCAACTGGACTCAGGATAAAGAAGACATTTTTGATTGGACCTGGAATAAGGGACCCACTCCCACTCCCAACACTGGCCCCTTTAAAGACCACACATGGTCCAGTGTGATTGGGCATTACCTCTTCATCGAGTCCTCTGCCCCGCAGCAATTCAAAGACACTGCTGTACTTATCAGTAGACCCTTTAACCCCACTCTCAGCAAAGGAGAAATCCCGCGGGTAACCTGTATCTTCCGGTTCCACTATCACATGCTTGGCCAGTATATATTCCGATTAGCTGTCTACATACGCAACTATGACAGTGGGCGTGGCCAAATGCTGTGGGTCCGTCATGGTGACCAGGGCAACCTATGGCACAGAAAGACTCTGTACATCAACAGTGCACGGCCCTTCCAGGTGAAATTTCATCTCGTTTCAAATTTTTTACTCTGCATGTCATTAGATAATGAATAAATGCACACTGGATGAATGCACCATGCTGCAAGGCTGAAATATTGTAAATAACATCATTCTTATTTATAATATTTATTTAATTCCCTTGACATTGACTTCTTTTACTGAATTACCTTCATGAACAAAATCTCATGCTCTTACCTCCCCAAATTCATAAAAGAAGGCACAGAACACCTCAAATACAAGCACACACTCACACTGTCACACACAGTCCTGTCCTTTACCTGATAACTGTAATTAGATGTTATCTAAAGCAGCATAACCTTGGCAACATCTCCTATCAGCAATATTGTGGTCTCTGCCCCGAAGCTGTAAAACATTCAAAAGTAGATCATTAAACACAAATGCATACTTGTTCTCGCTCTCTCACACTCTCTCTCTCTCTCTCTCACACACACACACACACAAACACACATGCACACACACTATACTTGCATTGATCCTCCATCTAAAACATCTCTCATTTCCACTTTTTAAGGCCAGACACTCCTCATTTCATTCTTGTGGTATCTGGATAATATCCTGAAATGGTTTTAACAACTTGCATGTACTTGCATTCCAAAGTATGTTTGTTTAACATCAGACCACCAACTGCCTATCTTAGTACTTGTTTATAATTTTGCACATGGAGATGTATGTGCACTTGAATGACACACTGCTACAATTCTAAGACTTTTCTAATCTATAAACAAGAAAGGTTAGTTATAAATGCACCTCATTTCCAGGTTGGTGTAATCCTAACTCTCAAGATATGAGGTATGTTCAAGTCAAACTGGGACCAATGAAACTTCTCATGAATAAAGGTGTAAAACCAATTAACATTTATAGAACACTTTGAGCACAGTACGGTGATCCTCTTAGCTGCAGTAAAATATTTGATTTGGTCCTAATTGAATGGTGCAAAGAAAAGAAGACCGTACATCTGACAAGGATGATCCAGCTGAACTTTGAGCATGTAGAACACCTGATCCTTGAAAATCAATAGATAACTTGTCACCAATTTTGCGGAAGAGATGCATCTATCTGTTAGAACTGTACACACAACCATTCACAAACACATTAGCTTTAAAGGAGTTCCTGGGAGGCCAGAGTTTCAGACATGAAGCAGGCAGCCCCATCATAGCTCTGGCATACTGAGAAATCTTTCTCCCTTGATAGTGACCAAGCACTAGTGAAATGGTAGGATAAGTGCATTAATGTAGCAGGGGATTATATATAGAAATAAAGGCGGTTTTTAATCTCATAACTGTGTTCTGAGTCTCGGTTTGACTTGAACGCCACTCGTACATGATACAACCAAGTGTAAATGGGAATTACTTTTCCTCTCTCAAACTTGTCTCAGATTCTTGTGGAGGGCACAGTGGGGGATGACTTCACAGGAGACATAGCAATAGATGACCTCTCATTTCTGGGCTGTGAGCCATATGAGGGTAAATGTGACAACGTGACACCAACTTACGTATAGTTAATGGTCAATCAAGAATGTCATGGACTGTACTATAAAACAAATGTGTGTGCTTTTTGGATGTTTTTTTTGTATGTTCAGGTGTACTCCCTTCAATTGAAGCCAGCACTATGGCTCCTGTCATCACTCACCCTACGTTGCCGCCTCATAGCTGTCAACTGGGCCAGTTTGTGTGTGGGGCTTACGGAGAGTGCGTTAGCCAGAATCAAGTGTGTGACTTCAGATGGGATTGTTCTGATGGCTCTGATGAAAAGGACTGTGGTATGTCTGTGTTGCGCTTTATATGCATCCATCAGTCACTTCACCCATTTCATCCTCCCACATTTACGCTTTTATCTCCGTTGCACTCAAATCGTTTCAGTGATGGAGCGGTGTTATTTTGAGGGTGGAAATTTATGTGGATGGACGCTGGATATCCCCAAACCTCTAGTCCCTCTACATGCCTTCCAGTGGCTCATAGGACAGGGAGAAACTATATATCATGGTGAAGAAGATCATAGACCTGTTAATGACCATACACTGTAAGTATCAGCATGTGTATATTGTATATTCATATGTTGTGTTGTTCTTTATACTGTCCCCTATTAGAAAACTATGAAAAATATTGGAATATCTTTGAATATGGAAAATTAGTCGTTTAACACATTCAGATGTCATTATCTAGAAATGAATGCAGAAATTCTCTAATATTCATATTTTGATCTTAAACCCCAAAATGTCTTCAGTGTATGGCAAAAAAAGTATATTTGAATGATATATTTTTTCTACCTATTTCTGTATACTGTAATACAATTTGAGTCATTTTCCTTAAATTTTACAGTATTATCCAATTTGTTTAATCCTTTCTCATTTGCAATTTTATATTTTTTTTTGTGTGCATATGTTTGTCTTTGTGTGTTGGACTCAGAGGCACTGCAGAAGGATGGTATATATATGCAGACAGCTCAAATGGTGGGTATGGCCATGAGTCTGATCTTATAACCCCACTCATCACTGCCACAGGACCACAGTGCACCATGGAATTCTGGTACTACATGAGTGGCTTCACTGTGGGAACACTACAGGTTTATGTTTCAAACATCATCTTTTAGATGAAATGATAAGCTTACTGGGATGAGAACAAAATACTCTTTTATCACATTTTCTTCTCCCGTCATATTTTTTTTTTAATGATTTCCAGTTTTCTGTGGGTTTATGGAAAGGGTTAATCATATTTTAAAATTCAGAATGAGTGTATACAACACATTTCAATTACATTTACCAAACAATAAAAAAAAATACATGAATAAAAAAATGCTATCTGCCAAGATTTTCATTTGTGTGTTTGCAGGTTTTCATCAGGTCTGGTAATGTCACACACAAGGTTTGGTCAGAAACAGGGAACCAAGGTAGACGATGGATGCGTGGCAAAATTTTCATCGGTATCCAACACAATTTCCAGGTCTGTAGAAACACTTTCCAAAACTGACATTAGGAGAAAAATTCAGTAGATGATACAGTAGGAAATAAATTATATTCATTTATTAGTGGTGATCTGCCACAATATTAAAACTGACCGCCACATATTGCTTGGCTTTTTTTTTTTTAATGTAAAATTGTTAAAATGTTCTTTCATGTTGATTTGCTCAGCCCTCCTTGCCCTGTGTGCAAATTTTCTCTGTCTCTAACACAAACATCATGAGTTTGGGACGGCAGTGGACCATTTGTGAATAGTACGGTGTCTCAAAATGTCTCATAAACTGAGAGCGAATTAGCTTTAAAACTTGCATACATTCAGAACTGTACATTAGTTTCAAAACATTGTAAGTAAATTATTCTTAAAACTAGCCTGAATAAACCAGACCCCCTCCACTGCCACGAATAAAATCTACTGTGTACATACTGTAGACCAGTGTAGGTTTAAACAGATGCAAAAAATTAAATTTTCACCTTTGCTAGGGAGGCCTGTTTTCAGCACTGAATAAAATTTTCTGTTACATTTCACATACTGGTTAACAACGCATATGAAAGTAGACATTCAAGTCTTAAAGGATTTCCAGTATTTCAGTCCATTAAATATTTTATTTTGATTTAAATCAAACCCTACATGGTTTAAAAACAGGTGTGATTCACTCAAAAGTGAATATTCTGTAATAACTCTCGCTATGATGAAGCAATCTGAACCCCAAAAAAATACGCTACATACCTTGACATATGTGTAATCGATTGCATTACATGCAATGCTGGAAGTGATCTCCATTTCCTGCCAGATACTGTACATTTCAATGCAGCATGTTCCCGACCGTTCCGGAACAAGTCACAATATCTGACAATATCTTTTCTCCATGTCACTTGCTTTGAGCTTTTGAGTGACATTCAAAACATTGTCTCAATACTTTTGGCCACTACTTTAAGTGAATAGGGTCGGAGGATGGTTTTACTAGATGTACTGTAAATGATGCAGTAAGGCACACCCAATGACCCTATGAAGGAATAGATTCATATTTTAGAAGGAAGGCACTGAGTATTACAGGACCGTGATCATAATAGCAAGGAAGACACAGAAGATAGCACTAGTGTAGAAAGAGTGATGATAATTAGCCTGGCAGTGTCTGAAAAACTGGTCGTGACCAAACAACACCCTAACAAGTAACCCTGGCATTCTATAAAGGCACTATCCTGCTCTTTTTATCCACCCCTTATAACAGGAGAATGGAACAGAGTATCTCAAAGAGCTCTAAACATCAATTATTCTCAGGACATTTGGCATTTAGAAGTCAAGTCCAAGCAAACAGAATTTCTTTTTTAACGACATTTTCAACAATTAGTTCACAGGAAATATAAATAAGGTACAGTAATTCCAAACCACGGGCTGCTTTGAAATGAAGTCAGCAGTATAGTTATCACTGAACAAAAAATGAAAATTATTAATGAAAAAAAAAATTATTAAAACAATTATAAAAATGCCATATGAAAACAATAATTGTTGTGTTTAAATCCTAACAAGTCACATTTTTCTACCCCACAACAAAACTCTTTAACCTCTGTAAATTGTACCGTGTGCTGTCACAAAGTAAAACTTAACTAACCTGATCCAGTGTTTGACACCCTGATGCCAGGATCCCAATACTAGATGGTACTAATGGTTCCTGCCAAATTATGCTGTAATCACTCAACCAAATTCACTTAACCTCGCCATCTCCAAATGCGAAATATATTATGCACAATTGTGTAATACACAAACATTAAATTTCACTAAACAATTGAGTACAATTAATCAAACACACATGATTAGAGTGGCTCTTGGGGTGAATAGATTTGTCCAAAAAAAAATTAATCTTTCTCAGCTGGTCCTTTACTTTACATCATTAACCTTTATCAACACTCCATCCATTCTGAACACCCCAACACCTGCGGGTTCATGCAGACACTCTCTAATGTCCTTTCTAACGAGTACTTAGCTTTGAAGTGCCCTACAGAGGGTTCCTACAATGCTTAAGTGTCTATTTTTTCATAATCTACTTTGTTTCTCGCTTTATAATAATAGAAGAATTAAAATTAAATAAATAAAAAAAATGGTTTTGCAAATGCTAATAAGACATATTTGTTTTTAACAATGTACCAATGCATGTGGTTCTTTCAGGTCATCCTCTGTAGTAAGCGCGGCGTTAGCTACATGGGTGATGTGGTGGTTGATGATGTAGAGTTTATTAACTGTGCACCTCCAATTTTCTCTGGTCTCCCCTGCACGAAGAATGAGTTTGCATGTGCGAATGGACTCTGTATTCCTCATGGTAATATGTGTGACTTTATCGACCACTGTGGTGACGGCTCAGACGAGAACCACTACATCTGCAGTAAGATATTACACAGATATATAGAAAACGTAGAGACATTCCTGTTTTTTTGTTTTTTTTAGTTTTTTTTATGAAAACAAATGTACTAAAATAACACTCTTGGGGGCCTCACATGTCTATCACATGTGGTCTTGAATAGTTGAAAGCACCATGGCCTCACACCACCAGGGTTGAGGGTTTTGAGTCATTTTGAATATAAAACAAACATACGTTTGATTGTTTGTTTTATGTCTCTTTTTTCCCCAGAGGGCTTCCATGGACATTGTAACTTTGAATTTGACCTTTGCTCCTGGCAACAACTGGAGAATGACAATTCTGATTGGCTAATTAAGGCAGGAAGAACGGACACTAGAGGAACAGGCCCGTCGACTGACCACACACTGCGTAATTCATCAGGCCACTATCTGTACAAGGATAACTCTTTCTCCAAATCCTCAGGAGACATAGCTCGAATCTCCAGCCCAGTGATCAGCCAGAGCAGCAGAGAATGCAAGGTCAGATACCATGGGTTTTTCCTAGTATAGATTTAAATGTAATTTGTGCTCAAGTCAATTCAACTACCACCAGCCGTCCTTACAGTATCACACAGAGCACTTGCAGACATGACTTTGTTTCAGAATAAAATAACAGGTGAGATCAATGACTATGGAATGGAGGGATAAGTGGGTAGCTTATATTTATATGGTGATTAAGAGGTTAAATTAAGTAATTGTGTGAAATAGTGTTAAGATGGAAAAAAGCTGTCTCTGTGATATGGTAAAACACCAATAGGGGTATTAATCTTGGTTGGCCTTTACCTCTATCAGCTATCTAGCCTTTCTCTCATGGAGTGAGAGAGAGAGAGAGAGAGAGAGAGAGAGAGAGTATGTGAATATGTGAATGTGTTTGTATGTGAATAATAGAGGAAAGACTTTATCAAGTTCTACACTGCCTGTGTCTGTGCAAATGCATGTTGATCATTTTTGTTAAATAATTTCCACAGGATTCTCTTTTATTTTAAGATGCACCCATGCAGGAATCAATCAACTATTCATTCTTGGGATGCCTGTGAAAGTAAGAAAGGGACAAAGAGACAGGGATATATAAATGATTGGTCATCTGGAAGAGATCTGTTGACCAGCCTCAAATGAACCTACAATACTAATCAATTGTACTTCACCATCCTGACAGGGAGCCAATTATAGGGAGACAGGCAAAGAAAAAGATAGACAGAAAGAGAGAGAGAGAGAGAGAGAGAGAGAGAGAGAAGGAGTCTGTTGTCTGTAGAGTTAATTTTTAAAGTGTTAAAGTTTTGTTTTCATTCATTATTATTATTATATTATAAGTAGTGTGGCAGTTATTTAATATCTGTAATAATGCAGTCCAATATGCTTCAATTTTATTAATTTTTATATATATATATAATTCAATGGAAGTTCAAGACTGCCTTGTAAACGGCATACTATTTTACTACAATGGTATGGACTTGGGAGAAATTCCATGTACTTTCTATGGTAAGGGGCTAATTATTTGCTGCCATTATATATAATATGCATAAACCAGGGCTTGGGAAAAAATAATTACAGGTGCCATAAAAATATATTTTAAAAAAAGTGATATTTCCTTCTCAAATAAAACAATGCATTATAATCTGATGCTAGAGGAAAGAGAAGTGAACTGACAGAAATCATTTTGTATTCGTCTGTCAAAACTATTTATGAATTTACTTACTGAAAATAGAAATTAAAATTCTGATTTGTGCGTGCTTGATTGATTTCTAGCTAGTCTAAAAAAGCGACAATAAATAATACAGTAATGTATTGCAAACAGCGCACCACGTTGTGGAGGCTCGTAACTACTTCTGTTTTAAAAGGAAATTTGTTGTTTTGAACTGCTTACTATGCTGACAGCAACTTGTCACTATCTAAGACAGAAAAAAGCTCCTGCAAGCTACACAGAATACACAGCATTTCATACTGATAGACACATATCCACCCTGAGTATTCCCTTAGCTTCCAGTGCTAAATCAATCTACATTCAATGAGAGTTCAAGACTGCCTTGTAAACGGCATACTATTTTACTACAATGGTATGGACTTGGGAGAAATTCCATGTACTTTCTATGGTAAGGGGCTAATTATTTGCTGCCATTATGGTATTGCAGAGTTTTAGGTAAAAGTGCTAAACCACGTTTGGCATGATTAGCTCTCAATGTGACTGCAGTCCTAGTGTCCTACTGCTCCTCAGAAAAGCTTAGTCAATTTACCAACTTAACTTATAAACTTGCCATTGTGTGAGCATAAAAACAGAATTAAGTAGTCACATAATGTTAGCTAGCTAGCTAAAAATAAAATTTCTGGGTGAAGGGAGAAGGGTCTCCAGCTGTTGTTATCTCTTCAGCTAAATAACTAGCTAAGTGAGA
Organism: Platyallabes tihoni; assembly: GCA_030068045.1. Lineage (NCBI taxonomy): Eukaryota > Metazoa > Chordata > Actinopteri > Siluriformes > Clariidae > Platyallabes > Platyallabes tihoni. The sequence continues at coordinate 22,778,726 of JAQQZS010000001.1, forward strand.
AACCATACAACTTTCTAACCAAAACAAAAAACTGCAGTTAGATATACTGTACAGTGTTGACAAAAAGTATTGAGCCAAAAGTGAAAATCAGTGTTTAAATTCTTAATTGATAATAATGATTATGAATACTTCAACATTTTCTGCAATAAATTGCCATACAACAGTAAATATATAGTGTGGATGCGGTCGTATTATACCATTAGTTTTGACTCGTAGCTTCGTTTCAGATTCCCCAAACACGACACGAAGTCA
>JAQQZS010000001.1:22812821-22831926 GCA_030068045.1 Platyallabes tihoni
GCGGAGATTCCCCGCGTCATAGCCCCGCCTCCTCTCTCGTCACTAGGGGCTTCCCCAGGCTCAGTCACTAAGCACACGCACACACACCACCTCCCTTCTCCACTCACACTGCGCCAATACATTAAACTTCTCTGCACTCTATTAAAATCTCTTAAGAAGGAAAAGTCTGCTATTGGGTTCACTCCTATACTCCCAGCCTGTGACAGGTCACAGTTACATATATATAAAATGAATCTGTATTTATGGCAGAGTGTTAGCAGGGACTTCGGCAGGACCAACTGTGACAGCATCAAGGGTATACTGAGCTGGACAGGGACCATGAACACCATCCACCTAGGAGAGAGGAAACAGTTCCCCCAGAGTGACCTTAGTACCCAGACATCTGAGATAGTAGTAAATCCATTCCCTGGGACCCCTGGGTCATTAGATAAACAAACTTCAGTTGACCCATTCTACACCAGGTTTTCGTTCTAACCCGAATCATGTTCCTCATTCTTTACTGGTGGTTATTTGTTTGTTGTGTGCTTCGGGTAGATTAAAGAGTGTACCTGTACTGTACCTATTTGTAGGTGACGTTGCTATTTGCAAATCAGTACGTTGGAGCTGCACTTTTAGCAATATATGGTTAGTATTGGGCCAGGCCATTCAGCTTGTAACAGAAACCATCTGTCATGCATTTCTTGTATATTTATTATTATATGAGTAGAATCTTGTTTGTTGAGGACACCCAGTAATGTAGGATTGTAACAATGGCAGGGATGTTTTCTGGTGAGTGCTGCTGTTTTGCTACTAGTTTTATAGTGCAATGCCTCTGACCTTCGCTGAGGTTTCTAAGCTTCATCCAGCACATTGCTAAGAAGCAGTTGGCTTGCTCCAGAGATGCTTTAGTTAATTACTTGCCCACTCAGCTCTAGCTTGGTGACTGATTTTTTATAGGTAATCACCAAGAAGCATACTACAGCGTCACCTGAGGTAACCTGATAGACATCTTATGGCACTTAAATAATATCTTTAATAAAGAGTATGAGGGCAGCTAACCTGATAGTCATTAAAACTGAGATCAGTTTCCCATGTATAGAAGTTGTGGTTTAAGAAGTGTGGAGCTGTGAGAATGCAGAGAAAACCGAGTACTGAGACACGTGTGCTCGTAAGTGTCTACATTTTTCATAGAATCAAGGTTCATTTAGCACCTTGTGCTCATGAAATAAGCCTAATTTGTCCCCTTTTCAGCAAACACTATATTGCCAGTCACATGTAGCAGTACGGTAATGATGGTATTTTCAAATGTGAAAATTCTCAGTTTTATGTGTGTCCTGAAAAAAGCTCAACTCTCACATTACCTACACACATTGGAGTAATTGTAAGGAATTTGTCGATAGCTTTGCAACATTGTGGCATGACAATGATGCATCCTTTTAATAGAAGCTCATGCAACACGTTGCATGTGAAAGATTTTGTCTGTGAGACAAAATATGGGTTGTGTGTAAAGTGCCATAACATCTACAACATCTTAAATTCACCACTAGCAACTCAACATAAACAAAGCGAAATTAAGAGGTGTGTGACATTGCTGATTTGTAATACTAAGTAATCATTTCCCTATCTATGAGTATCTTTGAATACCAAAGACATGGATTTCTCCAACGCTTAGAAAAAGTTCCTTTGCATATGTCTAAACTTTCATCTCCCACTTTGTCCGAAGTGCTAAAAAGAGTGGTAGTCTGTCAGCTGAAGTTACTTCCATTGACCGCAGCTTTGAACCTCTGCTTTGTGTGACTATATAGAATTGAGACAGCTCTTTTTAGAGGCTTTAATGATCTTCAATCTACTCACTCTGTTGCCTTTAAGAGACTTAGTCCACTGGACCTTAGAGCGGCCTTTAACACAGTGAATCATGACATTCATCTTTCTTGTCTGCTTTTTATTGGAGTCCTGTAACTCTGTGGAAAACCATCATTGTTTTTAATGCATACAGTCAAGTATTTAAACAGTGGCACATTTTTATCACCACCACAATAAAGGAAGCAATCAAGACTTGATTGGCATGCAGTCTTTTATTTTCTAGATCCTGGATAGTTCAGTCAGTAGAGCATCAGACTTTTATTCTGAGGGTTCAGGGTTCAAGTCCCTGTTCAGTGATTACTGTACCTTATCTGAAATTTCCCTTGGGGGAAATTATCTCATCTTATCTTTTTACTTTTAATATTTATCATTAGATCACTAGAAACAATACAGCTAGATAAGAGCAGCAAGAAAAGCTGGCATCTGCACTAAATACTGTACACTCTTAAGTGGCTCTGATCCATTGGTATTATTTAAGAGAAGTTTAACCTATTCTATATCTTTAAACCTATATTTTCAAAGTCTGAGTTAGTAGAAGTTTATATATACAGTACTCAGCAGTATCATATTTAGCATCCTGTGCTTAATAAAAATAAAATAGCTTAGCCAGATAAGTAAGGAGAAGAGGTGAGCTCTGGACAGCAGATGGACGCGAAGCAGCTTCTAATTTGCATCTTTATGCAAACTTTTTTATTATGATTGTAAATTCTTCAGAAAGGGAACATTATAAAACCTGAACACAAAGTGTACTATGAATCTAAAGTTGTACTCTGTACTCTGTAGGTTTTCACAGTAGCCAATGGCGGCATTCCCTTACTGATGTGGGCTGCTAGTAGAAACTATGGAAACGGTTGGCGTTACAGTAATGTGGTGCTGTCAAACCCTCATCCCTTCAGAGTGAGTTTTCAGGCTGAGGTTGGAAAAAATAAGTGGACAGACATTGCCATTGACGACCTCTCATTTACCCAGGAGTGCGCTATTGGAGGTACAACACTCACACTAACTTAGTTACTCTTTATTTGCAATTAAAAAGAAAAAAACATATAAGCTACTTATTAGGGCTGTAAAGGTGAACCTATGCAGTCATATAAAGTTTTTTTTTATGTGCATGACAGCATTTGCAGCATTTTATTATTAGTTTAATAAATTTATTTAGGAGGGATTTATCATGTTACATAATTTGTTTAAACTAATTCTTGAACTAACTGTTTGGATATTCAGCCATTAAAAATGATTATGCGGTCTCTGAGTGGCGCAGTGGTAAAATGCTCGTCCTATCATCTGGAGATCGTGAGTTCGTTTCGTGATGCTGTAACCTCTCACAGCCGGAGATCTAGAGAGAGCTGATTGGCCGAGCTCTCTCAGAGGGAAGGGATGAGAGGTATCTAGTGCTCCCACATTAGTCACGGCTCTACAGCCAATCAGGGGCATCTGTGAGCTCACGCAATCGGTGGGAGCAGATAGCGCTGTCCTCCGAGTGTGTTACGCCGCCCCCAACGGTGCGTGTGCAAGCAGTTCGAAAAGATTCGGTCGGCTGGCATCACCTGGTTCGGAAGAAACACTTGATAGTCTTCGGCCCTCCCGACTGAGTGGTAGTAGTAGCCATAATATGGGAGCTCCCTAGTGACGGGGAGGAATTGGATACGACTAAATTAGGAAGAAAATCTGGGGGAAATCCCCCCCCAAAAAAGGAAAAAAAAGATTATGCATTAATTGTGATTCTATAATGCAAAATGTTTTTTTAAGATTGTAATAGGCACTAAATATATAAAATATGAACAATATATAATTTTAAAAAGATTGTACTCTGTTCAGCTCTGTAAGAGGTGAAATAAATACTTTTAAAAATTATTGATCTTCTTTTATATTTTACTGTTATCTCAGCTCCTGTCACTCCTGTCCCTCCAACGTGTGATTCAGGAAACTTCCAGTGTTTGTACTTGATGGCATGTGTCCCCCAGAGCTGGCGCTGTGATGGAGAAGCAGACTGTGTAGATGGTTCAGATGAGGAAGACTGTGGAAGTTTGGTACCCGGGACCGTTCCACCACAAACAGGCTGTGAGGATGCGCAGTACAGCTGTGCTAAAAACATGTGCATTCCGACATTGTTGCGCTGTGACAGCATACCGGACTGCCCCAATGGCGAGGACGAATATGGATGTCGTAAGATGTACACACACACAAACACACACACATACAAAGTGTAAAGTACCTCATTTATGTTTTCCTGTTAAATTAAATTAAATTATGTAGATTACATTTTTTTATTATTATTATTTTGGATTTTTTTCCTGATTTTCTCCCTAATTTAGTCATGTCCAATTCCTCCCCGTCACTAGGGGGCTGCCACATTAAGGCTACCACTACCACTCAGCCGGGAGGGCTGAAGACTATCACGTGTTTCCTCCGAACCACGTGACGCCAGCCGACCGCATCTTTTTGAACTGCTTGCTCACGCACCGTTAGGGGCGTCGTAACACACTCGGAGGACAGCGCTATCCGCTCCCTCCGCGTGCGCGAGCTCACGGACGCCCCTGATTGGCTGTAGAGCCGTGATTAATGTGGGAGCACGAAGTACCTCTCAACCCTCCCCTCTGAGAGAGCTCGGCCAATCAGCTCTCTCTAGACCTCCGGCTGTGAGAGGTTACAGCATCACCCGGGACCCGAACCAGCGATCTCCGGATGATAGGGCGAGCACTTTACCACTGCGCCACTCGGAGGCCCGTAGATTACATTTTAAATGTTAAATGCAACAGCCTGCAAATTTGTTGTTTGTGTAACAACCTCTGCAGCAACCTCATTTCCCCTTTCGTATGTTCCAACAACTCGCATTCAGCATCACCAGTATACTAATCACCTGATCATATGTCAACATTTGCAACTGTTCTGTTTCTCACTGGTTCATGCCTTATGTTATGTTTTTAAGCTTAAATGATTCATAATTTAAATTCATAATTCATAAATCACTGTGTGGCTTAATAAACAAAACATTCCTCTGAAACTGGTGAGGTATATGCACTAGACTAAAAATCAGTGGCAAAAATAACAGCCAAAAAAATCCTTCAGGAAGCCTGGAGAACTATTCCTCAAGACTACATTAAAAATACAAGAACGTCTGGCTCTTTGGAAGCAAAATATAAAGAAATAAGGTATTTTTTAATTTATTTTCTGATAGGGTATAGGGGCTCTGAGAAACAGAAAACACAATCGCTAAAGTCAGGAGTGCTACAAAATAAATGGTTGGTTTATATGATAAAATGCTGACACTTCTTCTCGCTCTAAATGTGTAGCTGTGGTGCAGTGTAAGATCGGGGAGTTGGTGTGTGAAGGGAATGGTAGCTGTATACCTCACAGCAAGCGATGTGATCACAATGTAGACTGTCCTGCGTTTAACTCTGATGAGTCCAGCTGCAATGGTAAAACTGGTTTTCATTTTTTTCTGTCGCTCTCTCTCTTTCTCTCTTTCTCTCTCTCACTCAAGTAATCACTCTGAATCAGTTATACGGTGCATACCTATGCATACAGTACATGTGCAGGTTCATACAGAAAATGTATATTTGTGTGAAATGTGTCTGTGAATCTTGTTAAAGATCTTAATTGTGATTACTCCTAATTGCGATTAAGCCTCTCTTCTAAATCCTCCTACTATTTATGAATTTATGAAAAAATGAGTTTAAATAAAGCTTCGTGACCAGACACAGTGTGAAGCCTTTGCCTTAAACTAATTAGTAATAATTAATACGTTTTCCCTGTGCATTTCCACTTTTTACCTGATTTAATTACCAGCTCACATAGAGCTGTCAGAGCCTGGTTCGTGCTCGGTACCTTATTTGCAGCTGTGCACAGCATGTGTGCTTATAGAATTACGGCGTTATGACGACCCGGCTCAATTTAGCATTCGACTAACGGAAGAAATATGCGAGGCCATTTACGTTCCATTCTCATACATGCTGATCGGCATAATGAAAATTTTAAAAAATTACAAATTTCTCACTGCACTCCACTCCTTCAGTATATTTTCTCAATCAGCCTAATGAGGTTAATTTTTTTTACAAACTGCTGTCACTTATTAGTCAGTAGCACAAGCTGAGGAATTGAGTTTGAAATGCGAAGCTCGAGTAGGAAGTTTAATTCCAGAGAAATTACTTGGAGAATGATTTTGAGACAAAGGAGGACTGACATAACTTCCCACTCCAGTCGCTGTTTTCCAGGGTTTATAAAACCTCATCCGTTCCTCTTCAAGCCTCAATGATTTGTAATCTTTGCAAGTATTGCCATGAAAATTTCTTAGAAACTGTTTGTAATAAAATATTACTGAATATGTAAATTACACAAATCATGAAAGTTTTAGAAAATATTTTGTGTGTATATATATATATATGCATGTGTGTGTGTCTTTGTAATATATTTGCATGTGGTTAACAGAATGCCCCTCTGGTTACTGCCTCAATAATGGAGTGTGCATTGTGGGGAATCGTGGGCCTATGTGTATGTAAGTAACACACAAACACACACAAACTCACACTGCAAACATATTGTAGACATTTATGTTCCCATACACACTCATAACATTACAAAAAAAATGCTTCAGACTCACTGAGCTTTATTTAGACATTTGTGACATTCAGAATGCTTGCAATTTATATTAGTCATGGTACAAGCAACATGACAATACATTGTAACATGCACATTATGTCAATTTGGTAGACACAAAACTGGACACATACTGGAAACACTACAGTACATGATATTTCTGAAAATAGTGGATGAAAAGAGTTGTCTTGTTTCGAAACTGTGTAAAAGTCTTGAGCCACACCTCATTTCTTCATTTTTTGTTTCCAAAGAGCCAGACTTTCTTTTATTTATTTTTTTCAATATAGACTTGAGTTATACTGTAGTTCTCCAGGCTTTTGCCTCTAATTTTAGGCAAGATATTGACTCTGATTTTCAGTCCAGTTCCTGTACCTGACCCATTTCAGAGGAATATATTTTTCTTGGTAATCTACACCTATTATATATCCACAATATAGTGACCTATGATTCATTCATGCATTAAAAACATCTAAATTATCTAACTTCTAGCATTAACCAATGAGAAACAGGTGCCGATGATGACAGATGATCAGGCCGGTGATTAGTATACTAGTGATGCTGAATGTTGAGTGGTTGGAACACATGAGAGGGGAAATGAGGTTTCTGCTGAGGTTGTTCCATAAACAACCAATTTTTAAATTGTATCTTTAGGTGCTTTTCAGGTTGTGTCAGTAAAACATTTGTTCCCATTTCTATAATTAAATCTCACTCACTCATCTTCTATGCCGATTTATCCTGTATTCAGGGTCGTGGGGACCTGGGGCCTATCCCAGGAGGCTTAGGGCACGAGGCAGCACCCTGGACAGGGTGCCAATTCACCGCAGGGCACACACATACACACACATATTAAATCTACATAATTTAATTTGATTTAACATAACAAAATCAGGGTCAAGACTTTTGCACAGAACTGTATATTACATGTATATGAATACATATACATTAGTATTAGCTTACTGAAGATGTGACACCTGATAACATATGCATATACTCATAAGCCATCTAAGTGCAAGCTCACAGTAGAAAAGCTCCTAAAGACCAGAGGTGGAAAGTAATGAATTACATTTACTCGCATTACTGTAATTACTGAGATTTTTTGTGTTCTTTTACTTTTTAAAGTAGTTAAAAAATCTGTAATTTTACTTTTACTTAAGTATGTTTTGTATGAAGTATTGTACTTCACTACATTTTAAATGATATTTGCAAAAATATGTCAAATATATGAATGAAAATGAAAAATAATAAAAATAATACAACGGGGAAGGGAAAAAATTGCACCTCGGAAACCACTGCACTGATTGATTGATGGGCGTGGAGAACAAACGCGCTAAATTCACAAGAACGATGGAGACGGACAAAACAGATGTCAGTGATACAGACACAGCTGAAAGTGAAATGCCAACAAATTCTTATGAAGCAAACCCCTGGTCATATTTAAGCGACCACTTTGATTTCAAGCACAACAAAGGCAACATATTATTATGCAAGGGTGTTCAATTCCCCATTCCCCCCCCCCCTCCCCCCGCTGTTAAAAAAATATAACTTGGTAACTTTTACTCTGAGTAAATTTTTAATGAGCTACTTTTTTACTTGAGTAGATTTTCTAATTCACTAAAGTAACAGTACTTTTACTTGAGTGCAAAATTTTATTACTCTTTCCACCTCTGCTAAAGACCACAGTACAGGTGCACACACAGACTCTTTAAGGGGAAATTTTAAAACAGCCTACAACACGTTTGTGGCTTGTGAGAAGGAGCAAATGTACACAGATGAAACCCTTCACAAGCTCCACCATCACAAACCAAGGGCGAGATTTGAACCAGCAGCCCAGGAGGTAAGAGGTGACAGTGATAAGCACTAAGCCACTGTACCACCTCAACGTCTCTGGCTAATGATTTTGTGTATGATCACTGATGATAGCGATTGCAAGTACTGTAGGTAGGCAGGATAGAGTATCTATTTCTATAGTGATTAATTTTGTTTGGCACCACAGTTAGTTTTGACTGGTTATTTCAAAGCCAACAACTCAAGAGACTCTATTGTTTAAATGATGCAGCATAATCCATCATTTTCTAAAATCAAAGCAGTAAAACTATAACACTAGCTTACTACTCTAAAATGTCTCATGCCCTGTGAATTCCTTGTATTGTTATCCATTAAGCTATGTGTATGATACACTGCAATATTACATCAGCAGCAGACACAATCTCTGGATTCAAAACAATAGCTTAAACATGACTGCCAAAATATATAAATAAGAAAGTGCAGGTTGTGCAGATAATATAGGTGTGTTTAAAGACTGGAATTCTACAGTGCTCACAAACATGTGGTTGTTTGATGCAAGCAGAAGCCAGTGAAACAAGGTTTTGTGATGAATTTGGAGGGTTGGAGCTTACTGCCATCATGGCAGTGAACACATGGTCCTTGATAATCAACAGATAATCTGTCGCCAACTTGCAGAAGAGATGCATCTGTGTGTGGGAACTGTACACACAATCATTCACCAACCAACGATACAGAAACTCGACTGGGAATTACTGCCACATCACCCAAACAGTCATAACCTTGCTCCAAGATATTTTAATATGTTTGGGCAAACATTAAAGGAGTGCCTGGGAGGCCAGCATTTCAGACATGAAGCAGGCAGATAGATCATGGCTCAGGTGTACTGAGAGAACTTTATATCTTGATGATATCTAAGCACTAGTGAAACACTGGGATAAGGGCATTAGTGTCACAGTGGATTATATGGAGAAATAAAGGGAGTTTTTTTTTACACTCATACTGTAAATGTGTTCTGTTATTAAATTAAATCGCATCTTGCTTTTCAAAATGAAGTGAACTTACCTGTCCAGAAGCCAAGAAGAAGTAGAAAAGAGGAAGCTGACCTGTCATAGGTAGTGGAGAAACTAATTTCTCATATAATATAAATGCATCTGAGTAACACAGTGGCAAAAAGAACAAAAGTACCAGGACAGAGCCTTGCATTTTCCTGCTTGGGGTTTCAAAGTCCCTAGCATTACCTTTAATGGAAGCTGATTGCGTTCTAGTATAATGTAGCATTGGGAAATGTTTCGTTCTGGTCTGTGTCCTGCAGTCTTAAATGATTAATTAGTTTAGGTTTTGGGAGATGAAGCCAACTATGTTTCATGAGTATTTTAGGTGGGCAGGTGGAAAGGAAATGCAGACTTGGTTAGAATTCATTAAAGGAATGCTTATGGTATGCAGTATTGTTGGTGCCAGTTTATGACTAATTATAGACTACACAAATCCCAGAAACATTTACTGCTGATCAGGAGCAGATGTGGACCAACAAGAAGAATTTACCTTTGTTTACTGGGGTCAGAGTTTCAGTAAGCAGATGTTATGAGTGTGTGTATGAGTCAGTTGTTTGTTTATTTCCTGTCCAGCTGTAAATCAACATGGACTGGCAACCGTTGCCATGTGCAGCAAAAACCAACCCCTCCCACATCTTCAATTGTGATTGCTGACACCAAACCAGGTATACTGTATGTGTGCATGTGTGTATGTTGGTTCATGAGTGATAAATCTATATAAATAAGTGAAAGGTTTTGTCTGTACATTGGTCAGAACTCTCTCTTTCAATGATATTTTTGTGTTTCATACATTGGAGTCAGAGATTTGGTTTCGGGTCCTCCTATATATACTGTATAAACCTGCGCCTTAAATGAAATCAAAATGTTGAGTACAAAAAAATTTGTGAGCAGTTATGTACTAGTTATGGACTATAAACCACAAGTTTTAACTGCGTACTGCACATGATGGTGCTTAATCTTAAATAGACCGCTGGACAGAATTTAATAGAATTCTTGCAATACTTGGATATCTGCCTATAGTTTAACCTGCACCATAAGTGAAATCAAAATGTTTTGTGTAAAACCGATGTTATGTGCCAGATTTAATAATCTACTTTAAAATAAGTAATGAATAATCTACTTGCTCAATGTAAACAAAAACCTGCACCAATAAATATTAATTAGAAAAGCTAAACTGAATATTTTTACTGGGATTAGTTCATATTTTCACCACTGAAATAACAGCGCTGTGGTATAAAGGGGTTTTAATATGCTGGATCCATTTTAAGATAACACTTTATCTTTATCCAATCTCCTTTTTCGATTTCCCACCTGTGATTCACTCTCCGATTACTGAATAGGGAGTGTATTTGGTTGATGACAAAATTAGTACAACTTAAGTCCTATACTCAACCTTACAAAATTTTATTTTAATAAGTTTTTATTTTAATAAGTTTTTATTTTTATAAGTTAGGTAGAGAGTTCTGCTGTACAGAAAGACTAGCAGGCATGTACGTGGGCTTCAACCTGAAATAAAAATATTACTGATTATATTAAAGCTGATCAGTTTATTTTATATAACTGTCAACAACAGGTATTTACACAAATATGTCATAATTTTCTGTGTGTTTCAGTGACAGTGTACATTGCCATAACTGTAGCAGTGTTCCTGATAATGGCTGTTGTCCTTGGAGCTGGTATACTCTACCTTGTAAAAAGAAAGTGCACAGCTAAGTAAGTGTTGCACAATTTGCACCTGCTGAATTTCATATGTCTTGTACAGTACTTTGCCTTAATCATACTAATCATACGTCTTGAATTAAATGTAAAATTTTGTTTTGTTTATTTGTTTCTGTAATTGTTTGCTCTGCTTAGGGATTCCAGGTTGATTGCGAATGATGAACTGGACAATTACGCAGCTGAGTGTAGAGGACAGGTCAGTCACACATGTTTCAACATATTCATATGAATCACACAGAGCGCACTTCTTTGTTCGTATATTTTTTTATATACTGTACAAGTTTGTCTTAGATGTTTATGTATTCTGCATTACTAGGTCAGAGAAAAGTTTCGGAATAAGTGTTACAGCAAGTAATATATAACTTTTTTAATGAAAAAAACTTAAATGTTTCTTACAAAAACTGCACATTGTACCTGAGTCTTCTGATGTGTGAAGGCAAAGTGTTGTCACACCAAATATTAACATAGCAGGATTTATTACTATTTACTGCTTTGAATACATATTTTTGTAGAAAACTTTTCATTTCATTATTCCATTATTCTGAAGGTGTTTATATACATATATATATTATATACAGATATTTTCACAGTATTGTGCTGTTGTGCTATACAGTATTAAAATTATACACTGTTAATGAAATATCATTAAAACACAACACTTATTCACTGTATAACATAAGAGATGGGTTCAGTAATCAATTTCAACGCATAGACAGAATATGATGAGGCATGCTGTTTACTTATCCCTGACCAGGGGGTGTGATGCACCTTGACATGTAGCAGACATTGATTATATTTTATTAAAAAATGATGTAGAGTATTCCTCTTATACTACATCTATTTTAAAGACTTTTAAAATCGATTCCGTACAACATACTTGACTTCTTCATCATTCCCTAGTTACATTTAGAAATAAAGCTACCACTTTCTAAAGTTAGAACGCCTACAAAATATGGTCGCTTATCAGCCTTTTATTAGTCCCTCTCATAAAGTTAATAAGACAGAAAAACTGCAGTGCCCTCCATCCTGTGCCATAGATACAGCCTTCCCTCAGACTGTTAAAAACATGCTGACACTAGAGATTTCTTTCTGCAGGACATAGGAAGATGTCTGCACAGTGCAGTGAAAAAGTATTTGCTCCCTTTCTGAACTTTTTTTTCTGCATATTTGCATAAAAGATGCATAAAAGATTAAAATAAACAAACCATTTTTAATATTAATCCAAGATAAACCAAGTAAGTACAAAATGCAGTTTTTAAATGGTTGATTATGGGAAAAAAGGTATCAAATCCTATGTAAAAAGTAATTGCCCCTAAACCAAACAACTGCAACCAAGCATTTGTGGTAACTGCAAATTGTGATAAATGTTGTCCCACTCTTCTTGGCAGAATTGTTTTAATTCAGCCACTCTGGAGGGATTTTTTGAGCATGAACGGCCTGTTTAAGGTCATGCCACAGCATCTCAAACGGATTTAAGCATCTCAAAGGGATTTTGAGCCACACAGAGTTGGACTTGCTGGTGTGTTTCAGCTCAATGTCCTTTGCTCAAAGTATAGTTATTGTTTAGCAATGAGGCATTTCATTTATTGTATCAATGTCTAATAGAGTATATGTAATTATTCAGCTTCCAGATGTGAGGCCCAGAGAATCAACTGTCTTTAGGATGAAATGGAGTAAATTCCACAAACTGGCTATCAGTGTTTATCCATGGAGAGATGAACCAGAGGTACATGCAATAACATGCACGAACACACACATTTACAGTGCATGTGCTGGAGTTAGCAGGACATTCACTTTCATGATAAAGCACATTTATTTATTTCCATATGCATAAATGAATTTAGTTTATTGTTGACCACATTGCTTTTTAGTCGCCTATGTGTTTCAAATTGACACCTCAAAAAGGATTAAAAGTCCAATTTCAGTATACGATCATTTACCTTTTTAATTTTCTGGACTACAGCGAATGAGATGAGTAATGACTTGCCATGAAACTAAATGTAGCCCATTTGCAGCTTAGAACAGATTTTGCTTAGATGCCATACAGTTACTTCCAACCACAATGTACAGTAGTGGGAGTGAATATTGAGCAGTATATGAGTGCAGCTAGAGCATATACACACACTTTAAATTAAAATAACTATAGCTCTTTACTCAGCATCTACAATTTAAAATAAAGTACTGAGTACAAGAGTGCTTCAATCTATTAGTTCTTTCACATAATCCTAATTACGGTGTAATTAGAGTGCTGTTTGTTTGCACTGCACAAATTTACATAGGAAAAGGCTGGAATGCTGAAATCTGGAATACAGAATAGTTTATGGGTTCTGCAGCAAATGTCGGTATAACAATTATGCACACAATGTTTAAATCGCTTTCTGGAGTTCGGTCAAATATAAGGGTGAATCATGTTTTCACTTCGATCAAACAGCATAAGGAGATTTTTAAAGAGATTTTTTAAGGGTATTGAGTACTGTTTGGAACTGTACCTGATTGAGAGTCTTTTTCAGTTATGTGTAAGTACTATATATGAACCACTTTAAGAGAATAACAAGCCAGCCTTTCATTCAGAAGTCCTGTATATAAGAAGCACCCCTGATTCATTCCAATACAAATCACTTTCATGCCTCGTCTTTCTGTTGTGCAGGAAGGGGCATAAACCTAGAGTAACAAAAATCTTGTGTAATATTTAGCAACGGATGAGGCCAAAAGTTTGTGTACACCTTAAACTCAACACATTTCATGTTACCATTTCTTTTGGCACAACAGTTAGGGCATCTTATTTGTAAACAGTGGACATTTTTAGTAATTAAACAATTAATTACATACGGATTTATTTAAAAAGTTTACAGCAAGTAAACTGTCAGTTTTTTTACAGAACATTTCAAACATCGATGGAATGACTTTGAGAAATGAGAAATCTCAACCAACTCAGCCAAGACTTCTAGGAAGGAAAAAAAAAAAACCTAAACACAATCCTAAGCAGACAACGATCCGTAACATAATAGCTTAAAGACACAAAGTGAAAGTGGCCGCAATCAAAAGCTTGATCTGAATACCACAGAAAATGTGGGAGCTGAACTAAAACAAACATGTCCGAGTGTGCAGGATAACTAACCCGACGGTGTTACATCAGTTCAGTCAAAAAGAACGGGCTGAAATTTGGCAAAGTATTATGGGAAACTTTCGGAAGATCTCTAAGAGTTTGTTCTGAAAGTTAAAAAGCAGTGGCACGAAAAACAACCAAAATGTTTGTTGCACTGAAAAAACTGATATAGTATTTAAAAGCAGCAATAAATTTGTCCTTCTTCAATTATTTTGACAAGACCGTTTATGGAAATAAAGTAGCTGCCCTTACTGAGAATGTGTAGAGCTGTACATGAATTGTATAAAGGTACAGTAAGTTTGTACGCCTTTAACCTACTGTAGGTGTGTGTAAACTTTTGGCCACAACTTTTGGCTAAATACCTGTAAATAGCGCATGGTCCACCCATTAATGCTGGGTGTACTTATTGCTAACATTCCACCAGAAATGTAGTCAGGTTCTGCATGTTTTGGAACCTTTTGACTCAAGTTTTGTCTTAGTTGATGTGCATACTCAGTATGGAAGTGACTGACTCATCCAGACATTATTATTCCTTACTGTTAGAACTAAATCACTCCAAAGTTGCTGTAATGGCACATTGTTCAGTGGTAAGATAAAGCACTTGAGTCATAAGTGACGAATGTTGAATTATGTATTTGTCTTAAAATATTAAAAATGGGCTATTTTGCAAAAGCTACTAAAATGGTGTTTAATGCTTGGTTCAGTCAGTATCAGAATAGAATGACTCAAGCTTGACCTAAAGCTGATGATATACTCTTACCGTTGTCAGTTTTCATTGTCAATTAAATCCAAACCAACAAAGGGTGTCTCTTTGACCAGGAACACCAGAAATCTCGAGATGTCCATTTACCATCATCCAAAGAAATGAAAACATAATGCGAATGATATGAGGAAAACTTAATAAATTGAATAAACTGCGAGGGGCGTTCAAGTCAAATTGGGACTTGTGATGAAATAAAAAAAAATCAACATTTTTCAGAAAACATCACACACTGATGAGACTCTGAAACATTTAAATGGTGCAGATGTTTTAAAGAACATCACCACATTTCTGGGTGATTAAAGGAGGTCCTGAGAGGCCAGCATTTGAAGCAGACTGTCTGATGATGGAGAACTTATTACTTGATGGTATCCAAGCACTAGTAAAAAAACTGTGATAAGTGCATTAGGCTTGTATAGAGAAATAAAGTTGTTTTTAATCTCCTAAATGCGTTCTGTTATTCTGCACAATCAAAGGTCCTGGTTTGAAACACCCCTACACCCCTCGTATTTTCTACTATCATTTGAACTGTTGTAAAAAAAAAATAAAAAATAAAAAAAAAGAAGCTACTGTACTTTAAACCCTACATATTCCTGCGTGTTGTTTTTAGGCTCCTGCCAAGCTGTCTTTTCCCAACCCACTCTACAAGGAACCTAAAAGCTCTGAAGCCTGAGGACACGGACACACACACACACACACACACACACACACACACACACAATGGCACTACAAAACCCCTATGGATGTACTTTTGTAATTTGAACCATCTCAGCTTACATGACTGTACTTGTACAAAGGCGAAAGCCTTAGAAAATATATATCTATGAAAATGTAATTTATTGAACTCTTCTGGGAAAAACACTGAGAGCAACTGCAAATTACCAGCTCATTACTTTGGTCCTGAGACGGTGTAGCCTACATTTACAGTTTTCAAAGTGGAGGAAGTTGTAGCATTAAGCAGCAAAAGACAAACTCATTATACTGTATCTCCATCCTCTTTCAATTAACAAGACAAATTTCCTACTTGTTTTTATTTCCTGTATTGTTTAGAGTACAACTATGTGTGGTTTTCTTCATTATTTATATAATATGGAATAGACCACAATACTATTATAAAATATGGATTTATTTAAAATTTGAATCATGAAATGGTTTTCCTGTGGGATCACAGTGTGCGCCAATAAATGTGGACAGTTTACCAAAACCAATATAAAGATGGCAGCATGACTTTTCAGTTCTCTCTCTCTCTCTCTCTCTCTCGCTCTCTCTCTCTCTCTCTCTCTCTCCTTTAACTTAAAGACAAAAGAAATGACAGATAGTACAGTATGTCCTGCACCGATACTGTTTTGGACCAGCTCTAAATTACACCAAATAACATGAAAATATTAAAAACGTTCCATATTTTCCTGCAGAGAATGCATTTTTATATCTCAACCTTCCTCTGTTTCACTCCCCCTCCAGACACACTGTTTCTGTGTCTATGTACAGTAATTGCGCCATGTCCCAGCAGATAATTTCAGAGCTGAGGGGGAGGGTTTTCTTTATATGAGGTCACATTAGGGCAAAGTCAAATTGACTTGCTTAAGTCCCAGTCAGTACAAAAACAGGGAAATGTTTCAATACATATACTAGATACCTAGTACTTGATATCTAAATGTCAAAAAATTACTAAAAAGTGAATTTTGCATTAACCCTTAAATCTCAAGTGGCGCGGATCTGAGCTGGAAACACAGCATAGGTCAATCACTGGTTAAAAAAAAACAAACAAAAAAAACAGCTGTCCTGCCAATGTGTGTCAACAGGGGATGCTTCAGACATCAAAATGTGCATTTGGGTTGTCGGAAATGTAGTCAGTTATCATTATAGATACAATTTAACATTACCAGAATAGAGGACTGATGTCTCATAAAATGCATATATTATTTTTTATTTAATTTTTTTTTGGTCATAGAAGCAAAAGCAAACAACCAGAAAAATCATGATCATATGTATAATATATATTTTTTTGCCTCAGTCATGTTTGTACAGTTGATACATTAAATTAAACTCAATTCAACATACAGTATTATCCAGGTTGTGCTGGAAAAAATGGGTTATGCCACTCTATATTGCACAATCCCGACCCATAAAACATAGCAAAAATGGAAGAAAAAAAAGCTCTGGGTTTTAAAAGACAAAGCATATGAAGGATAAAATATGTTACTAATATACTGTATATTAAGTAAAAATTAACACCCTAAGTTGTTGTGGCAGTGTGTTAATGCTGAATTATGCTGGATGTTTAAGATTAATGCATAGCCGACGCTCAAAACACACACACACACACACACACACACACACACACACACACTAATCATGTGGTATTGAATGAATCATTGAACTGTTGCTCTGAGGTTCAGTGAAAAGACAGCTTTATTGATTACCTTTTCCATGCACAGTTTGTGTGTGTGTGTGTGTGTGTGTGTGGGGGTTGGGGTTTTACTTGCTCCTTGTTTTATTTTTCACTAGAAATTCTGAATAGTTGGCGAAACAATGTGGGAATTATTATGTGCCTCCATCCGCGTTCACAGTGTAATCAAAATAGTGAAGCATCCACTCACAATATCATCATTCATACCAAAATTATCCCTTTATTGCATGGGTTCTCAAACTTTTTAACTGCTTTAACTATAAAATAAATTTCATGTACTATGTGGCACAGATTTATGAACACAATCCACCCATTAAAATATTACATTCATAATTTAAACATGTGTAGTAACATTCTGGCTATTGGAGATTTTTAATAATTGAGCTTTTTAATCAAGGTCCAAGCAGGCATTTTTTTTTAATATAAGGGGGTTATTTAGGGTTTTGAGGTCTGAATTCAACCCACTGATTTCAAGTGACTAGAAAAACAAGTTAATAACTCTAATAAAAGAAATAAATAAATATAAGGGTGAGTCAAAAATTATCCGCACTGTGGCTGCAAGGTTTATTAAAAAATAATTTTTTTTAACATAATCTTCTTGTTTTGCAATACAATTTATCGATCCGTCATGGAACAAAATCAGGACTATATGGAGAATGCTTTAACACCTTAGAATGAAGTTTTTGCAGAGGGTTAACAGTGTCGGGAGAAGTGTGCGGACGTGCGAGATTGTCATGCGAGATCACAACGCCCTTGGATAGAGTTTAATCCGAAGTTAAGGCTTCAGCTCTTCAATAAGCATCTCACTGTAACGAGCACTGCTGATTGTTGAATCTTTTTCCTGATAAGGTTTTCTTGGTCGGCTATTGAGAATGATTCCATTCTATACTCTGCTGTTTACTCTCAGGCTCGTAGTAATAAATCCATGTCTCGTCACCAGTAATGATTCTCTTTAAGAAACTTCACCTTTCTTAGAGTATTGGTTGTATGGAGTAAATTTTGTTTGCAGATAGCCAAACAAATAATAATAAATTGGATAATATAACGAATATATACTGTATATTGAATGTTTTAAGTACTTTACAGTATATGAAATAGGAAATATAGGAAAGTATATGGAATTGATAATGTAACAGGCAAATTAACTCACAAGATCACCAAGCTGTTAAAAACCCAAAGTCAATATTTGTCAATGCATCACTAGGAAATTCTTGTTACTACCCTATAGGTTACCCTATTTTGATCACCAAATGAACTGAGTTCATTTGGGCATTGATTCAAACATGTCCAGGCTATATTTAAAGGGTATTTAAGGCACACATATTAATAAGAAGAATGACTAGATTTGTTGGCAGCAAAGGCATCCCCACAGACACTGAGTCATTTATTTAAACTCTGTCAAGTTTTATCATGTAGAAACTCCACATTTGAATAACAACAAGTTAATTCCTCTTTATACTGCAAGGCAAGCCAAGTGCATCAGAAGCAGGGTGCATCAGACAGCCTATGTACTGTATGCGTCTATAGTAAAAATGTAACACAATATTCATATTTGTATAAATATTTTAGTAACAGTATCTAATATATTTGTATTTAACAATATTTGATAATAATCTGAGAGTGGTCATGGTCAAAAACAGAACCATTCTTAAATAGTGTGGTGCATTGAAATTTTCTCATTCATGCAATTGTTGTTTTTTATGTACCTGTATGAAACATTTTCTTAATTTAGATTTCTTGTGCATTTTGCTAAAAAAACACTCATTCATTCATCTTCTGTACCGCTTTATCCTGTGATCAGGGTCGCGGGGGGCCTGGAGCCTATCCCAGGAGGCTTT
>JAQQZS010000001.1:22832026-22850508 GCA_030068045.1 Platyallabes tihoni
GAGCCTGGCCGGGGAATCGAACCCAGACCCTGGAGGTGCAAGGCGACAGTGCTAACCACTACACCACCGTGCTGCCTGCTAAAAAAACTAAAAATCCTAAAACATTTTGCATGAAAACAAATGAATGCACATGTGTATAATGACAATAACTGTGCATACTCACAACACAGTTTTGTAGAACAGTGCTGGACAATGTATTTCAAGGTGACCTGTTATATGCTCCTGGAATTTACAAAAATGATGGAAATCCTTAACATGAAGAGTATGATATACAAAATCTATCTGTCACAAGGGGTGTGCGTACACTGTTAAATACCTGCTGACTTACAATGACAATGGGCTTCTACTTTGACAGCTGTGTTGTGTTTATTATATTCTGTAACAGATGCTTATGTGAGTAATCCTAGTTGATGTACAGATGTGTACGTAATGTACTCTGGGTGTAGTAATAGTGAATGGTGATGGGATTGATTTTCAGGAAGCGCAATAAGTTCAAGCACTGTACCATCATTGATTGGTCCATAATCAAACCGAAGGTTAATTATAGAATGGTTACGGACTCCCTGAATACTACCAGCTGTAAGTGTAGATGGTGTACCCCTAGTGGTTTTGTACATAGAGAAAAGTTAAACTGTTTAAGTATCAGGTGGCTGTGGTTTGGATAGTACAGCAGCCTCAGCCTCAATGGGCGATCAATGGAAGGGTCATTTATTTGATAGATTGTTCCATTCCACCTCATCCACTCAATAAATTGTGCTCTGAAGTTAAGTAGCACAAGGACAGACAGCAATACCATGGCAAAAAAATAACAGGTGCTAACAGTATTTTAACCATTTTAAGTTTTATTTTCTTAAACTATATATACTGTATATATTTATATTCAGTTGTTATCTGGAATAATGTTTTAAACATTATAGGGTTTGCACTTGACTTGACATCCATTCTCACTCACCTCATGTCAGCCCACAAACATGTGACACTCAGCTGACTGAAAAAGACAGTGATTGTCATTCCTCTCTTCCCTTTCTTTCATTCTGTTTGTTTCATTCTGTTCTCTGTCATTGTGTTCTGGGACACTCGTTTTTCACTGATAGACAATGAGGAAAATGAGGGTGTGTATAAGTGGAATCTTTTAAATGAATGCCTATCAGTATTTTGTGTGCAGATTGTCCATTATTTTGTCCCTTTTGTTTTGCCCTTATTTTGGCACGACTTTGATTTACAGTATGTCCTAGACTTAACAGGACAGCCCCAAATTTGAGAAAAGTCCTATATAATTCATACCTCATTCATTCATCTCTAGAAACTGCTTTATTCTAGTCAGGTCCATGTTCTTGCTGGTTCTCACTCACACCCTGTTCCTCATCACATTCTCTCATTAACACCTTGTTTCTTCTTGAGTCTCTAGAGAGGCTCAGATGAGCTGTGTGCAGAGCCTATAATTATAATATCCACATGGGTATCTGGCCATTTTTATGCACAATCATCACTGGTAACTTAACTATAAAAGCTCCATGATCATAATCATGCAAGCATTTGAATAGATTTTCAGTCTTCAGTGCACCCTCATTACTGAATCTATCCTTTCAACATTCTCATCTAGTCCTTCCTTCACCGTTTTTTGTTTTACATGTACATACAGTATGACTGGTTTGAAAGTCAAAAAGCTCCAAGAAAGTGGGGACAAGGCAAGCCATTTTCATATGAATAAAAGTCAAAGATTGTCCATTCAGCCTTACACAATGGTAAAATGACTGAGATCATCTACATCTATATCACTATCATTCACCCCGTATCTCTGAATTCTTCACTCAAAATGTACCCAGATGCATCTCCATGTAATGTCACTGATAGCACTGCCACTCGTTCACAACTCAATAGCCTGCCTATTACCCTCTCATGGGTTCTGCATGGATTTAATATAGCTTACAAGTTGAAAATCAGTAAGAAAATAAATCAAAGGTTTTTCTTTCATGTGTCCTCAAACAGAAACTAATATCTAAGTAAATTTACTTGATATGACATACATTGTTACTGTCAACTCAATCCCGTACACTTAAAAATGATTTTGGCTCTATGTAGCTTTTTTTTTCCATAATGATAGTATGTTTATATTATGTATTAAAATTATTACCATTATTTACAATTATACGACAACAAGTAATTAAACTTGTATAAAAGTATACAGGTAATATGATTGGATGGGAAGCATTCCACAAGAGGTGATAATAGAGCATAACAGCACTGGGACTATACAGTATCTATCACTCTGCATCACAGGTCTTCTAAGAATTATTAATTACACTAACTGTCAGTCACAGCATGAGTGGAAGTATGTTGGAACTGTCTGCACTACTGAGAGGAGAGCAGCTACCTGCCAAAACCCACATTCAAAACCAGTCTTGGAAGCACTTTCAGCAACAACAACAAAAAAAAACACATCTAACAACTTTATGTGATCTTAAACAACACTATTCTCAGGAATTACATTCTGAATTGCTTCTGAAACATCTGTGTTGTATTGTTCATGGTTAATGCTAGCTGCAAAGCTAACTACAGTAGCTAACACAAGGCTGAATCTCAAATTTAGCAAGAGTACTAAATGGTGTGTGGAAAAAGGTATTGTACACCCTACATAGCACACTAGCTTCTAATTTATCTATTTTGGATTCAACCGTAGAACCCAGAAGTAAGCTGATATTTTAAAGCACATTAAGTGGAAATACTTTATAAAGTAAAGTTTTGCAGGACTGCCTATTTCTTTGGTTGCCAGCTTAACACTAGTTCCACCAGTCGTGGAAGGATATATGCTAGCAGAGCAAAATACCTGATAGCAAATAAACAAACAAATCATATCTGTTGATAATACAGTATAAGGTGTTTGTAGAACTGTTGTGTAATAGCATCATCACACTCATCATCACCCCCCAATCTTCAAAGTAACCGTGTGAAAATAATGGCATTTTACAGTTTAAGATCAAACCAGAAGAAATACACTACATACAGTACAGGTAAGTCATTTGCTAGCTGAGTGAGCAAGACTAGCTATCAATCACATCCTTTAAAGTTTACATTTTTGTATAAAACATGAAATTTCACCTTGATTCTCTGTAGCAAATACCTGTTGTGGTAAATTCCTCTATTTGCTACAACAGCCTATAGATACAGTAACACTCAGGGTAATGCGTACAAGGCATACAGTACTGTATTTGTTAGATACAGTAGATAGCAACGCCACTAGATACACCATATGGATTAAAGTATTTGGCCGAACCTGCAATGAATCTGTATCCAAATACTTAGACTTTAATATGGAGTTGGTCCCCCTTTTTGCAGCTATAACAGTTTCCACTCTTCTTGGAAGGCTGTCCACAAGATTTTGGAGTGTTTCTGTGGGAATTCATGCCCATTCATTCTGTAGAGCATTTATGAGGTCAGGCACTGATGTTGGATGAGAAGGCCTGGATCCCAGTTCATCACAAAGATGATAAACCAACATCATTTGGCTATGTTAGCTAACCAGCTTACCCTTACTTCCATATTGTTAATGTGGTGTTTATATAAGTAATAACCTGAAGGACGGTTAAGGGTGCTGTAAAACCACACTGAATAGTGAATTAATGTTTAGCACTAATCACGTTCAGTACCCAAGTCAGTGATGGGACTCTTTGCACAGATATCATAGGTGCATTTTTGTTTCAATATTTAAATAGTAATCTAGTTTGTTTAGTTCTGTCTATGTGGGTGTTGAAGGGCAGCAGTGTGTTAAGAGCATGACTGCCTAGGGGAAGAAGCTGCTGTACAGTCTGGCAGTTACATCCTGGATATTCTGCTAACTTCTGCCAGGCAGCAGTGGTGCAAAAAGTACATGGGAGGGTCATTTAAAATGTGGGTGGTTTAGAGGATGCCCCCTGAGTCCTTCCAAAGTCAACATTCCTCTCATTTATTTTAATGATATTACCATCCCTAGTAGCACCACAGTGGAGGCCCTCAGTGGTTACACTACTGCATGTAGCTCACTTTGCTGATTCATGACTGTGCTGCTGCGCACAGCTTGAATCACATCGTTAAGTTTACTGATGAGACAATAGTGCTAGGCCTCATCGGCACTTACGAAACATCACCATACAGAAAGGTGGTGGAGTGCTCAGAGATTGTTTGATTTTTAATTGTCTAAACTATATGTAGACGGTGCTGCTATCTACATTATTGATCCAGACTCATAACCAGTATTTAGATGGCAAATACATACACATGAGATCTTTATCAGTTGGGAGGTGGTGGTGTGCAATAAGAGACCCCATTTCAGCCTGAGTGCTGTGCGTTAGCATTTAGCACAAGAAGATACGCAGGCAATATTTATCATCTCTGACGGGGCATACGCTATACGGCGCTCCAGACATTGTAATCATACTAGAGACACATCACAGTTACTGTGATGCCCAAATCAACTGGTTGATTCCGACATGCTCAGCAATACCAAACAACCTGGGAGACCAGTGAAGACCACAATACCGGATGACTGGAGAATACATTTAAACATAATTTTTTTTAAAACATGACGTTGAACATTTAAATAAACTCAATACAACAGGCGGAGTTGTGTGTAATACTTCCCTCAAGGGAAAAAGATTTATCGTAAACATAGGGTTGCTGGCTCTTATGGTCACAGACTCCAGTCACTCATTGACTGGAACAGAACTAAACATGTTATTATGTTAATTTGATGAATTACTCTTGATATAATAAAATGCCTGGATTGTGTGTAAATACTCGTGAGCTATAATAATTAATCTTTTTTTTGGAGATTGAATTTAAAAACGGACAGCTTTGAGAGTCATTGATTTATCCATGAGCTAAAGTTCTGTGCCAGAAGGAAAAGGTTTTTTTTTTTTATTATTATTTACAGTACATAGTTTAGTGTAGTGTGAATTCCTGAAGGATAACAACACAAATAGGAGCCCCCGAGACAAACATTTCTCCTGAGTATGGATAAAAACCTATGTCATGTTTGATTTATGTCATGCAATAAAAAAAAGCATCCCCCCCCTCAATGTTTTTGGCTTTACAACAGTTGACTAATTGTTCACAAAATCTTCTGACATTCTTAAAAGCAATGATTGACTTGTTGTGTTTGATGCATGTAGAGCTGTGGTTTGTACTTCATAGGGAATGCTGGAGGGGACTATGAGAACTTGGCGCAGTGAGACAAATAACACAGACACACATACCTCCTTCTAGGCTCACAAGCCACTTTCAAAGGCTTTTGCTTGTAAAAGCTATAACACCAGAATCCAAATTCAATTTACACAAGATGGTTGCTTTTACATGCCATTTAAATGTGGCCTGGCCTTTTCACAGCTGCACCGTGAGGGTGTTTGAATTGGAGCCACTGCGGCATCTCTAAGCGATTTTTTCCCCAACAGGCTTGTCCCGGCCTGCACAAATGAGGGGTACGATGGAGTGGTTAGTGCTCAGAAGTGCCTTACTAATTTCCAGGGCCCCTGAGGGTCTTGGGCTTGAGCTATCTGGCACACAGAAAGAACAGACCTGGCAACATACAGTATCTGCCAACTACAGTACTAATGACCCTCCTCCACACATTAGTCTGCCTGAGGAGAAGTGGTTTCTACAGTAAGTCACTTCAGTCTCTACTCAGTACTGTTGGAACCGTACCATTTAAAGGGATTCATGGAAGAAGAAAAAACATTTGTGAACATTCATTGCCTTTTGGCACATGACCTGAAGGCACAGCCAATTTTCATCACACACATGATCTATAGCACTTCATATCAACTGAATTTTGGTGAGTTTAAAACAGGTCTGGTAGATTATAAAAACATGGTAGATTATAGATAAACAATTTGAACTAATATACATTGATAATTTTTCAGGTATTGACAAAATGCAGGATGATCTTTCATGTCTTAATATGAAGAAAAGCTTACATTTAGCAACCAAAGATGGTACACTTTTTGACCAGTCTAGAACAATCCTTGGCTATACTGGTTCAAAAATTAATGGATGAAGTTAAGATAAGATAAGATAAGATAAGATAAGATAAGATGGTATCGTAAGGTAAAGTAAGGGAATTAGCTCACAGACAGAGGTAGGAAAAAAGCAGGTAGGAACAATATGGAAATAAAATACAAAATAGAGCAACTACACATAGAAAAATACACTGCCCAGGCAAAAAAAAAAAAGTCTTTAATACTCTAATATTCTAATACACTGTAATAATTCAATGGACTGCCTCTTGCTTTGATTGTGCAGTGGTATCATGTTGATAAGCTTATCCAACATTTATTTCCATGTCAGTGGCACAACATTTATTTTCATCCCGAGTCATATTGATTCCTCTCCAAGATTTTGTATTGATGATGGGAGAGTCAGACCACCGTCTTCTCCAGCACATCCCAAAGATTCTCATTGAGGTTAAGGAAAATGAAGTGATGCCTTGTGCTCACTGAATCACTGTGTCACAATTTGAGCCTGATGAATCCTAGCATTGCCATCTTGGAATATGCCTGTGATGAAAAAAAAAAACTTTTAATTCTTGTATATTGAGGTTGGCAGCTGATCTCATTTTTTGGTACATGGAACCAACCGACTGAAGTAACCCCGGATCATAAAACTGCCTCCACAGAATTCTATGGGAGGCCCTCGGCATGATGATCCACCTCTCTCCTTACCCTTGCGTACCTATCACTCTAGAATAAGGTCAATCTGGACTCATCCAACAACATTTCTTCCTCAAAGATGATGGTTCATCACTATCCTTCCAGGTTTAATAATGCAGTTCTTAACCCAATTTTAGTAGTTTTAGCAATCTCCTCAGTTGTTTTCTTTGCTTGATGCAGGCCACTAATTTGACCCTTCTGAAACAGAGTAACATCTTTGCCATGACAACAGGATGCTGACATGGATGTTTAAGAAATGAGAAGCTACTCATTGCATTCCAGTACTTAGGCTTAAATAATTTTTTTCCAACTGAAACATATCAATCACTGCAATAGTTATCCAATGGAAGGCTTTTACCTATTTGCTTAGTTAAAACAGGTTTGTTACTTTGATTTATCCAGGCAGTGTATTTTATATCCTATGAGTGATGACAAAGTATGTTGGTCCAGAAACAGTCTATTAAATGTTGTGTAGTCTGACTGCCATCAGAATTAAAGACCTGCGGTAGCGTTCCTTCCTACACTGTGGGTGTAACTGCTGCTGAAGGAGCTGCAAAGGGCCTCCGCAGTCTCATGCCAGGAATATTAGGTATTATCCATAACTGATGTCAGCTTTACCAGCTTCCTCGGTTGTGCCATCTCCTCTAAGGAGTCCAGCAGACAGACCTGAACAGAGCTTTCTTTCTCAACTGGTTTGTTCAGTCTCTTCCTGTCCCTCTCCATGCTGTCTCTCCTCCCCAGGAGACCACAGCATAGAAGACTGCAGAGGTTACCCCTGTGTCAAAAAGAAATATTAATAACGTTCTGCACACTAGCACTTCTTGAAAGGGTGCACCAAAAAAATGAATGCTTACAAACTAAATTGCAGAATAAAAGAGTTTATCAACACAGAAGACCATCAATAATAGCGGGTGTTTATAGAATTGATGTAAAAGTGGTATACTGTATACAGTGCTGTGAAACAGTATTTGCCTTATTTTTTCACACTTAAATCGTTTAGATTTTCAAACAAATTGTAATATTACACAAAGATAACCTGAGTAAATGAAGGAAAATGCACAATGAAGTTTTAAGTGATGATTTCACTTATAAGGTGAAAACATGCTGTTCCTACTGTACAGTATGTAAAAATTTAATCCCACCCCTTGCTAAATCATGAATGAATTTCACTTGTCACACACAGGCTTAATTACTGCCAGATCTGTTGAATCAAGAAATCATTTAACTAGAACCTGTCTGACAAAATAAAGAGCTCTAAAAGATCTCAAAGAGCAACGCATTATGTCTGAATCTCGAAATTCAAGAACTACTTTTTCCCAGCACTCTAGACCCAAGCAGAAACATGAACATTAACTTTGTACTTTTGAACCTAAAACCATGATGGTGTCACTAATAATTGAAGTTGATTTTAAAAAAGGTTTCCATTTGAAAAAAGGTTTCCATTTGAAAGCTCTTGGGGAGCATCAGTTAGGCTGTAACACTTTCCCAACATGGCACCAGTTTGAACCTGTGGGAGATTTGTCCTGGAATGTACACATATGGAAATAATCAGACTGGTTCCAAATTCACACAGTTTCTACATTACTAAATCGCATGTCAAAGCAGAGACACCTTACTAAGTTATAATATTTCATCATGTTTACTGTCTGGATCTGTTGTCCGCGGTTATGAGTACAGTATAAACTTGGGTATGATACTAAGCTCCAAGAACAACAAACTCAGCGGCTGAAACATTATTCTGTTGAGGCCAGAGGCTTTCAGTTTTCAACCGAGCTGTCAAGCAAACCTCTCTCTCTTTCTCTTTTTCTCTCTACTGTCACTACACACACAGAAACACATGCATACACTTTATCTTGCTATCCTTATCTAGTGGTAACACAATTATTAATAATATGCCTCCACCTAAGCCTAACCATAATCTGAATCTCAGTAAGTAAACTTTGGCTGTTTTTGTGGTTGTTTTTATTGTATAAAATATACATTTTTGTCTTAGGGTCAAAGCTGTCAATAATCTGGTTGGCATTAAACATATATACAGTACCAATCAGCAATAGCATTATAACCACCTGGTTAATATTGAGTACGTACCAAATTTTTGCCTCCATAACAGTAATGCACTGTGTGTTTTGACACCTTTCTTTCACAACCAGCATTTTCTACCAGCGCTTCTATTGGATCGGACTTCCATGAGCCAGCCTTCACTCCCCATGTGCATCATTGAAACTTAGGGGCCACCCATGACCCCGTCACCTGTTCACCGTTTTGTCTTCATTGGACCACTTTTGGTATGTCCTGACGACTGTAGCCTGGGAACATCCCAAAAGAGCTGCAAGTTTGGAGTAGCTCTGACCCAGTACTCTAGCCTTCACAATTCGGCCCTTATCAAAGTTACTTAAATCCTTATGTTTGCCCATTTTTTCTGCTTCCAACACGTCCATTTCAGGGGAAAAAAGGGTCACTTGCTGCCTAATACTGTATATCCCACCCACTTCCATCCGCAACTGTAACAAGATATTGAAAATGTAGCCACTGTGAGAAGGGCCTAATTGTAGACAACTGGGATTAGCAGCAGTATCTCATCAAAATGGCATTACTGTTATGGTGGCGAAGCTGGGACCTGCTCAACATTAGGCAGGTGGTCATAATGTTATAGCTGATCAGTGTGGAAACATACAGGTACACGCACGCGCGCACACACAGAAAGAGAATTCTGCATCTGAGCAGCAGTGGTGTGTGCGCGTGCGTGCTCTGTTGTTTGATGACACAATTGTTTATTAGTGGGTTTCGTTGCACTGGTGATTTTCCGGCGAAAAATCCTACACACACTCAGACACACGCTGAGTGAGCGAGTGTGTGTGTGTGTGTGTGTGTGAGAGAGAGAGAGAGAGAGAGCATACAAGCGCGCGCACATCCAGGTCCGAGCAGTGTGGAGTTGTGGAGCAGAGCGGAGAGCGCGCGCGCCGGAGAGAAGAGAGCGCGAGGAGGTGCTCGGATTCACGCGCTTGCTTCCAGTCTCGTCTTCGCTCGCGTTTAAAGAGGATCGCATTAGATCTGATCAGATCACACGCAGATCCTCTCGGTCATGGCGGGGGCGAAGGCGCTCGACCTCATGCTTGGAGTTGTGTTACTTCTGCACGCTCTCGGAAGTCTGTTCCAGATCACACGCGGGGAATTAACCACGGATGGTAGGTACACACGGGGCACTTACTTTGTTAGTTTAATATTTTTTTAAACTGCAGTGGGGGAAGAACTCGAGATTGAGACATGGGATCGGATTTAAACCTTAAGGCAGCTTCATTTTCAACTCTTACTGTTTTACTCTCGTTGTTCAGATCTATGATTGTCCTGTTCATCTCATGTTTACAGGCATGCATGCGAATAATCGAATAATCTGAGTTCTATAAGATGCAAGTCTGTACAAATAGGCAGTCTTTCTGCAAAGCAAAAACCAACAAACAAAAAACATCTGTTGTGTTTGTATATTCTACAAGTCCAGATGCATGTAAACATCTGCAGCACATAATCAGGGGTATGTATTTATTTATTTTATTTTATATTTAAGGATCGTTTTAGAATTATTATTTTTTTTACCAAGACCGAATATATGTAGAATGTTGGAAATATTCTTAGAATTAAACTTTGATTGCTACTGCATAAAGTCAGTGCCTGCATCCAGATCAGATCACAGGGCATTGTACAGTATAATGGGATTTGCTGGTGGTGCACGGTGCACTTGTGCGCGTGCCTATGTGTGTGTGTGTGTATTTGGGTGCATGCATGGAAACGGAGTTTATCAATATAGCTGTTTGTGTAGCTTCCTCATCCATGATGGTTTTGCCAAATTAGTGTACCATTGACTCTATCCACTCAGAGTATAAATACACACACACGCAAAAGCTTAAGTATAGCACCCTAAAATGTTTATTCCCATGGAAACCCTGAAAACTATATACTGTAGAACCCTGTTCATGCCCCCTGTGTCAGCCTGATTAGGTGGGGGGATTGTCCTCATCTTTCTCATCAGCCTCTTATCTACAACCTGCTCTGAGCTACAGTACCAACTGTGTGTCAGTGTGAGTGCGTGTTTGTGAGTGTTTGTGTGTTCCTCTGTTACACTCCACTAACACACCAGGTGGCTGATTTTGCTCTTGTTTGAAACACCCATCATCGCATCTGATGCTTCAGTAACATGGTTGATGCTTCAGCACCCAGAGGATCGATTAAAATAAATGAATTCCAAATGTTGTCATTAAAGTGTTTGGATATGTTCTGGAGCATTTAGAATTGTCCATAACTACTACTGTGCTACAGACATCCACAAAAAAACAGTAAACAGCAAACAGCATAGCAATATTCTCTGAAGTGTAAACAGGCAGGTGTGTTCATTCTCACCTGGAGCTACCTGGAACACAGAGTCATACATTTATTTGAATAAACCCAGTGACTTACTCTGGGTTTACATTCATTCACTGTTTAAGCAGTGCTTTTTTTTCAAAGCAGCTGCCTTGCGTTGTTATTATCAGGTTTTCATTGTCATTCGATATAGTGTCATCAATCAACACTACACTTTTTCATGGCCTGGTTTTTTAATCTGCTCCCAAATCATCCCCAGAAACGAAACTTGGCTTGCATACCTGTGTATTAAGTGCTTTCATACCCTGGATGTGTTTCCTTCGCGACTAGAAAAAAGCACAGTTCCATCTGAGAAAAACATGGCTGATATGTTGTGTCTGTTGTAGTTGTGAGCATGTGTTAAAGGTATGCTGAGTGTGCATTCTATCACAAATATACTGCACTGTAAATATACCTAATACTTAAAGCATGCTGCGATTAGATAGATGGTCAAGGACAGTTATATAGCCAGTGTTTGTGCTCTTTATCTAAAATGGTTTATCGTGGGTTCTTTGAATCCTGAAATTCGACAGGCTTCCCAAAGAGGATTTATTAAGGGTTTCTCCAGAAGGATAAACCAAACAACCCTCTAGGGTGCTGGACTTAACTTGTTGAAGTGTAAAACATATAGTATTGTTCAGAAGCATTTAGTTGGGTTTCGGGCAAAAACATGATTTTGGAATACTGTCTGTTTAAATTCAGTTCTGTTGATGTGTGTATTAAATGCACGTTCCTTAAAACACATTTTGGTTGTAACCTAGTAACGGTTTTGTGTGGTTACATATTGGATGAGTTCTGTTAGTTATACAGGAACTATGCTTGTACAGTATTATAATCTATATCAATAAATAAAACAAGCATTAACCTCTTTGTGAGCTCTGACAAGGTGCTAGTGCAGTGAAACACTTCATAAGTGAACTAAAGGTAAATCTACATCTGCACTTTCCTTTTGCATGCCTCGTAATTTTTTGGATTAGATGCAGCTGGATGAGGAAGTCGGGCTGAATCAGTAAAAATCCTGCACCTGGTGATGGGAATGGGTGAATGGCTCTGGAGGACTATATTGTTCTGTGTGTATTCAGAGTCAGGGTCTGGACTTGGTAGACGTTATCGCTGGGTTGATTTCATCTCAAGCTCTCGATTATGAAAAACATCAATCGAATTAAATTGTTAAAAAATGTTCTGTGTGACAGAGACATGCAAAAAAACTTATTTGTATGAAAGCACATGCATATAAATGCATTATACAGTATAACTGACAAAAGATCAGCTGAGATTTTAAATAAGCCTCTGCAGTCTCTCTGAGCTAAATCAGGTTGGAATATTTTACAGTGTATTATACAGTGTATTCAGTACAAATTTAACTCTTTTTTTATTTACCTGGAAAAATACTCCCACAGGTTTGTGTACCACAGAATTATTTGGATTTTTCAGAACTTTCTTCCCTAATTCTTAGTTGTACCCAATTATTCATCAAGGCTGTAATCCATGCAGAGGATAGCTCTATCCGCTCCTTCAGCTTGTAAGAGCTCACCGACTCCCATGATTGGCTAGCGTCATGATTATTGCTGTGAGAGTTCTAATATGACACCCATCCCTTTCCACATCCAATTGATTGTTGATTGGCCAAGCTCTTTCTAGACTCCCCAGATGCCGGATGCTACAGCATCATCCAGGATTCGAACTTGCGATCTCCGGATGATAGAACGAACTTGTTATTGCTGAGCCACTCTAAGGACGTTAAACAGGCTATTAATCCAACATCAATTGATTTTCTCAAACAGACGATCGATTATACAATGGTAACCATCTCCCAAAACTCCCAAAGGTCTATAGAATGGAACAGAACACAGTCACGTATATTCATTCATTCATTTTCTATACCGCTTAATCCTGTATTCAGGGTTGCGGGGACCTGGAGCCTATCCCAGGAGACTTCGGGCACAAGGCGGGGTAGTCACGTATATGAAACATGTTAAACATTCCTTGAGTCACGTCATCTAAACTGCCTTTCCATCAATCATGGAAAGAAGCTGTATAATCTTTTTGCTGTGACAGCAGTATTGATTGATGATACTTTAAATGTACAACCTGGTTATGTACAAAGATATTTAAGTTCACTCTTATTACTAGCATAGATACTGGTTCACCACTTTTTGTTTATCTGCAAATTCTAAAAGCTTTCAAAGCTTTACTACCATACACATTATTTGAGTACAGAAGAAATGTGAGTTTATGAATGGGGTGGTAGTCTATCAGTGGGCACACACACTATTCCTACATCATGGGCAATTTGGGAACGGCAGTTAGCCTAATCTGCATGTCTGTGGGAGGAAACCCACCAAGGACGGGGCGAATATGCAAACTCCATGCACACAGACCAGAGGCAGGAAATGAACCCAGACCCTGGATGTGCTGAGCGACTGTGCTAACCACTAAGCCACCGTGCTGCGTTAGCTAAGTTCAGTAGCTACAAATTTCTAGTAAAAAACTTATATTAGCTAACTAAGATAACTAGTAGGGATGTAACGATGAATCAGGATGTGTGTGTTGTGGAAACTTGCGAAGGTCCCAATCTATACATCCCACTCAGTTAAAATATAGAGAAAGCACACTGGTCACATGGTCACAATACTTTCATTGACAGGGTGCGCTAATGCTAGGAATCAACATATCATTGAAAATAGAAAAAGAAAAAAAAAACTACTTCACAGGCTTTCAAATGACATCATTGTTCGCTACGATGCCTGATAACAAGGCTGTTGAACTCAGGCAATTATCTGACTTTGAAGCAATGATTCTGGGTAAAATGTGCAACAGGCATTGCTACACAGCACATGTTTCAATCGATCATTTTCCCCCTGTCAGAGACATTGTTTATT
This sequence comes from Platyallabes tihoni, assembly GCA_030068045.1. Taxonomy (NCBI): domain Eukaryota; kingdom Metazoa; phylum Chordata; class Actinopteri; order Siluriformes; family Clariidae; genus Platyallabes; species Platyallabes tihoni. The sequence continues at coordinate 22,845,981 of JAQQZS010000001.1, forward strand.
CAATCAACTTTTAAGGAGAGAATGCATTTTTGAAATCTCTCTCTCTCTCTTTTTCACATATGGTGAACTAGAGGATTGTTTTGTTTAACACATTAAACCTCGGTTGTTGTCGCTCTTTTTTTTCATATTATTATTAGCTTCATACGGAGAGAAATGCACATGAATCAGGAATAAAACTAAAGTTATTTTACTTTATTCAGATTATGTTCAAAATATTATAAGAATATTATAAGATTCATAACCAGTGTATATTATGCCGCTACTAGCTAGCTAGCTAAAGGTCTCATAAAGCAGTGCAACTAACAAAATGAAGAAAGAAGTATTTAGAAAAGGATCCATCCACAGTCTGGTAGAACTGGTTTTGCTTTTCAAAGCTAAGTAGAAAAAAAAGTTGCCTGTATTGTCTGCTAGACTAATTAGTGATATATTGCTTTTTGATGTTACCTGCTGAGGGTAGGGGGCACTGACTGATACACACAGATCTCCGTGTTTGCTGTTGCTGATGTTCGGCCCATACATACAGTAGTAAGAATATTTTCATGTTAACATATGATGTAACAGATATGAATTTGAGGTTACTTTTATTTTTGTTATTATGACTTTCCTTTTAACCAAACCTGACCTGGCTAATCATATGTGTCTCTTAGTGTATTCAAACTCAGAACGCAATTATGAGAGGAAAAAGTACCTTTATTTCTCTATATAATGCATTAATGCACTTATCCCAGAGTTTCACTAGTGCTTGGATACTATCAAGGTAGAAGGTTTCCTCAGTATGCTTTATATCTGAAACGCTGGTCTCCCAGGAATTCCAAAACATGAGGAAAAGGCTTGGAGTCAGCACTGTACAGTGTGCAGTATGTGGCAGCCGAGTTCCTATAATGTGCAAGTGGATGGCTGAGTGTACAGTTCTTACAGACGGATGTTTCTCTTAAGCAAGTTGGCGTCAAGTTATCTTTTGATTTTCAAGGATCACTGAATGTTCATGGGAACAGTTGCGGTGGGCTCATGGATGTACGGCCTTCATTAAAATGTTTGCATTGTTTAAATGTTTTACTGCGACTAAAAGTCTCACCACACCTTCAGTTTCGCTTCATTCAAGAGAAATCTCATGGTACCGCTTTGACTTGTACACAGTTCGTCACTGAGCTTTAGAAAGTTTTCTGTACACAGTGCCTTTAAACATGGAGCTATCAAATAATTCAATATATGTTAAACCACCTGATTGTATAAAGTAGGCTATATGAGTCTATGTTTATAATGTCTAGGCTTAGGCTTTTTCTCTTGGTTATCATTAATCCTATATTCTAGCAACCTAGAAATTATTAATTTTGTCCCACAAGAAATGGCAAGAAGTCATCACAGTTGTTCCTACTGATGGCTTTGTTGTCCTTTCATTTAGGCATCGCAGTGACAGAAGGCAATTTATGAGACAGAAATTTGCATAATAAGAGCTCTTTTCTGCTCTGTCACATAATGGAATATGACAGAAATATGCACCTGCGGTTTCCCAGCTAGGCAGTCATCAAGTTATACATTTCATGCATATGGAGTATTATTGGACATGCTATGAACACAGCTGTTCTGTTCAGGTCTGTCATTTTGTCTGCTGTATGTTGTTGTATGCAAATGTCCCTATTGCTTATCTTTTGAAGTTTACAGTTCAGAGTGCAAGAATTTGCATACCCGTATGACAAATATGACAATTTCAAAATAATGTGAATTGACATTGAGTTAGGTTTCATAGCTTATCAAAAAGATCTGCTGAAATTGTATAAAATGAATAGTGGGGGAGTAGAAGTAAGCTTTGACATCTAAGTACTCTAGAGACCTTGCTATGATCTTGAGCTCTGGTTAAAGTCTATATGGAATGTAGTTATACTTGCTAAGGTTAATTGCCTTTACGTATGTAAGTATGCAATGTGTGTGTGGTGCCTTACAGTGCACTGCTATCCTGTTCCCACCTCATGCCCAGTGTTCATGGGAAAGGCACAAGAGCCAACTTTCTCCAGGTTTGTTCTTCTCTACAGTATGTGTTAAAGTGACATAAATTCAGTAATCTTAAAGTTTTAAAATTCTTTTTGCCTTTCTTTGTAACTTCCTCAAACTTTTTTTTCTGCTTCCATCAAATCAGAACAGTTGATTTCTTTTTAGTCACGTTTTTCCCACTTGTTTTAGATGGATGACCTTAGTGTAGGGCTGCACGATTTCAGCAGAAAATCACTTTGTGATTATTTTGACAGATATATTGATTGCGATTTAAACTGTGATATGTAACTATTAATCAAACCATTTTGTGTTCAAACATTTTAATCTAGACTAACACCATATAATGGCAAAAAATATATACATATACTGTACATACCAGAAATACAAAAATTATTGACAAATTTATAAATACAATACATTAATTCCTGACATTGTATATATTACCTGTAATAATTTGCAGCCTTTGCAATGAAATAATTTCACAACTCTATACTACAGTACATTGTCATGGGCATACAATGGACATGCCGATAATCATAGGTAGACTTAGCTTTTTGGCCAATTCGATTCAGTTGTACCAATGTTTATTGTCTATTTTGCCTCAAGCAGCTATATTTCCTAAAAAAAAAAAAAAAAAAAAATAGAGAAAAATATTTACAAATTTTTAATTATTCAATAAGCATTGAAATGCTGTGTTACTTGTTTGGATTGTTTAAATGTCAGGTACTGTACAAAACAATAATGTTTTTTTTCTTACAATATTCTGCACCATACTCTATTGCATGGAGCCACCAGCCACACAATATTGCACTTATATAAAAGAAGAAGAAGAAGAAAAGGCAAGCAGGGTATTGCAAAATGAGAGTATTTTGCAGACTATGTAAGTGGTTTGAATTTTCTGCCAAAGCTGTGGCATACATATTTTTAAGGAATTTGTCAATTTTAGATAATTTCACCAACCATCAAACCAAACATCAATATACAAGAAATTCACTTTTTCTTTTCAAAACCAAAATAAACAAATACTCTATGTACTGTACCTGCTCTGTTTTCCAATTTCCGATTTTGTGCTCAAGTGATGAACAACATTCCACATCCCTTATTTTATCGAACACAACTTGTGAACTTAGAAATCTTTATTTTTGCTGAATAACTGACTAATTTTATTTCATTTTGTATTCCCTGAAGATCATGAATGCAATGTAAGTCTGGTCCATGTACCTTTTATTCATTCGTTTTTCAATATTAAACCGAACGGATAACAACGCATTCCGATTTCTAATTGTGTGCTCAAATCAAAAATTTAAAAGAAAACAAATGCTTTTTTGTTTGTGGCATGACTCGGAGGTTTGTACTTGTTTGTGAGGTTTTCTCACATGTTGTGTTAGATAACTTTTTTAATTGATTAATGAATTTTTATCTGAGGTGTATTGCAATTCTTATGACATTTACCCTAAGAAAGCAAAAACATGTAACCATAAACCCAGTTGCACTGGGTAATTAAGCTTTTACACATGTCAAAAACCTATCTTTTAAAAAATGTGAACCTTGTTGATATTGTACGCAAGTGATGTAAAAGACAACTGGACAGGTATGTGTGGAAAAAAATGCTCTCTCGAAGGCTATGCAGGTTTTATATATGAAATGGTATCAGCAGTCATGTCTTCTTCTTTGAGGATCATTAACTTGTTTCCCATACAGTAAATAAAAAATATATGAATCCCTATTCAAGGGCTTACATATAGTAAAAAGTTGAATAAGTTAATGTGTGTTAAACTGTTTCCTGTACTTTTTTTTTATATCCAGGTTGCTAAAGATAAAAAAAGATAAAAACACAAAAATGGAAAGTAAGCACTTGTCATCCTTTTTTCACTTGGTTTTGGTAAAGAAAACTAAGAAAATGTGGTTTTGAATTTATCAATATTGTATTTAGTTTTTATAATGGAAAACAAATGAACGGAAGGTACATGGACCAAGTGGTTTGCATGTTTAATTTTGTTTTTTTTTTTTGTGTGTAAAAAAGCGAATGAACGAATGATACACGGATTATTTCACTTTTGCAAGTTTACCTACAGTAAATAAGTGTGAATTGATTTTGATTAAAAAAATTCCCCAGTAAATCAAATCGCCCTACAAATGATCAGTTGAATTGCATAATCAATTTAATCACACACCCCTATCTGAATTGTTGATACATATACACCTGTTTCATTTCAAACTTAATGAGATTCTTGTTATTTGTAGATAAATAATAACTTGTATAGTAACGTTATAAATAATAACATTTTCCCCTTCCCCTAGACATTCAAGAGCCATGGCGTATGAAAACATTTGCACTTTCTCCATTTTCACTTTACAAAGCATGATTTCCTGGCATTCAATGCAGTCCCCACCACATTACAATCCATAACAGTATTTTGCTATAAACGAGCCTGTGTATGAATACTTTTGGCTAAAGGACAAATGCAACCATGGGGGGGGCGCAATCCAGTGTCTTCTTGTGCCAGTCCCAAGTCTGGATAAATGCAGAGGGTTGTGT
>JAQQZS010000001.1:22891632-22905441 GCA_030068045.1 Platyallabes tihoni
ACGCGCATAGAGTGCTTTGTCTGCTCTCAAAATGTCAAACCACACGCTCAGAATTGTGGCAGGAATATAACGCCATATAAATGGGACATACCTATACTATGATAAGCTGTCGTTAAATGAGACTTCAACATTCTGTGTAATTAAGAAGGTTTTCTGTGTAATCACACAACCACATTTGCAGCAACTACTTGCTGTCTGAATCACTACAAAATCACAGTCAAAGCGTTTTGAATTCTTTTCATTTTTATTAAAAGCCAAAATATTATTCATACTAAATTGCTTACTTAAATAACCACAAACACATCTGCAGGCTGATTTACCCACCGTCACAAAACTGTGGAAGATGAAGTTATAGCATTTTGAGAAAAAAAAAATCTAACTGAATATTCACAACAGAATAATTTTGACACGAAAATTTGCAAAAGAAAATTCTCTATTACTTTGCAATACTTAATTTCTCTCTAAAAAAAAAAACTTATTAAGTAACTGAAACAATTGAGGTATCTTATTCATATAAGAACCCCCTTTAAATAATAGTTATTTCTCACCCTAAGCAAAGGGATTGTCATAAAGTCTAGTGGTTGACTGTTCATGCTTCAAGTTTTTTTTTCCTTTTCTTGTACAGAATATCTAATGAACTATTATAATATTTAAACCAAAAGTCGTTGTCTGTAGATTGCTGTAGATTCATCTTTTTACAGGTACGTTTTATGAAATAGCACATACTGTAAGTAAACGTTGTACATTAAATACCACATTTTTCAGGTGAAGGATACATGAGTGATGGCATCTGCTTAAATAATAATACTACTAAAACTACTTGTTTGATTTGACCCGAAGCTGGCATCTTTCCGTGAGAAAATATACAGAAGTATACCCCAAATTTTTTTGTATTTAGTTTCCAAAAACAGACTTTCTTGTATTTTTCAATGTAGCCTTCCAATGCAGGCAAGGCATTCATTGATGGGAAAAGAAAATAAAAAATACTGGAACAATATCAGACATGGATTGTCCTCCCTATAACCCTGCTCACAATATATATATCTGTTAACATTATTAATGCAGTGTGGGATCATCTTGACAGAGCAAAAGACGGTCAATGTCCAAAGAGGAGCTTTGTAATGTACTTCAAGAAGCCTGGAGAGCTGAAAATGATTCCTAAAACCTACTTAAAGAAATGAAAAAAAGTTTACCTAAGAGAGTTCTGGTGGTCATACTAAATAATGGGTCGATAGAGTAATACAAACTTTGTGTTATACATTGTACTTAACGATAAAGAAATGAGGAGGCGACTTGACTCAAGACTTTTGCATGGACAGTACCTCGCTCAATGGACCAACAGTGGCAACTGGATAGTGGAGGGATTTGAACCTGACCATTCAATTGGTAGTCCAAGGCCTTAACCACTGAGCTACCCCTTTTTTATTGCCATTTCAACCATAAACAGTACAGTTCAGTACACAGTGAAACAACACAACATTAAACTGTCATTATAGTTCCATGTTCCATGCAGCAACAGCAACAAATTTGCTTTGCTACTTTATATCTCTGGTCTGTTTGGTCTCATGGCTGATCAAACTTCAGTTTGCTGCTTGTGCTAATATAATTTCAGTTTTAAATTCTAATTTTAAATTTTCTTTTAAAAATGTCTCTTTCAGTTAGAGCCACAACTCCATGTGCTGTGCACGGTGCAACATATTTCTGCTGAGGTTCATGTGAATTGTGCCTGTTTGTTATCGCTCAAAATCATATGAACAGTTTAGTGAAATGCAGCTTCATTTGTGTTTATAATATATGCATTGTGCATAATGTGGAAGAAAATGCTCCGTTTATAGATAGTCCTAAATTACTTTTGGTCTAAATCGAAATACAGCCATAGATCCAGATAAAACAACAGACGATAATAAAACAGACGAGTATGCAACTCTGAGCATGTAGCTAAATCCATAACTACTGTATATTCCATGGACTATAGATCACACGATGTCAGAGACGAGGACAAGAAGACACAACTAGAAACTAGCAGTGGTTAGGCCATTAGCATTAGATATAAAAATAAAAAGCAAGACAGAGACCAGGAAAGGAACTGGGTCAAAGTCATGGTGGCAATCAGACTCACAATAATGCTTGGTGTAAACTAGTTCAAACAACAGAGCATATACTTCACAATCAGTGAGCTTAAATACTGTGTGTGAGTATGTGTGTGTGTGATAGGGCACAGGTGTGTGAATCAGTAGCCAGGATGAAGTTGAGTGGGTGAATCGGCGATGGAGTTGGTGTCGATTTCAGCCATGTTTGTAGGCCGCATTACACACACACACACACACACACACACACACTTCTATTCCTAAAATGATATTCATTTTAAATATTCTTAAAATGAATATAGTCATTGTTTTGTTTTTCATGTTTTGTTTTTTTTCCATTGTCTCAAAAGCTAACAGAGGACAAAAATATTGTTTCATATAGTGTGGGAAATACTTTAGCCCTGTGACCCTCCCATGTACGTCATGATTAACAGCACATGTATGTTTAATCCCACATGTTTAAAGCAGCCAGCTACAGAGCCTGCAAATCCGCTTCATAGTACCACACACACGTTTAATATGTTTTACCTGTCAAAACTTTCCGCTCATTCGGATAACGCCGTATTCCTCTTCGTAACACTGTTAATCCTTGGAGGAAGCCAGTTCCATGTGAGCTGAAATGGATCTCACACTGTCTGTGTCTACGTGACATCGTTCTGTCATCTATAAGCTGTGTTTAAAGCCAGCACATAATGAACGTATGTCAGCTTGCAGCTGCTCATTAAGCAGCATATTTATGTTTGATGTGAAAATAATTTTGAACACATTTGTTGTGTATCGGAAAGTATTTACCAATGTATATGGAGATTTTGTCCATCATTCATTCATTTTCTGCACCACTTATCCTGTACTGGGTCAGCACACTCACACACTACAGGCAATTTCTGCTGGGATGCTGGAGATTTTATCATTCACTCAAAATCCTTGTACTTGTCAATGTGTTTCAGAAAGACAACCAATGTGGAAAAGCAAGAGGTACAGCAGCAAGATAAAAAACTATCGAATGTAATATTGATAGCGATGTAATAGCCAATCTTTCATATACAGTACAGTACAAATGGATCTAAGGTTTTCCGCGTCTATATAGAGCTCAAATGCAGTTTCAGACAGCACTTTCATTAGCGGTCTTTTGTTTCTCCTCCTGAGGCATCTCGACTGTAGTTTCCACCGCAGATACGTCTTCCTTTTTGGCCGAGTGCTACAGTATTTCCTCAGGCTCTCGAATATTTCTCCAGTTTTTCTCTTCGCCGCCAGTTTTGTTCAGTTGACTTTAAATGACAATATTACCTTGTGATGTAGAGTCCACTATTAGGCCTGGAATCACACATACACATTTCTGCCACATTTCTCTCTCTCTCTCTCTCTCTTTGCCTTCCAGTTTTCTATTTCCATTTTCTCTTCTTTTTTTTCATCCCAGCTCCATCATTCTATTTTCCAATTTTCCTATCGGACAGCCTCTCCGTCTCTGTGCATATTGCAGAGGAGACACACGGCTAACACACTCCAGCTGGCATCTCGGAGGTCTTGAAATTACCAACAAAACAGTGTTCAGACTAACCAGCTGCTGTTAATCAATGCCAGAATCTTTTAGCATCACGTACAATTCCTGATTAATGGAAATACAGAGATGAACGAGAGGAGTTTGTGTTTATGTTGGACCAAGAGAGAGAGTTTGAAGTCTGGTGGTGTGTAAATTTCTACATAGTTACATAAATGGTATGACATTTCAGGACATGGAATTATAAACATGTAATATAAAAGGGTTGTTCAGGTCAAACTGGGACTCATGATTGTTCAAAATCACAGAACACAGTTATGGGAGCCACAATCTGAATGCCTGCTTCACGGGTGAAATGCTGGCCTCCCAGGAACTCCTTTAATAGTCATTTCATTTTGTGAAAAAAAAAGCAGCCTGGTTTAATCATCAATGGCATTTTTTAGGACAATGCACAACTTCATACTACCCAAAACACAATTTGCTCATCCCCCATACAGTCCCGACCTCACTTCAGGAGATTTCCTCATGTTTGAGCCATTAAAGGAGTTCCTGGGAGGCCAGCATTACAGACCGGAAGCAAGCAGAATTCCCAGAAATGTTAGTCATTAAACAGTTTGATCTCCCGCACAGCTATACCCTTTTTAATCTTTTTCTTCACGGGGGCCGTTGTTGCAGTACAGTTACTAAAGAAGTGTCACTAAAATAAAAAATTGCTTTAAGCGTGCAACCATGTGGTCACAATGTTATAGTAAACAGTACACGCTTGCATGGATGTTGACCATACGAGTGACGCACAGTTGTGATCACGTGGTGCTTGCCAGACAAAGTGGATACGTATCACTCTTATTTCAAGACCTCGCTCATTTCTCAAGTTAAAAAGTATTATAATTTTTTGCTCGTATTGCAAAACACCTACAGACCAAGGTTTTACTGTATATGTATGGGCAGTATGTTCCGTCTATGTGCCGCCTGGCTCATTATGCGACAGATATATATCTGTCATTTCTGTGGCAGTTGTTTACCTTATAGCGTGCTTAATGCCTGAGCAGTTGGGGATGAAGGACCTTGCTCATGGGTCCAACAGCGGCAACCCGGTGACGTCAGGGCTCGAACCGGGGACCTCCTGGTCAGCAGTCCAACAGCCCTGCCCCATATCACGACAAGTTTACAATAACTACTTTGTACTGTGTTTTTACTCTCCCAAGAAGCTGGAGTCCTTCAAAGCAAAGTGAAATTGCCCATCATAGTATCTCCAAAAAACAAAACAAGCTGAGCAGTAAAGTGTGTGATGACAGCTGACATGCTGGTATCTTTTTTTGCACTTACTAGCAGCTGTGTTTATGAGACGATTGTAAAAACACTGAGCAAGAGTTCTCATGGTAACTGTTCTCACAAAAATATATACAGTATATTTTTGTACCGTTCAAGTTTGTTAAAGACCAGCTGGATTTTCATCAGCGCTACTGGAAACATGTTATGCTGACAGATAAGAAAAAGAATCAAGTTGTTAAATGGTCTCGATTATGAGATAAACTCCAATATGGAGGACAGACACTGAACCCTTAGCTTTACTGTGAAGCCTGGTGGAGGGAGTATACGGGTGTCTGGTGTTTCTGCTTGATCAATAATCAAAAAGTGAACTCAATGGCATTAAAATAAGAGACAAAGAGTCTTGATTATTTTTTGAATATGTCAAGACTTATTTTTATGAAATGTATACTTTATACTTGAGGATGCATTTTATGTAAGTTGAGTTTCTAAAGGCTCTTACACTTAAGGTTTTAAGATCTACTGTATATCAGTATTGTGGACAGAATACAGATATTAGATGTCCAGATGCAAGTATGATGTTTATACAGTACATGATGTAAATTAGACTGGCTCTGATGTTGCCTCTCTCTGCAGGAGGACACAGATCACAACTACTACATATCCAAGATGTACGGCTTTAACGATCCCATGAGCAAAGAATTATGGGTGGACATTGATCAGATGGACAAGGAGAAAGTGAAGATTCATGGGATCCTTTCTAATACACACAGACAAGCAGCGGTAAGCCTTTACACTCATACACAAGCAAAACAGCACAGTCATTTGGAGGTTACACAATCACAATGACCACACACACACACACACACACATACACACACACACACACATATACACAAGTGCATTTGCTCGTAAAGCATATCGTCATTTTGTCGCTTTTAGCATGACTCGCTTGCTCTGTTGTTCTCCAACTGTGTAAATGTGGGAACAAGTGGAGTGTGTAGAAAAGTACAACAAGCTCTTGTGTCAACATGCTCTGTTTTATCCTAATGGGAAGTGATTTTAGTTCACATTATCCTCTCTAGACAAAAGAAACCACAATCCCAGTGACCGAGCTTAGATGCAACATTAAAGGATAAATTGCTCATTTACTTCAAGGAGAGTTTAATATGCATGCCTCCTTCTGTCTAATATCAATGGCTCAGTGTGCAAGCAGACATACAGTAATGCTCTCACATTGATGATAAAGTGTGTGTTAATGAATATTGTTTTTGTTGTTGTTCACACAGCGGGTCAACCTGTCTTTTGACTTTCCATTTTATGGGCATTTTCTCAGAGAGATCACTGTGGCAACCGGCGGTAAGTGAACCTGTCTGTGTGTGTATGTTTGTGTGTGGCTTTTTTAGTGGTTGTGGCTGTTGTTGTTGTTGTTGTTGTCATATACAGTAGATGGACAAAGCTAATTTCTTAGTACCGTTCTTAAGAAACACACTTTGTAAAAAGATGGGTTCTCTTTGTTATTAACCATAATTAATAATCATCTACCTCTCATGTTCATTTGTTCTGATGTTGCAAATGCTCACCTCTCGACTGTATCATCAAAAACCCTCTAAATTTAAAGATGAAATCTAAAAATCTAATAATCTAATCTAATCTTCTCCAGTGGCTATACTGTATCTTGTTTTAAAACCCACCTCTCCCGGAAGACCCGGGAGCCTCTTGTATAAACTTGTGGCCAATTAAAGCGTACAAAAGATCAGGTGGTTGGCTTAAACCTAGCAATGCGGCACTGTACAGTGTTAAAATTACACTCAACTGCCTCTCTAACCCTTTTAGTACAGACTACTAGATTTCCCACACTGGAAAAAATGACAACGTAGCAATTGAGAACACCTTATATCTAATCATACAGTATACATTTATCATGTTGGTCATCTAAGTTATCTAAATTTTCTTATAAAATAATATTATAGCAAAATAAATAAAATATTACTTTGCCTATTTCTAGACATGTTTAACTAAATTAACTTTATAAGCATAAATTTCTAGTGTGTGTCATTATCTGCTAATAGAACAAGACATTTTTGGTTACAAATGTATTTAAATACGTCTAAAATAAGGGAAATGTGATTTCTAGGATCTATATTTAATACTTAGTATAGTATTGGGGTTCATTCGTTTATTATTTCTTATAGCTAGATTGATACTTTATTGCAGACATCAAAGGTACACAGACAACATCAAACAACGTTAACATACAATCCCCCTCCCCCACACATATTTCTTCCTAATGTTTCCAGTACCAAATGCATTTTATCAATTATCACTTTCTGACTAGCTTTTGTAATCATCGACACGTGAACTTGTACATAACATTTCCCAGGACTGCATAAAATGTACAGTAGGAACATTTTCCATCACAAACATACGACTTAGACTTCTCCATCTTGGGAGCTTTAATAATATTCCGAATGCATCCTTATATGCCACTGTCAGCTTTTTCATCTTTACTGTAGTTACACCATAAATGGGCTATAAATAAAGTGGAGCTTTAAAGCCTTTAAAGAGGGCTATTCTCACACCATCTGGACACATATGAAATTTACGCACGATGATATTAGCCAGTGCATATAATTTACAATGGTAATGCAGCACATCATCATTATTTAGATCACTCCTAATAATGTGACACAAGTATCTGACACTGTTTACCCCTTTAGGCACCTGATCCGCCAAAAGAAATCAGACAAAAGATATGTTGGCTTCTGAACATCATTAAATCTAGCAATAATTACGCACTCTTTTTAGGATTGAATTTAACATCATACTGCATCTATAAAAAACTTTAAGTCTTTCTAAGACTTTGAAAAATTGCTGTAGTCCAGCACTAAAAGGAGACAAAACAACTAGGTCATCGGCATACATTAGATGATTAATAAGATACTCCCCCTGCATCCAGTTTTACACTGTTGTTGGAATCTAGAAAGAGTATCCATATACAAATTAACCCATGAGAGCCTTCATCTTTAAGGGACATTATGATGGAAAATATTTCAGACCAAGTAGACTACATGGAGCACATTCTGAAAGACATCACATGCCATTTTCTCTAACAATTTTGGGGTGAAAAAGCTTTATGTGAAATATGTCACAGTGATATTTTTTATCAATTTGTTTGTCAGAACAGGTTAAATATAAAATATAAGATAATATTAAAGCATTAGAATTGTTAAATAGAAAGAAACTTACTTTCAGTAACAAAAAAACAAGCTTTTTCAAATTTAACTAGTGTCACATGTGCTACCCAGGTAATGACGTTGTCATCATTATCTCGTCGTCTTTATCCTGAGTTGTGGGGGTTCACACACACATACACACTCAATTTGGAAACACCAACCTGCATGTTTTTGGAATTTTTAATTCAAATACTGTCCCACAGTCCAAAGCACCAACCCACCGAGCACAAGGGGAACATGCAACCTCCATGCACACAGACCCTGGTTGTGCAAGGAATCCAACCAGGACCCTAATAAGCCATCATGCTGCCGGCAATTATGTCATGGGCACACAGATTCACAGATTGTCACATGACCGCACCAGTATGTTACTTAGGGACGTCATGAGTTAAAGTAAAGGATAAAGCCGAATAAGGAACTTACCAGAACATTTAAAGCATTTGTGACTCCGGTGTCACTATGGGTTTTTATGGGTTAAAGAGAACAGGGAACAATATCCTGCCACATTAGTCATCAAAAAAGGTGCAGATATACTATTATTCCATCTCACCTGCATGGCCGGATGTGAATACCAAAAGCGCAGGATCCTTATCAGATATGAAGGAATTCCTTGTTTTAGTAACTTAACAAATGATTTATCATGATTAATTCAATCAAATGCTTTTGACACATCCAGAAAGCAAATAAATATTCTAGTTCTGTCATCTATACTTGCTAATAATCTCCTTCAAAGCATAAATATGCGTATCAGTGCAATGTGTAATAGAGAACATTTCAATTGTTCTTTTTAAAAAAAAATCTTAACATTTGAAATAAGAAATTTTAGACAACTTGACTAGATTCAGGATACTTTCATCTGTTAAGATGTCATTTTTTGTAGTGCACATCTGTGATATATTGAAGATATTAAGGACCAGGTAACGTTTTTTTCCCCCCACTGTTCTGTTCTAATCCTAATAAAGCCCAGTGTGGTCTTCACTGCAGGGTGGCTCTCTTGTGTTCTGAGATGGTTTTTCGGCTCACTACAGAAAGATAACATACTGTAGCATTCCAGTCAGCTCAAGCCAGTCTGGTCACTGACACCTCTCTCATCAACAAGGCATTTCTGTCTACAGAACTCCTGCTCACTGGTTTCCTTTCTGTTAGTTTGTTTGCTTGCTTCATGCCATTTTGTTAAAAACTCTGGAAGGATCCCAGAAGATCAACAGTATCAGGCTATCTGGCACCAACAAACACACAGTACAATGGTCAAAAGTTACAGATGACATTTTTTTTCCATGTTAATGTTCGATGTAAACATACCTCAACCTCCTGACCTCTATCTGCATGACTGTATGCGTTGCACTCCTGCCACATGATTGGCAGATCAGATAACTGCATGAATGAAAGCATTATTACGAGCTCGTGTGAAGGATTGAAATCCTCATAATGAACAGCTGCTGAGTTAAATCCAGTACAGAATGCTAATGCTATCATTTATTAGACCTTCCCTCAGTAGCAGCTATAAACGATATAGACTGCTGTAACCCTGTCAGCTCCAGATCAAGTATAAAACAAGAAGATCGTTTTTAGCCCATGCAAACAGTGATCACCTGCCAAGTAAAGGCACCTTATAACATTTCTATTCTGCCTCAGCTCTTCTGACAGCTATGACAACTATCTGTCTTTATTGCCCTCTTCATCTTCGGTTCCTCTCTCTCTCTCTCTCTCTCTCTCTCTTTCTCTCTCTCTCTCTCTCTCTCTCTTTCTCTCTCTCTCTCTCTCTCTATCTCTTTCTCTCTCTCTCTCTCTCTCTCTCTCTCTTTCTCTCTCTCTCTCTCTCTCTATCTCTTTCTCTCTCTCTCTCTCTTTCTCTCTCTCTCTCTCTCTCTCTCTCTCTCTCTCTCTATCTCTTTCAATTTCTCTCTCTCTCTCTCTCTCTATCTCGCTGACTCTTCTTCTATAAGAGAAGTCAGTAGAGCTTGATAAAGTTGAATGTTTTTTATATTGTATTGAAATAAGTCAGCGTTAATCTGTCATTGTATTTTGGCTACAGGCGAATCAGATTGCGTATGCTAATGTAACTTGGATGGATGAGAGGGCGAAAGTACAGATAAAGAAAACAAGGTTATCGTCCTCAGTTTATAGGAAAGATACAGGACACGGTGAGGCAGATGATTTTTCTAACTCGCTTATAAAGAAAAATGATAATCAATATGCAATATACAATCTGAAGAATTATGAACTAGACTTTTAGATTTGACAGGTTATAGGCTGGGCAGCTACTGTAATTATGATGACATTCTGATGAGATTTTAATGAGAGACAGTCAGGGGGATATGATTAATTGCAGTACCTGTGTACTGACTCATGAAGCTTTTGGTACTATATTGACTTTTTTTGGAATTGTCATCACAAATGAGTATGGTCATTTTTCATAGTCCAATTGTGCTAAAAGAAAAATTCTATAAGATTTCTGTAAATGCCTTTAGGGAGATTTAATGTCATTTACCTCAAACAATGGTTACTTGCATCCTGATTCCTACCTGTTCTTTGTCCATGTGGCTTCAAAACTTTATATTCATAATCATGCAGGAAATTGTGAACTCTTGATTTATTTATTTATGTAAAATAAATAATTTTCATTATTAGACTACACCTGGTATTGTCAAAGTCAAAGTCTTGATAGTATACAGTATGACTATACCACTGTACCATTGCCCCTGATAGCCCCTGAATAAAAGCTTTAATACACTGGTGGTTGGAGCGTCAGGCCTCAGAGGAACACTTAAAAAAACAGACACACAAACAAGTAATATTTCTACAAGGTAGTGAGGGCTCCCAAGTGGTGCAGCAGAAAAGTGTTTGCCCTATCATCTGGAAAGTGCACGCTTGAATCCTATTGATGCCACAGCCATTCGTGCCCAGGAGTCCAAGGTAGCAAAATTGGCCGCGCTCTCAGGGAGAAAGCACCAAAATACTATCTCTCTCCTGTTAATTACAGTGACACTAGGCGATCATGAGCGTCTGTGAGCTCATGCAGGAAAAATTGGACAGATAATTCTTTCTTCCAAAACTTCCAAACACTGCAGAGAATATGAGGATGAGACTAGGGTTTCCACTAAGCACAAGTAATTAATAAGTAAGTAATTAAGTAACTAATGCGGATGTAACATCTCTGTTGAGTTTGCATCTAGCTTGATTTGATTTCTTTTCATTCTAGATCAATGATTTTATGCATACCAGTCATACAAGCAGGATTGTGTTTTCTTTGTTAAATGTTACTTTGGCCACTTTGGTTTAAGTAGACTTTTGCCTTGTTATTTGTTCTTGCTTCGAAAAAAAAAAAACATTTGCATTTTCTTCAAGACGACGCAGAGATCAGATCCAGAGAGATCTTTTAAACACTTTCTACAGAACAGCATCAATTTTAGTGTGTTTTATATTATATTTGGGTGGTGCTGTAGTGGAATTATTGAGTTTCACAACTCTGATCTTTAGGACTGACTGACTGTCCACCAGTGTTGGGGGACGTTACTTTTTAAAGTAAATAATAGCATTACAAAATGACTGTCATTAAAAAGTAATCAGTTACATTACAGTGTTACTTTCTGATAAAAGTAACTAGTTCGAGTACTTTTCCATTGCAGAAAATGAAAACTCCCTTGTGATTCCTCATGCATGTTGTTTTAGTCAAGACCTTAATAATTATTCTACCATCATCACTCAGCAAAGTTATCCCATAATTTGTTTACTACTAATACCCCTATGTCACCTCCGCGGTTTCACGCTGTGGCCGTAAGTACGGTTCATCATGATTCACCACGAGTTATTACCGTACGTTTCCATCTTTCCGCGCGTCAGTCCTCGCATAGTCAAACCACATAGGTGAGATAGGGGTACAGTATAACAGCAGGAATAACAGAGGGGGGGCAGGGCTTGTAGGAAGTTTTTCATACACACGCACGCTAACAGATTGGGGATGACTGCTGTCTGACTCACGGATTACATAAATTGTCTGAATAATGGATTACATTTTTGAAAAAATAACTTAATAACTGAGTACTTAAATGGCGGACCTAGCGCATTAGATTACTCGTTACATCAAAAAAGTAATCCAAGTCCTCTAACGCTTCCTTACTTTGCAACGTGTTACACCCAACACTGCTGTCCACACTGCTGTTTCAAATTCAAATTTAATTTGTCACATACAGTACATAGCCGTACACATATATACAGTGAAATGCTTATACGACCGCATGCTGTAGATTGAGTGTAGGTCAGGGAACTCGGTGTGGATGATGTGCTCAGCTAATCGCCCCACCCTCCATAGAGCTTGTCTGTCCTTCATGGTGCTGTTCCCAAACCAGTTAGCGATATTTCCCATCAGGATGCTCTCTGTGGTGCAGGAGTAAAAGTTCCTTCTTCCTATCTGACTTGGAAGGCAGTGTGAAGTCTCTCAAGAGCCTGAGTTGGTAGAGATGCTGCTGGACCTTTTTTTACCATGGTGTTGATGTGATAGGACCATGATAGGTCCTGCATAATGTGAACACTGAGGTATCTGAAGCTGTCCACTCTCTTCAATGGGCTCTTGTTGATGATGGGGGACTGGTAGTTTTCTCCTGCTTTGTCCACTATCAACTCCTTTGTCTTGCTGACATTAGGGAGAAGGTTGTTCCTCTGGCACCAGATCTCCTGATTTCTAATTTCCTCCAGGTAGGCCATCTCATTGTTGTCAGAAATCAGGCCCACCGCACCTGTATCATCAGCAAACTTGATGATGATGGTGGAGTTGGTAGTGGCCACGCAGTCATATTTTCCCAATCAGTACAGTAGGGGGCTCAGTACACAATCCTGGGGGGCTCCAGTGCATAGGGTAAGGGAGCCTGTGGTCTGCCAGTTAGGAAATTGGAGACCCACTGACACAGAGATAGGATGAGTCCAAGGTGCTTTAGCTTGGTGTTGAGTATGAAGGGAATTATAGTATAAATTTTTGGACTATAGTTGACAAACAGCATTTTAACATATTTCCCGGTCATAGTGTCCAGGTGAGTTAGTGATGCGTGAAGGAGGTGAGCGATTGCATCATCTGTTGAACGGTTCTGAATTATTTGGAATTGATCAGATGGGATTTCACTTTGTTCAGACTGACAGCCCAAATCTGACACAGTGGTGGCCTATCTGCATGGGTTTCTGTGGTAACACCAGCGGCTGCATGCAGCACAATATTTCCTAATATATCTCCCTCTTCCTGTACAGTCCCTCTAGCTTTGCCTGTCCTAATGCATCCCCAAAGTGCTAGGAGACATTTCACTTTGTCATCTTCTGGGTTGCGAGTGACGTACTAGACAGTTTGAACTCCGATTCGAGCAGATAGAGCATCCAGGCTGAGACACATCGTTAGGAATCTGATCTGAATCTGATTTCAAAACACCTCTGGAGGTCCAGATTGGATTTGCAAAAATTTGATTAGATTGTTTTTTACTGTTCAGACTACATAAAATCAATCTGATTCCAATTTGGGTAGAGCAAAAATTGGATTCGGGTTGAATGTTTGACTTCTTTTAGTCCTGTTAATTATTAAAAAATTTAAAACATTAAAGCTTTAACTAAAATCAAGATACAGGGGGTACATTTCAGATATATCCAAAAAGTGATTTTTTTTTTTTTAACCCTGGAGCACCCATGGGGTCATATTTGACCCAGACTTTTACTTCATCGTCATATTCAACCCACACAC
>JAQQZS010000001.1:22970742-22986433 GCA_030068045.1 Platyallabes tihoni
CATGTGACCAGTTTTACAGCTGTACACTGCAATAATATCATGGTGTGTTGCAATGGGCAGAATGTCCTAGTGTACATGTATATATATATATATATACATATATATATGTATATATATATATATATATATATATATATATACATTCTGTTGCCCACCTTATTGCATTGCACTGATACAGTATGTTGTGTCCTTTTATTGTCTCTTTTTTTAAAGTTATGAATTGCTGGTGCACCTTATGTACAGTTAGTTTGTACAAGTTTGCACCTGTGTATACAAACATCATGTACATGTTCATAGAACCAGCATATTCTTAGTATAATTTACCTCATCAATGCATTGAAATGTGCAGTTTTTTTTTTACATTTGCTATAGTAAATAGTGTATGTTAGTTTGTTAGTTTTTTGCTAGTTTAAAAAAAAACTTTATCTTTATCTCATCATGATTATGATTTTGTAAAATGTGTAAACTGGCTGCTGTAATGATACAATTTCCCTTTTCGATTATTAAAGTACTCTATCTATCTATCTATCTATCTATCTATCGATCTATCTATCTAATGCATGCAGAATAGATTTGCAGAATAGAGTTATTAGATTTATTTCCCCTGATCATAACGTGACATCTTGTGATCAGTATATGATACTGCAAGAATTTACATGTTGGTTACAGTTTTTCTTCCAGAACGAACAACATGGGAAGAGATGGAGAAATGTCTGGATTTTTGTTTATATTTTGTTTTTACTAATTTTATTATTATTATTATTATTATTATTATTTGGTCATATACAGTACATATTCACCTATGGAATTGGAGGACCAAAAACCTCAAAAAAAAAAATTCTTCTGTATGTATGTATGTCTGTCTGTCTGTATGTCTGTCCAGCCAGAATTTGTCACAGCATCACGCAAAACTGGCTAAACAGAATTTAATGAAACTTTTGCATTCCTGAGGTATGAAATGGAAATGTTGATGCTGAAAGTTATGAACATTGATGTGCCAGATTATGTCACAGCATCTACTGTAGTTGGGCAGAGAGTTCTGCTGTACAGAAAGACAGACTGGCATATAGTGTACGTGGACTTTAAGCTAAAATAATAATATTACAAATTACATTAAAGCTGATCAGCTTATTTTTAGCTTTATCCATTTAACTATTTCTACAAACTATTTCTTGTCAACTATGGGTAATAACGTTAGTCCTCCATACAGTCTTGATCTTGCTCTATTAGACTTTCACCTGTTTGGAGCCCTGAAAGCAGCCCTAAGAGGATGAAGATTAATTTCTAATGAATAGCTGTTTTCGTGGCTTATAGCTTAGCTTAAAACATTTCCAACAAGCTTTCGTATTTCGAGGGAAATAGAGTTTTGATGATGTTTGACACACTAGTATAGTTTTTTTTTTTTTTTTGCTTTATGTTCCTGTCAATCTGATGTTCCACACTTCACAGGCCTGCAGGTGGCGGTAGTGCACCAATAAGCTGCCTGTCTTTCGCAACAAAATCTAAAAGAAGAAGAAGCAGAAGGAGGCGGAGACGTTACAGAGATACAATATTTAGAGAAACCTTTTCTAAATGTTCTCGAATGGCTGAGGCCTCGGGGCAAGGTAAGAATCTTAAATAAATGAACTTTATTCGCTGTTTTAGCTGGGTAGTTTGGTGAGACAGTCAGCAGTGAGGCTAAGAGCGATGTAGCTAGCTTTGCTAACAGCTAGCGGGTTAGCTCGTCTAACGCTGCTCTGTTAGGAGCTGTAGAGCTTAGTGGTGTTAGCCTACTTTCCCCCCATGTCACACCAAAACCAGCTCCCAAACACGAACAAGCATTAAAAAAAACTGAAGTAGTTAAAGTGTTAGTGTGTCTGGTAGTGCACAGTAAATAGATTAGTCATCTAGTGTTTGGTTAAATCTTAATCTGTTGAATTAAAGTTTTAAAAAGTCTGATTAGTAGATTGCTATACTACACTTTGAAGTGCTGTCCTGATGTGTGACTCATATAGTGTTCATGCTGACAGTTACTCATCAGAATCAAATGAACAAGCAGGAATTTCCACCAATCAGCCATAACATTAAAACCACCTGCCTAATACTGTGTATGTAAGATTAAGATTCAATATTTGTCCCATGTACCTTTTACAGCACAGCAAAATTATTTTTTATATATCCCAGTTAGGAAGCTGCGGTCAGAGCGCAGGGTCAGTCAGGATAGAGCATCCCTGAAGCAGATGGGGTTAAGGGCCTTGCTCAACGGTGGCAGTTTGGCGGTTCTGGTGCTTAATCCCCTGAGCTTCTGTTCAGTAATTTACAGCGTTAACCGATTGAGCCACCGCTCCCCCCGAAAGAAGTCGTTTGAAGATGGCTGGGAGTGAATTGAACCCGGGTCCTTCTACACACAAAGTATGCGCTAAACCATGAGCTACATCCCCACCCCATGTATTTCCCATGTATGCCACTAAAACAGATCTGATCCGTTGAGCCATAGGATTCTCAAGGCCTCTGAAGGTTTGGCGCAGTGGTTTCTGGCATCAGCAGCAGTCCTGTAAGTTGCAAGCCTTTTTCACCGCTACATCGTCCAGTTCTGCTGCTCACGTAGGTGCTTTTGGTCATGAACAGGAAACAGGATGGGCACACTTGATCATACCTAGCATTAACCTTTTCAATAATTTGTGCTCAATCTCTTAATTAGAGTGAACCCGTCAAGCTAGGTCATCAGTGAGTCTAGAGCGCCCATGACCCTGTCACTTGTTACCTTCCTTGAACAAGATTTGGTAGGTACTAACCACTGCATACTAGGAGATTATTTTGGAGATGCTCTGACCCTGTTGTCTAGCCATCACAGTCGTCTTGGCCCTTGTTCAAGTCACATAGCTTCTTACGGTGGCACATGTCAAATATTATTCGCTTAATCTTTCAGTGGTTTTGAAGTTATGGACAATCGGTGAATCAATGATGTGGCAGGCTATTACACCACATGTACATATGTACTTAAAAACAGAGATCATACGTACTGGTGCATTTCACAAAATAGATGGCATCATGAGGATTATGTGGATATTTTGAAGCAAAATCTCAAGACATTGACTGAGATGTTAAAGCTTGGTCTCCAAATGAACAATGACCCCAAGCATATGTTCAAGACAATAAAGTCAAGGTATGGGAGTGACCAAGGTAGCACTACAATTATAACTAATTAACATATTGTGCAACTCCAGCCCTTACATTTTTGCCCACTTTTTGTATTTATTTCCAGGCACAGAACAACCTAATGTACCAGGGAGGACCAGCCAGTCAGCGTCCAGAAGGGGTCATCCACGGTCAGGCCACAATAGAAAATGGGGAGGTCATAGGGGAGGTCATCTAGAGGAGCAAAATGAATTATACGACAGTGAAGCGAAACACATATCACACAATAGCCCATCTGCTAGATTTGAGACAAGGGGAGGGAGGGGAAGAGGAAGAGGAGGGAGAGGGGTTAGAGGAAATAGTGAGCGTTGGTCCCAGGGTCAACGATGGTCAAGGAATGAGAATGATAATGGCTCCTCAGTGCTGGACAACAGATCTTACCTTGGCCAACAGTTCAGCGGCTCCGATAGGGAGAATCTACAAAAATACCCTGAAGAAGCATACATGTGTGAGTTCCAACATGAGCCCAAAGAAAGCTGGCCACGAATGTCCAGGAGGGGTCGAGATACAAGAAAGCTGGGAGCAAATCCGGATGATCATGCAGCAGATGTAGATCATACAGCCAGTGTAGTGGGCACCGAATTAGAGCACGAGCACAGGAACAACAGGGGATGGAGAGGAGGAGGAAGGCAGGGTCACTCTTGGAAGAAGGCGTCTGCTGTACACGCTAGCGACCAAGGCAACTGGAGAGAGAGACCACCACCGCACACGGACAAGGCAGAGGAAGAGAAAATGAGAGAAGACAAACCCAGAGGAAGCAAAGAGGAGCCGAACTGGAGAGGTGCAAGTGCAAAAGAGCATGGGAGGAGACCTCAAATTCAAGAGCAAGGACAAAGGAAAGGAGGACGTCCCGAGAAGAGGACTGGGCCGGTGAAACGTGTCGAGCTGCCCAAGAGCAAAGAGACCCAGACCGGTAAAGGTTCAGGTGTTATTTCTACAATCTGTAATAACATTTCACAATTGTGCGCATCAACATAATAACCAATCATGCATAATAATAGTAACTATCACAATCAGTTAGTTGCAAACTAAAATTTTAGTGAAATTGGAATTTATGGAAATTTAGTTTTTGTTAATCTGTTACATTAATAAATCTCTTATTCCAGTTTAAATTTAGAGGCAAAACAAAAAGTCTAACCATATTACACAACCAGTCTTAATTATAGCTCTAAATGCCGAACACAGAGCACTTTCATCAATTTAAAATAATTATTGTCCATTCTAGAAATACTTATTGTAGGGTTGATAGAATCTAGACTGAATGATTAAATCTAGAAATGTTCTTGTTTAATGGGACTTTTTTGCATTTTTTTTTATGTTAAGTTCTCATGTTACGTATTACGTTATGCACCAAAACATACAGTACTGAAACTCACGCATCTCGAACGGGCATGGGCGTTTGTCGATGAGGCATATCTCTAACTCTAGCCATGCTGCAGGAAAACCTTCCAGGACAAATCATTTCATGTGGTCCTGATTTCCCATATCCGCCCAATTCCCCCGAACTCACACCGTCTGATGCCCACTTGTAGGGAATATTAAAGGAGAAAGTGTTCAACTGTGAAGATCTGGAGTCTACAGTAACCATTATGTTTGAGAATCTGCGTGAATGATATAAATACTGTCTACAGCAAGGCGGTGTACACACACTTCGAAAACTTACATTACACATGCCATGGTAAATCACCACATTAATAGTATGTTAGTTTCTTTCGGGAGAAATATTAATAATAGATAATAAAATATAATATTGTTCATCTTTTATTTTAGTACTGGATAATTTGGCGCATAATGTAATTTCGATCATTTGTTTTGGCGTTTCACTAATAAATACATTTAAATTATATTTACAAATTATAATTATATTTTGTTTCTGTAAATCTTTTATTAAATTGCTCAGCGATTATCTCCTCAAAATACGTATACAGAGTACATAAAGATTATGTTGCTATGCATAGGATGATTCTATACATTGAAAACATAACGATTAATAATCATATTTTCTGTCAGAACGGTTATAATATTTTAAGCGTTTTTAGGTTGCCTGATTGAGCAGCTGACGGAGGAGAAATACGAGTGCATGGTGTGTTGTGACGTGATCCGTGTCATGGCGCCGGTATGGAGTTGTAACAGCTGCTTCCACGTCTTCCACCTGAACTGCATCAAGAAGTGGGCTCGCTCTCCTGCATCGCAGGCTGATGGTACAGTACATTCCCACATGGAAAACTGACTATACTCGTGTCCAAACATTTAAGTGATCTGCCTTTGATGGGGGGGGAAAAAACAGCTTGTCCAATAAAGCGTGTTTGTTTTGCAGAGACTGGCGAAGGCTGGCGTTGTCCTGCTTGCCAAAACGTGACATTGAAGTTCCCAACATGTTACATCTGCTTCTGTGGTAGGAAGCAGCAGCTGAGAAATTAACTGGTTTGAGATCTGCTTGTTTAAACGACTATTGTAAGGAGTTTTTTTTGTTTGTTTGTTTGTTTGTTTCGTCTGACTGTCAGGGAAGGTGACCAATCCGGAGTACCAACACAGAGAGATTCCACACAGCTGTGGTGAAGTATGTGGGAAGAAGAGAACTGGTGGAGACTGCGTTCACTGCTGCAACATGTAACGTTATTAATACTGACCTTAAAACCCAAAGGGTTAAATATTGCTGATAATTTACTCATAAGCAAATGCTTTGCCAATTTTTTTTACACCATGGAGGCGGTGTAATATAGGAATACTTTAAGAATTAAAGAAGTTGTAATACAGAGAATTCCTAAAAATAGGTTATCCTATTCTGCAGTTTGTGCCACCCAGGGCCTTGTCCACAGTGTCCAGCGTTTACTACCAAATCCTGCGTTTGTGGAAGAACCAGGTAACACTTGTCAAACAACCTGTGCATTAGTGCATTACTTCTAATGTAAGTCAATCTTCCATCTCTTATCTGAGAGTCTATGTGTATGGTTGTGTGTGTAGTAAGCAGGTGCGCTGCAGTCAGACAGGAGCTCTGCGCTGTGACCAGGAGTGTGGAGCTCAGTTAAATTGCAAACAGCACTGCTGTACACAGATTTGCCATCAGGTCCCGTGTCAGCCATGTCAGCTCAGTGTGCAGCAGGGTAAGTTTACACAGCTGAGGTAATCAAATGTTAAAAGGATAGTTACTTTCTGTGAATGTGATTCTGTTGGGATATACACTTTATTGCCAAAAGTCTGAAGATTACAGTAATGTGTCAATTTTTAGGCAACAAATTATCTGTAGTACAAATTAATATAAATGTATACTGGATATCTCCTACTTACGACGAGTTCCATTCCAGAAAAATGAGTTGGCCTCACCCGTTTCAATTGATCAGTCCGGAAGCATGATGACAGATAATGGTTGTCCTGTAAAACTCTCCTGATGGTGAATACTTTTAATGTCGGGAAAATTCTCAACAAGAATTCAGAGTTCAATACAGTGGAAAACAGAATGGCGTCCAGGATTCCCTTCACAATTTAAAGGTGCAAACACTTACGTTTGACGTACGAGATCAATTTCCTTAGGGTGCAGTTATGGCTTTTAGCCACATGATGGCAGTGTGGGGAAAGGGGCAGAGATTTGATGAAGTGGATGGTATTGATATTCGTATCAAAGACATATAAGACTCACCTTGTCAGACTTATGAACAAATCCAACATACAAATGTGCTCCCGGAACGAAACTACCTGTAACATTACAGAAGAATATTTGCATGTCTGTGAAGAAAGCAATATATTGCATGACAGAACAGTTTTCAGAAGGAACCAAATAAATCCTAATGTATGCTCCTGGGTTTTGCATGAAAATAAAAAGGAGTGAGTGTGACAAAGTTAAAAGAAGAACTCGTATTTCCCCAGCCTGCTCAGTAAAATCTAACCATTTGTTGCTTAAGCCACCCCACCACCTCCCTCAAGTATCATGTTTGCTCTGTGTATTACGTAGTGTGTTACTGCGGGGTGGTGCACAGGGAGGTGGCATGTGGGACTGACCAGGAGAGCTTTGATGGGTCCGGATATTTCTCCTGCCACAAGCCATGTGGGAAGTAAGTTTCTTTTTCTGTTCACATTTTCCTCTTTGCTTTTATTTAATGATTAAATAAAAGTCAATACTGTTGAAGATAATTAATTAAATAATTGCATGAAAAAGACTTTAAATCTGAGGTCACATTTTCCTCAGGATGCTGGAATGCCATGCTCACCGCTGCCAGCAGGTGTGCCACCCAGGACGGTGCCAGACATGCCCTCTCTTGCCCATTCTGGTGTCTAGCTGCCCTTGTGGACAGACACCCTTAGCCAAGCTGCTGGAACTCGGCTACCCAGAGAGACGATGCTGCACCGACCCAATTCCATCCTGTGGAAAGGTCTGCAGCAAACCACTGCCTTGTGGTGACATCGGTAAGCCTGTGCATGTGTGAGAGAAATGTTTAGTAATGAACACAAACACATTAAACCTGACAGGTTTTGGACTCCACATTCTTTCTTTTTTTTATTTGTATTAAAATTAAGTATCTAAAAGTATTGACACATGGTTTAATTTGATTGTGCTGCTTGCATTGCTGTAGGTCAACAAAATCCTCGTATCTTGTACATTATCGTGTTCACATCATGATGGATGTAAATGACAGCATGTCATGGAATGGCATTTTAATGTCAAATAAGATGTGTGTCTGTATTTTTATTTGTTTATTTTAAAACATGATCATCTAGTACTAGAGCTGTGAGATTTAATCAGTTATTCAGTTTAGCTTATTTCGTGCTGGTCGATTTGATACATTGAATTGATGGGTCATAGTTGATTCACACTCAATTATTTAGGTAATTCTACAAATTTTAAATGGTATACAATTTCCCAAAAAAGTTTTTATTTTTATTTTTTAGGTTTTAGAAAATTCTTTTTTCCCCAGGTGACCGTTCTTAGAATTTATTTATTTATTTATTTTTATGTGAATGCTTGATCCTAATACTCAATGAATGAATCAGTGATCAGCTAAATATAATTAAGCATGTAGTAACTTAAGTACCGTACAGATACAAGACATGTGCTTTTGAGATGAGGGCGATCAAGACCAGAAGGTGGCAGTAATGCAACATTATGGATACCAGCTGCCAGTAATCACCAAGAACAACAATAATATAAATAATAAAAATTGTATTTTGTGTGTCTTGGTAAAATTATATGACCTTTAAATAAGCAAACTAAATACTTTTAATACTTTTAAATTTGCGAAAAATATATAGCTGCTTGGAACAAACACTAAACAGCACTGTTGAAAGTAATCGAAAATCGCAATGACCTAAAATTGAATCAAATTGTCCGTCTACCTATGATTTACCGTTTCATCCAGTTAATTCAGTTAATAAATCTGGCAAATGCCTAATGAGCTGTCTTCTGGGTGAAGTGCAGTGCAAGAGAAACTTGCCAGGAAGGCTGCTTAAACATCCAAATAGATAACTTTTCTCCTGGATAACTGTCATGGTACCTTTTTCTTGTTTTCACCTCTTTCTCTTATAGACACCATTCATTTTTGTGATAAACTTTGCCATGAGGACAAATGTGGCCCATGCCCCCTCACCTCCACCGTTAAGTGCAGATGTGGCAGTAAAAGCAAGGTTAGTGTGTAATGGCTAAATTCATTAACATATCCTATATAACTACCAGAACTATAAATACCATAATATCTCTTAAAAAAAACTTTTCCTTTTTTTAGGAGGTTCCATGTGCTATGATTCACAGTGAAGGTGAGGAATGCAGGTTATACAGCACAATGAGACCAACCCGTTAATACAAATATTATATGACATCACTCTTTGATCCTACGTTTTACGTTTCCTCCATCGCTAGACGAATTGCTGTTTACCTGTGAGAAACGTTGCAGCAAGAAGCGCTCATGTGGCAGGCACAAGTGTGGAGAGATGTGCTGTGTGGTAGGTCACTTGTGAAATTCTTTATTTTAAAAAAAAATGTAAATGCAGTTACAGCTTGTTTAATGTTTCTTTTTGTATTAAAACAGGACACGGAGCATAAGTGCACAATTATCTGTGGCTACAAGCTTAACTGTGGTCTTCACCGCTGTCAGGAGGTGTGTCACAGAGGAAACTGCCAACCCTGCTGGCAAACCAGTGAGCGTTTAAACCACCTTTGTCACTCATTTATAGATTTTGTCTTTCGTACGACATCTATAACATCTTACTACATCACAAACCTTAAACCCATGACAGTGCTTGGTACCACCATGCAACAAAATAAGGTGCTTTTATTCTTTAAAAAAAAAGCACACTAATTCTCACATTATTAGATGCTCCATGTAATAATACAGCGCAGTACTCATATTGTTACTCATTGAGCATTGGGATGAATAATTTTAACTTCGTTAATCTATTGATGTTATTTTGAGGACCAGAACCATGACAAACATTATATTATGCTTATTTCATTTAGGTTTTGATGAACTGGCCTGCTACTGTGGTGAAACAGTCATGTTCCCACCTATCCCCTGTGGCACCAAACCACCTGAGTGCAAAAACACCTGCACACGCCAACATGACTGTGATCACCCAGGTATATTGATGTTTAATGCTTAAACATTGTTAGCAACTGCACACTAGAGGGCCCACTCATACAGTCTGGATGTCGCCTCACACTGCCTGCATTGAGGGTTTTAGTCTCGCATCTGGTCCTTTGCGAAGATTGCATGATCGCTCTGTGCTTGGTGCATTTCCTAAGGGTACTCCAGTTTTCCCTGCAGTCCAAAGACATGCAATTTAGACTGATTGACATTTCCCACTTGCCTGTAGTGTATGAGTGAGTGTGTATGCTTGTGCATCCTGGACAGGATGCCAATGTATCGCAGGACAGACGAGCACACGCACAACGGACAATTTCTGCATGTCTTTGGACTGTGGGAGGAAACCGGAGTGCCTGGATAAAACCCACCAAGCATGTTCCCTTTCAGGGGTCTCCACAGCGAATCATCTGCCTCGATCTAACACTATCCTCTGCATCCTCTTCTCTCACTCCAAATAACTTAGGGCTGTAGCTGTCGAATATTTTAGTAATCGAGTATTCTACCAAAAATTTAATCGAGTAATCGGATAAAATGTACTTTTGCTTAATTAAACAGCAATGTAAAATATATGAGAAACAAAGATTAATTGGTTTTCTTTTTAGAAAAATCTACTTTTATTTTTTAAATGCATACAGCATTTTATCAAAAATAAACATTCATTATTCACAATACAAGGAATAGCTTAAAGTTGACTGAGATGAATTAAGTGCATTACAGAGCCGTACATTCTTATTTTAAAGCCTTTTCTTAGATGCAAAAACTAAAAAAAAAAAAAGAGGGTATTTCAAATGACTAAGTATCAAAAAAAAAACTAAGGCACACATTAAAGTAAATAATTATACAAAAACACTAAGGTGTACAACTAAACTTTCAGAACTAAAAGCTTTAAAATTTACAGCTCAGGCATAAGATAAGCCTTTACTGACAATTTTTGTCGTTTTCTCTTGCTGGTTTCTTCTTCTCTTGGCTCACTGATAATTTTATTGCTCCCTTCCATTTTGCAGCCCGCAACAGAATGCTCCCTCAAATCAATACACAGCTAACTGTTTGCGTCTCCTTCCGGTTTTTGGGTGACGTAAGTGTTTACTGGCGGCTTGCATCCGGAAGCGCGCTGTGTCAAAAGTTCGCTGTCCACTAATAATTGCACAAACACACAACGCAAGCTTTTAGGCAGAAGATTTTGCCTCGATCATTTTTTATAATCAAATTACTCGAGGAATTGTTTCAGCCCTAAACTAACTTCATGTCCTCTCTCACTACATAAATAAATCTCCTCTTTCGTTTTCCTTTAGATCTCTTGTCTGGCAGTTCCAACCTTAACACCCTTCTACTGATATATTCACAATCTCTCCTCTGAACATGTCCAAACCATCTCAATCTGGCCTCTCTGACTTTATCTCCAAAACATCTAACATGGGTTGTTCCTCTGATGGACTCATTCTTGATCCTGTCCATCCGCGTCACTTCCAAAGAACCTCAAGGTCTTCATATCTGCTACCTCTAGCTCTGCCTCCTGTCTTTTCTTCAGTGCCACTGGCTCTATGCTGTAGAGCATCACTGGTCTCACCACTGTCCTGAACACCTTTCCTTTCATTCTAGCTCGTACTCTTTTATCACAAAATACACCTGGCACTTTGTTCCACCTCCACTATCTCCTACCCTAAGTACTTAACGTCCTGCACCTTGTTTACCTCTGCTCCCTGTATGCTTGGGTCCCTCTTATTGACACATGTATTCTGTCTTGCAGCTTGTTTATATCAATATATGATTATATTTTCGATGTGTAGGAATTTTGGCGACATTTTGTTGGGGACCTTTAAAATAGACAAAATGTTGTAAGTATTGAGATTAGCCAGCAATATTACAATTATACATAGCATTTACATTCCCTTAAATGTTTCCACCAGTTTTGCACCCCTGCCACAGTGAGGAGAAATGTCCTCCCTGTACCTACCTCACCAAGAAGTGGTGCATGGGCAATCATGAGGTAACACACCATTCAACACCCAATACAACCATACCAAAGAGCAAAGCCAATATGTCATTCCAAACCATGATACACTTCCTTTTCCTCATCATGGCTAAACTTTCCAAATGCTCTGTAGGATTTTAAACGAATATTACAGTACATCTTTAAAAAACGCAAAGGGCAACAATAATTCTGTTCCATACTTTTTCCTCTTTGTGTCTCTTTCCTACTCCTTTGTTTTCGCTCCAGCAAAGAAGTAATATCCCGTGCCACCTGCAGGATATCTCGTGTGGTTTGGTCTGTAATAAAGTATTGTCCTGTAGTCATCATCGCTGCAAAAGAATATGCCATCGTGGAGAATGCCAAGCTGAAGGTGATTGTAAGCAGCCTTGTCCTCACCCCAGACCTGAGTGTGGGCACCCCTGTAATGCCCCATGCCACCCTGGCACCCCCTGCCCACACACCACTTGCACTGCCAAGGTATAACCATCTTTTCAGTTCAGCTCATAAACATGCTTGTGTTCCTGTGTTAATATGGATTTTTAGAGTTGGATTTTTGGTAACTTCTCTTAAAAAAAATAAAAAAGTAGAAAAAAAAGGGGGAGTCAATTAAATAAAGAATTGGTGAAGTTTTATTGTCTACAATATTATCTATACAAGTTGCCTTTTACATTTGCATCATAACGATGATAAATGTCAGGATTATCTTGTTAGTAAATCCATGTTTTGTCCTGTAGGTGGCAATGCAGTGCGATTGTGGCCGCAGGAAGGAGACTATTCCCTGCAATGATGCAACCAGCTCCTCCCAGAGGTCAGTGTTCCACTGCACCCGGACAAAATTCACCTGATACTTTTTAGATTTAATCAGGATTATATCAGTGGAATAACAACAAACCTTCAATGAAATGCATTTAGCATAATGGGTTTTATTGTGTCATCTTTTCACACATTCAGAAACATAAGTTTAGAGTTTAGATTTTTGAGAGGATCAACTAAGGCTGGAGATACACTACACAACAGTACACAGGATTTTGTATAGGATCATAAAAATCATACGTCTGTCCTAGTCTGCACCAATTGGCACAGAAATCTGTATGAGGGGTATAGACTCAAATGGGCAAGGGTATGAGAAGAACAGACAGAGCAGAAACTTCTACCCATGTTTGATCAAACAGTAGTGATCAGTAGTTATCACGAAAATAGAGGAGGCAGGATCATTCACTCCACACTCTCCATTCATTCTGTTATTAATTTATTTATTTTATCAGGTGAAAAAAAAATCCACTGTGGAAATAAAATTTTGTCGCAACAAGTTTGCAAACATTGCCTGCTTTCTTTCATGAGAGTTTGGTGCATTTACTTGGCCTCAGGTTGTGTTGTCTGGGATCCCTCATCTGGTACAGACGTTTATTTGCATGATCCACCATATTTGAATCGTCACAAGAAATTTACAGAAGTCTGTCGGTTAGTGTATACTCCTTGTCGTTTCGGAATTTGTAGTACTGTGGCCCCGGCCTTAAGGGTTAATGTGACACCAACAGCACTGGGTGACAGAAAGTACAGCAGAAAAGTTTCCAGTTTCCCTATCATTGTGATTGAAGTTAATATTTTAATGACGGTTTCACAAACTTTGAGGTTTAAATGATACATAATATAATTAAAACATTTCACTGCATATCATACTGTGTATGACACATAATTTGAATTTGAAAAGTGGCAGTGAGGCTATAGACCTGTCAACAGAATAATATAGAGTTCACTAGGCTGCATGATGCACTCACACACAAGGAGTACTTTTTTCCTGCTTTCGCATCATTATAGTAAAATACAACATATATGGTCACTTGTGCTATACATAAATCAGTATATGATTTATATTAAATGTGTTGCTAAAGTAAAAAATATTCAAATTGTTACTTTTTTGATTTTTGTATTCTGATTCTTCAATTCTATGTCACACCTGCTCCAAAAAACATACTGCATTTTAGAGAGTGGACTAGAATATAAAGCATGAATTGTAGGCCTCAGGCATCAAACTGCAGGAAGGATTTGGCAGTATACTTTGTTTTTGGCATACATAATAGTGCTGATTCATTCACATAAAAGTTTTGCAATAAGTTTATCAATGTTATTTTTATATTACAGATTGAAAAAGAAGTATTTAAAGTAATATAAAAAGAAGGATTTTTTAATGTAAATGTAGAATGAGCAGTCATAACACCAGACAACGTAATAATAGCCCACAAATGTAATAACCAATAAATGTAATGCAAATCTGCAGTGTTTAAAGTAATAATTCTACAAGCGTTTGTGGAAAAATGAAAAAATCTTCAGTTTTTAAAATTGTAATATGTTCCCACAATTGTAATCTAAAAATGATTACATCTTTGGGATTATGAGAATAAAATCTGCTGATTTTTATTACATTCATGGGTTGTAACATTTGTGGGCGGTTATTACTTTGGCAGATGTTACAAAGTAACAGTCGTACAGCATGATGTGGTGGCACATTGATTTGTCAGGCGAGAGCAAAATAGACCCAGTTCTCATCACGTCACCTTACTTAAGTAGTGTTGCATCATGTAGCCGGTATAGCTATTGGTTATTAAATAAAAATGAAGGCTTTTTGTTTTTCTGTCTACAACAAGGGGCAGCTTTCTAATGAAGCAGCAGTACTGATTTCTTCTCTCTCTCTTCTTTTGTCTCCAGTCGGTGAAGCAATCACTGTATTAGTAATGAAAAAAACGTTCTCTTTTTGTGTCGATATAGATATGCAGCAATTGCTGTGGCCAGTAAGTTGTCAGATATGCAGTTAGGAGAGTCTGTCAACATCGCTCAGCTCACGAAGAAAGACCAGAAACAGGCCAGGTATTATTCATCAGTTAGTAAATTCTCACTGCTGTTTATGTGTAAAATCACAACGTTCAGCGAAAATAGCACTGATTTCTGATTCTTTGTCCTTCTCTGTTTACAAGGCTGGAATGTGATCAGGAGTGTGCAACGCTGGAGAGAAATCGGTGAACTATCATTATTCACTCCTTATACACTTGTCTAATAATAAACACATTGTATTATTCAGTAGAGGTCATGTCATTGGTTTTCGTCTGTTTTCTGGTTAGAATTATAGCTTCTGGTGTTTTCTCACAGGCGGCTTGCAGAGGCGCTGCAGGTTGACCCGACAGTCGATCCATTCAACACCAAATCTACTACGTGTAAATACAGCGACACTCTCAAAGAGGATGCCAGGTTTGGTTCACATCACATGTTTAACAAGAGATTGTTTTCTTTTCTGTTGACCGTGGCTTGGTTGTTGGTACCAGAAATTACAGTAACTGCTGAGTCACTGTTGAGGCACAACAGTCGCTTACGTTTATCTACAGAACAGTGCTAAAAACAATTACATTTAGTGGATGACAGATGTGTGAATGAATCTTGTTGATGAGACAGGTTAGAGGAAAATGGCCAGATTTTATACAAGATTCCTGGAAGGGATATAGTAACTCCTATTAACTCTCTTTAGAGAGTGGTGAGCAGAAAAGCACCTAAGCATTCACATAAACGCTGTACTTGAGGTGGATGAGAACAGGGGAATAAAAAACACACATGTTAGCCAAGAACATGAATCATGAACACAGGCCTATCAGAAAATGAAAAGTTGAAAATATACTGTATATATATATTTCCTCCCTTTTTCCAGTCTTTCAATGATTCAATTTGGTTGAGTCTGTGCCAATGAAATAATCAGATTCCTGTTCATGTTTTCCCTCCCTGTGATTGTAGTGATCATTTGAGTTACTACTGACTGACTTCCTGTCAGCTCAGACGAGTCTGCTCATTGTCCTCTCATCTGTTTCGCCAACAAGGTGTTTCAGCCTGCAGACCCTCCACAATCAGGATTTTTATTTATTTATTTTTATGTGCGTGCGTGCGTTTGTTGTAAGCCGAGGGGGGGGGGGGCTGTAAAGGTGAGTGT
>JAQQZS010000001.1:23020869-23032331 GCA_030068045.1 Platyallabes tihoni
CTGTTCCTTATGAGCCGGGCCAGTAAAAGACAACTCAACCAAACACGCGTGTGTGTGTGTGTGTGTGTATGAGAGAGCGCATGTTCCAACTTAACAGAAGAGGAGAGCCTGAGAGGAGCAGGAGTTAAGGAGAGGAGGGCAGAAAGCGAAGGAAGTGAGGAGCAGGAGAAGAGGAGGAGGGGGAGGAGGAGGGAGGAGGGAAGGAGGGGGGGGCGAGGAGGTGAACGGAGGGTGAAGAGGAAGAGAGCTGAGGGAAAGAGGGAAAGACAAAAGAAATAGGAGGAGAGTCGGAGGAGAGGCAGTGCGAGGGAGCAGAGAGTGGAGCTATAGGGAAATGGCTTCGGAGGAGACGGCTGGCGGGGCACGCAAAGCCACCAAGAGCAAACTGTTCGAGTTCCTCGTCCATGGAGTGGTGAGTACGCTCTGTCTGTGTATGTGTGTGTGTGAGAATGCAGAGACAGCCGCTTATGTGTGTAATAGCTGGGATAGCCATTCATGTGAAGGTTATTTCCAGGCTCCCAGTTACACACCGCTCATTCTTTTTAAAGCACAGAGAAAGAGAAGTCAGGGAAAATGAGCGAGGCAGGCATGCGTTTGTGTACAGAAATGTAAGAGGGAGCCGTGAAAAAAAAGGGGGGGAAAGGCAAGAGCTAGCGTTTAGTCAATAAAGGACGGATGCAGAGCCTGAAATGACGAGTGTTTCCATTCAGAACAACGCTTTCCTTCAGCCTATGTGAGGGCTTGACCTTATTTTAACTCCTCTGACCACATGAACGGCTGCAGGAATAAGATTTACGCCATCGCCATGGATGGATTTTGGCATTTCAAGCACTAGTAAACAGACACGTTTCAAGGTTTTTCTGTTCTGCACTGGCTTGGAACTTCATTACGTTCTCATTTCGCTTGAATTAAATCTAATGTCTCGTTTTAGACTCATTCTCTGGGCCTTTGTTCATATACAGTACATACAGCTTATCTGGCCATTTGTTTATTTATGATAGATAGCTCATGCTTTGTCTAGCCAAGAACACAAAAATGGGTGAATTTATTCAACTCAGACCTTATTAAGAAACTAATGCTTAGATTCTGCGTCTGACCTAATGAGTCTGAACATATTATTCGTACCCATGTTAGGTTTCACTTGAATTTTTGCATATTATCAAAGCAGGATCTATTTTCATTCATGCTTTAGAGGAACTGTAATATTTTCACCCGGTTTTAGATTCAGACCATATCAGCGTTTTTTTTTTTTTCTCTCTCTCTCCCTCCAACAGAAACAGGAATAGTGCTCATTTGTCCTTTTTTGGTTGGATTTCAGATGCTTTTAGTGATTACATTTTAGTATGTGGTGAGTACGGAGTGCCGTCCGTTGCCAGAAATGTTGTGGTTTCACTGTTTAAGGCTTTTGTAGAAGCGCAAATACCTCTCCAAAAGCTGCTCTGTTGAGTTTCAGTGCTATTTAATCAGCCATTACTTTTTTTTTTTTTTTTTTTGCAAGGCAATATACTAATATAGTAATCTATCCCTGGCCCTGTACGTATAATAAAGCCAGTGAGTGTGTAGGCAGCAGCCAGTGAGGAGAGAGGCAGACGGGTTTAGGTGATGAATGATGGAAACAGTTGCATTCGTCTCCGCAGACTAATTAACCTTGACAAGGCTCTCATTCTTCCCGACCAAATGTTTCCGCTCATCTCATCACCTCTCCTCCTCTCGTGCTCACTTTTTTCCACCTTTTTACGTCTCAAACACTCTCACCTTTATCTCCGCTCTGTACTAATCATCATCCATACTTACCAGATCTCACCAGCACTTTTACACGTTTCCCAAGATCTATAATCACACCACCACCACTACCACCCCATTCAAGCCTTCTCTTTTCATACTGTTGAAGTCTAAGCAAATTCCGTCGGAGAGCTATTGTTATCTGCACTTTGGATGAAAATGTTTGGAGTTTGAAGAATGTGGAGGTTTAGCCTTGTTTCCAAGGTGAGGAACAGAGTGTGCGTGTCAAGGTTCGAAATGAAGTGGCGATTTGAATAGAATATCACGTGAATAGAAAAGAGCTGCTTGTCTGGTCCCAGTAAAAAAAATAAAAAAAAAAAAAAGTCGTTGTTGGCATTTTGTGAAGAAGAAAAAAAAAATCTCATTCATTGCATATCATTTCATTGTTCAGTAACGACATGGGTTCAATTTAAAAATAAATAAAAAAATAAAAAGTAGTCTGATCATAGATCATTGCTTGTTTTTCGGGTCTTCATGGCTGGTTTGATCTCATCCTGTTTATTCTAGCAAAATACCCTCCTGTCACATCTGCTTTGTTTTGATTGCCTAGATGTTGTTGGAAGTCTTTTATCTAAAGTATTAGTCATAGTTGTTCTCTTGGTTAATGACAGACCGGCCTTTACTGTTTAACTCTGTGGATAAATAAAGATGACCTGAGGGTCATTTAACTCTGCTGGTAGCAAGGCTTTCCCATTCATTTAGACCTAAAGCCTAACACTACAAAAGCAACGTGGCCACATGACGGGTGTAAACCAACGGCGGCAAGCATGAAGTGGAGGAAGAATACATAATTAGAATCAGCTTAGGTGGTCATTTTATCTGTTGCATGAAGATCTTTCTATTGAATGAAATGAAATTAATTAGATTAAAGGCTGCAAAGCACCTAAAAAAACCTCAGCAGCAACCTCATTTCCCCTCTCGTCTGTCCAAGCCTCTCAGCATTCAGCATCACCAGTGGACTAATCACAACCCTGATCACCTGTCATCATCTGCACCTGTTTTTCACTGGCTCATGCTTTAAGTTAGATGCTTTTTTAATGCTTGAATGATTCATAGGGTACTATGTGGTTTAACAAACCAAAAGCACTCATCTGAAACTGGTCGGGTACAGGGCCTGAACTGAAAATGTCAACAAAAAAAAAAGGCAATAAAGAAATTACCCAGGAAGCCTGGAGAACTATTCCTCAAGAGCTCCTCAAGACTCTTCGGAAGCAAAATATGAAAAAGCGAGAGGTGACTCAAGACTTTTTCTTTGCACAGTAATGTATCTATATCGATTAGATTTTTTGGATACTTGTCCTCACTCCAGTATGTGTAAAGTAGGAGTGTAACGCAGTCACACAGGCTATATTAGTGTCTGTTTAGTGTTACAAATATTAATATCTATATATGTATTTAGATTTAAACCATAGGATTTTTGTTTGTTTGTTTGTTTGTTTTTAGAAAACCTGACAGATACCCCCAGAAACACTAGAATAAAATATTAGAAATGCCAGCATGTGCCAGCACTGCCAGAATGGCCAGTGAACTTTGGCAAAAGCTCTCCAGGTCATAATTGGTCTCAAAGAGACTGTTTTTTTTTTTATCCTGCTTCCAGGATTTTTGTGTGTGTGTGTGTGTGTGTGTGTGTGTTTACCTGCTTGCAACGATTTCCCAAAATGTAAACAAACTAGTAACCTAATGTAAACCACCTTATCCCTGACTGGATATGAACGTAAATGCACTTAAGCACAAGTAAAAAACTGAATGGTCTCATCTACCAAGCAATTTCCCTCCGATTTCTTTCCATATCTGCATATTTTTATATGTTTATTTATATATTAAATAATGTTTTGATATTCTTAATATAAAGGCTAGAATTCATCATCTTTATATTTAGATGTAAGGCAGCAAGCTACTCTGGACGTATCATTTTTTCCCTCTTCTCAATATGTGCCATTGCATCATTCAGCATGGACTAAATTCTGAAATTCAGTCTTGACATTTATTCCATTTGTGGCATTTGCACAAAAAGAAATGTAACTCATTATAAGCGATGAGCATTTTACTTGGAAAATATGTTTAAATAACCATCAGCTCAGTTCACAGAATAATGAGAAAAACAGGAACTTTAGCAGCAAGCATAACCACGCTGGGGGGTTGGACGTTGTTTATCACCTGGATGTCAGTGAGTTCATTGATAGCACAAACACTGTTAGTCTTTCTTAACTTCAAATCCATCATGTGCACCTCTGAGAAACTAGTGAAACAATATTTAAAATAAACCAGTTCAAGTCAGGTATTAAGTTGCACAGGTTAGTTTTTTTTTTTTTTACTATGGTGCTATGGGGAATTGTATCAAATATTCAATTTCGGTAAAAGTCAGTTGTTAAATACATTATCTTCATGATCCTTCATTAGGATTGAGAAAGTTTTAATCCTAAATCTTTCTTCATTTGTAACTTCCTTTAATCCTAATGTGAACATGCATTTTTTCGTGCTACTAGTGAAGGTATTTTCAAGCAAGCAGGGATATCCTTGTAACAAAATCAGACTCCCTTGTTCTTACAAGGTAAAGTAAAAATAAGGTTTTAATGGATTTTTCTGCGGTTCTCCCCGTAAACCAACACACAACACTGGTCATATTTCAGCAACTGGACATGATGCACTAACAAACATGAAATTAAAATGGAGCCAATGGAACCAGGAATGTGAAATCATGCAACCCAAATCACCCAAAATGCAACTTAAAACCAGCTTGGCTACATATAGAGTCATTCTAGAAACGCCCGTCTTATGCTATACTAAAGCTTGAATTCATACATTATTGGCCAGGTTTCAGTAAAGGAGGTTCTTAGGGAAGAACTTGGAAACTTTCCTTAAGCCTGTGCAGGGGGTACACATTTAGAGAAAGGGCTATAAATCAGAATTTCCCTTTCCTAAAACGTTCTAAAACAATTTAGAAATGTCGGTCCATCAGCCATCCAACCAACCTTCAGAAAATTGTTTATCTGACAGTTTTGTGTATTTAAAACTCCTTGCAGTTCAGAGCGCTCGCATTCAGTGGTGGATCGTCTGGAACTGCATTAAAGCACAACTCTCATTAAGAACTGAGGATTAAGGCAGATCACATTTCAGTTCCACGGAGTGTAATGACGAGAACAGGCATTTTAGTCAAACACACACACATACATGCAGTGAAGGTCACCGCATTATTGTACATGCATGTTTTGAGTGACTGAGAGGCCTAAGGCAGAGAAACGCTTTGGTACTGACAGAAGGAAAATGTGTGTCAATGCGAAACATGAGTTCTGGCAGTAATCTATCACTATCTAATCTATCACCTCTTTATATATATTATATTATATTTATATATATGTTTAAACTTTCCTTCAGCAAAAAACTAGGAGTCCAGTGTGTGACCTGGCTGTACACGCTTAAAAATAATAGTACTAGAAACGATTCTTTATGAACAGTATGTTCCATAAAATAACTGTTTTTTAATCTGTTGGAGAAGCTTATGATGTTTAACCATGTTTGTTGGTGTCATATTACAAAAAAAAAAGTCCTATTGTCAATATGAAAGGATTTTTCCGGTGAAGAAAAAAGATAAATTATAATGATAATGGCTGGGGGGTCCGTCTATATAGTCTTTATAATGACTGGGATAATAGTAAAAAAAAAATTATTTATTATTTGATTTTTCTTTGAGGACTAGCTTTAAGTTTAGGAGCATTATGACTTCCTAGCTTTTTTTGTTTGCTATTTGGTATGGTTTTGCACTTTTCATTTATTAGAAAGAAATATGGTAATGAAACCAAACCACACCGTGGAATTGGTGGTGCGTCGAACCACGGTTAGATTAAAATGGACTAAACACGGCATCACACACTAATCATGTATGTGTTTGACCCACAGTCTAGGTCTTGTTTTAGAATATTTAAGAGAATTATTTCCCTCATTTAGCTAGCCAGCGCATTCTCCCAAGCTTAGCCTGGTTGGTGTTCTTCATTTGTAACTGATAATAAAAGCAGCACTGAAATGAATAGAAAGATCAGACACCTGTTCCAGCACACTGACTGACAGCAGCAACTGGCTGCTGATCAAGAACTGAGATTGTGCAGATACGAGAAGGCTGATGCAAAGCTGCGAATGTCCTCAACATCTGATACACAACGATATAGAATTATTTTTGCGTTCGAGATGTAGTGATCTATCATGCTGATAGATTATTTTTCCCTAAGAGATCCTAAAAACATTACTGCACTCTTGCACAGCTTTTTCTGAGAAATTGTTATCCATTTAGATGATTCTCTGGAGGGCAGAGCTTTAATTGTGTCTCAAGTTACTGTGCCGAAAGCCAGCTTCAGTTCCTTATGTGTTTATACATTTTCCCGTCGACACTAAACAACAGTGTATGTCCCCGGGTCTCATTTTGCAACCCATCTCTGAGCCTCCCAGCTTCATTTGCTCTTATTTTGCAACAGTGTAGAGTCCAGAAGCTTGCTAGATTCCAGAAAAAACACTCACCCACACACTGTACCGTACACAAAGCAACACATTTTGAAACAGATTAGAAAAAAAAGAAAAGAAAATGGGGGGGGAGGGGATCATCAAAGGGTCGGCTCTGGAAAGTGTCAGTGATGTCACCTGGTTGTGAATTCCGTGTGGACAATTGGCCCCCAGGTGCTAACATAATGACAGCAAGCACTAACCCGGCTTTAAGATCAGGAGATAAGGGTGGCACTCATATATTCATATCACATTCCTTCACTCGCTGAGTTCAATGGGAACACTTCCTGCATAGCTAACAAGAACAGTCCTTTCCCACATTAAGGCCACAGGGTGAAAGCAACAGTCCTTCACCTTGTAGCACCAAAGCAATGCCTTGAATGGTAAAATAGGTGTTAGTGAGGGTGGAGTTGATTGGAGGAGGTGTTGCTTTCTGTTTGCATGGACTATTTGTGATCCTTTGGCTATTTGTGGCTCAAGGTGATATACCTTGAAATCAAAGAGGTCCTGAACTGGTATTTGAACTGCAGTCCGTTATTTTCTTATTATAAACAAACAAAAAATACATCACGTCTGTCATATCATATATGCTTGGCTGATAAGGTTGCTTGGTATCACTCAACATTTTCCAGCTGTTTGTTTTATTCAGCCAGTGAACTTAATGCCAGTATTATCTTGACTAGTAAAAATTGGGTTTAGTAGTAAAAATATAAATAGTAAAAACAGTTTTTAAAAATGGACTGTCCATGTGGCACCGTTTGTATCACTTGTTGTATCAAAAACTTCTTTTAAAGTGAGCATAATTTCTTTAAAAAATCACTATTGGACAGATTGTACTGTATATTTCGTAAAAAAACACACTCCATAGAGTCATCAGCTCACAAAATGGGAACTGCAGCAAGTCCTCATAGGCAGGACTAATGCTGCTTCATGCTCAGGGGTAGAGCAGTGCATAGGACAGTTAATGACTAAAACATCCCATCCACCAAGGCCATGTTTTATAGCGAAAAATCTGAATTGAAGGTTATACATTTCTGCAAAGAAAAAAAAAACTGAAAGTTCAGTGAGGCAAGACATACAGAACAATTCTGTTCTGTAATGTCGTGAACTGTGTATTACGAAGATTGAAAAGAGGGGAAAAGGAGGGATTATGGAGTTGATGAGGGCTATAAATCAGATAATATTTAAATATTTAATAAAACGATTTATTATTACAATTAGGATGAATTAGTTAGCACTATCTGCTCCTTCTGCTTGCGTGAGCTCACGGTTGCTGATGAGTGGATGCCGGGAGAGTGCGCTAGAGTGTGTTGCGCCGGACCCAATGGTGACGCAGGAAACATGTGATGGTCTTCGTCCTCCCTGGTTGGTGGTTGTAGCCTTGATGGGGGCTGACGAGAATTGAATGAATGAATTGGCTATGACTATATTAGGAAGAAAATCCGGAGCTACATATTAGAATTAAAATTTGTAGCTACACATTAGCTAACAGATAGATGGCTAACGAATGTATCAGTGTTTAACTAAAAACCATTATTAGTTTTTAGAGGTATTTTAATCTAGAGATAAGGTTTTAGAATCTGAATTCGCAGCTACTTATGTTATCTAGCTAACAGTAGCTAATGGCCTTAGTTGACTCCTGAACTAATGAATTCGGCTATTGATTCACTCTTTGGCTAGCTACCAGTTCGCACTTGATTCTTTATCCTCTTTGGCTTCTACAATGTCAAGTTGTTGGTGCTGGGTTGTTTAGAAAGCAACAGCGGTCCAAAGCAATCAACTTGAGTAGGGGCCTGACCACTGACTTTCATGGATGTCTTTGACAGATTAAATTATTTCATGGTGTCTGTCCAGCCATTGTTATTATAAGGAAAACGCTTTGTGTGACATGGATGTAACGTGGCAGCCAAGGAAAGTGAACGATCACATGCGTGAAGAATGACGACTTGACTTGTTTGGTCAGTGTGGCAGTTTTGGCTAATCGCCGTTTGATGCTGTTGAGTAAGCATGTGTACTGTGTCCTCGTCACATTCAAAATTACTGAGCAAGTAGAGCAAAGAATCTGCATCAAATTTTGAGTTAAGCTCGAACATTGCTCACTGGAAACTATTCATTTGATTCACAAGGCTTTTAGGGACGATGCAGTGAGTGCGGCATGAATAAAATTGTGACACAAATGCTTTGAAGATGGTCGAGAATCTATTGAAAAGTCAAAGTTTGAATCTGTTGAAAAGCCGGTCTGCAACAAGCAGAAAATCTTAGAATGTGTACAGGCTGTAAGCAACAAAGATCTCTGCGCAAACCAGAAGCGTAATTAGGAGTTTATTACTCACGGTCATTACATGGCTGGATACTTTGCAAACAGACCTTGTATGACAGACCAGCTACCTAAATAAATAAATAAATAAATAGATACCAAGTTTACCTATCAATTAAATTAATTACTTTTAAATATTAAGTGTCAATTCGTACAGTAAATACAGTTAATACTTAACACATTAATTCATTCTAATCTTAATATTAAATGTTATTGCATTTTTATTCATTTAATATCATCACCTGACACATACCCCATTTTTTTCATATACAAGAACTGAATTTGAACAGTGAATAACTCTGGCTCTGACTTCCTGTCTTTAAAAGTAAATGGAGTTAGTTTAGACAGAATTTAATTGCACAAAAGGAACCTTTGAGACGTGGGCTCTTTGACGCATTTACACCCACCCACAAACACCAGCTGTTCCCACTTGAGTGGCTTACACAGGTGGAGTGGTGTTAAGACCCTTTTTACTTAGTTATGTCACTTGGTTATTGGTTCAGCTGTGCAGGAGAAGAGTAGTCGCTTTGTTTTACACATAGACAGTTGCTTTATATTGCTTTCTGCTACAGGTTTGTGGATTATTGTCATTATTGTGATATTAGCAGCTGCTGTGATATATTTCCTGAACTCAGAAATATTTCATGTACATCATATTTGCTAATAATAATAATAATAATAATACTGAATATTTGCTAAAGGTAGATTTTTCGAGTAAGAAAAGAATTTGGGATTGCATTGATTTAGTACTAAGTCATTGTTATGGGGTAATCGTTGACAGAAAGCCTGGACCCTGGATTTGACATACCGGCTAAAGTAGTTCATGCATGAAAAAATTATGCTGACTGATACAACTTGTCTTAAAGCCTGTCCCCACCATATTACTCTACTACTCACAATTACTGGACAAGCTCACAGTCCCAGGTCAATACACTGTAAGGAAATCTGTATTACATGTTAACTGAATCTCAGAGGTCAGATATCTGTACATCCCTAAAGGGAATAATGAAATGTTTATTTTCTTTTTGCCGTCTCTAATCGATATTTCCTCCCTCTTTGTAGCGTCCCGGTATGCCATCAGGACCACGGATGCCCCATCAGGGGGCGCCAATGGGTCCTCCTGGCCCACCCTTTGGAGGAAACTCAGCTGTTCGGCCTGGGCTCAACAATCAAGCAGTGGAGGCCAATCGCAAACGTCCCGCCAATTCGCAGCAACACATCCAGCAGCAGCAACAACAGCAGCAGCAGCAAGCGGTACAAAA
This sequence comes from Platyallabes tihoni, assembly GCA_030068045.1. NCBI lineage: Eukaryota > Metazoa > Chordata > Actinopteri > Siluriformes > Clariidae > Platyallabes > Platyallabes tihoni. The sequence continues at coordinate 23,030,722 of JAQQZS010000001.1, forward strand.
CAGAAACAGGAAGTGAGTGGCAAAAGTTACACCGCTTAGTTGAAGACACAGATATGATTGGCATAGACTAAGGCAGTCTGATAGATGTCTCTATGATTACTAGCGCACTGTTGTAATGTTGAGGTTGGTACCAAGAAGCAACAGAGATGTAAGCTGTTTCCGTAGCAACGGCTCAGGGCTGTTGTTGTGTCTGACAGTGAAGGCTTATTCAAATATCATTGTAATGTCTGCGCAGGTGACCTGAAAATACTGTAATTGCGCAGTCAGACTTCAGTTTAATTTTAAATACTTTAGTTTAATCTTTTAGAACATGTACATAGGAATTTAATTATCAAGCATGCAGCTATGAGTTTACTCTGAGGAATTATAGAGGTCTGTGCTACATTATTTCAACAATGAGATACCATTAACGACTAAAACAGCAGCAAATATTGGGAAAGCCACAACCTAGAAGCATCGCTGGTTATAATTGAACTGATTAGTAAATTAAAAATTGTACTATAGATTGCCAGGGGTATATGCAAAGACATAGTTGTAGCTTGCATGGCTGTAGTCTTTTTTTAGCTACTTTATGTGCTTATATTAGTACATAATCTTTAGTCTACTAAAAATCATAAGTTAAAAAAAAAGAAATGTGCTTTAAATTGTACTTGCTTGCTCCGTTGATGAAATCCAGAGTTGCAGAGATGATAGCCTGCTTCCTTACAGCATGTGTCTGGAGAAGAACTAAACTTAATTATTTTTCAAATTAAATACACTGGGCATAGGTTTGGGGAGAGATGTTAGAAGAAGGATAATCAGCGCATAGTGCTTTCACATTGAAATATATTTTTGCTAGTTGAAATTGGCAAAAAAATCACATTTAAAAAAAGTAATTTATAAATTACCGCAGATTATGTTCACGGAGGAACCAATCGTTTTTGTTATGTTTGTTTTTTTGTGTCCAGTCATGGAAGTATGTTTGGAAACAGATTGTGACTGAATTTTTATTTTATTTTTTCCCCATATGAAAAAAGTCTGTATGAGAATGTAATTTAAAAAAAGGAAATATAAATGTTAAACACTTAGTGTTTTGTTAGCATGCAAACATTTCATCATCAGCATAGTGTCTAGAATAGCTAGCTAGTTTCAACCACAGCTAGCTAGTTTCAGCCATACTACTGTATTTCTTTTTCTCTCTCACAGACTCATGGAAGTTCATACAGTTAGTGTTGATTAATGAATGACTGAAATGTATAGGATGATGTGTAAAAAAAAAAAGATTGGTAACTGCTTTGGGTACCTTTTAGGACTGGGCTTCAATGCTAGTTCATTAGCTTAGTGCTACTGTAGTTCACAAGCATAGTGACACCCTAAGAGAAAGGGTTAAATGTTATCTTAGTCATGCTTAGGTTTCTCATGGAGCAGTATTTCATTTTATACTGATAACTGCATTTCTTATTTGTTAAACAACTCCAACAGAAAGTTCCAGAAAACTGATGTATTTTTTCACTGCTTTAGTCAGTAATCTGTTCTCTTTCAAGCATACGTTTCGGTGTCTCACTATGGGATACGCCCCTTTCGCGTATTCCTCAGAAGCCCTATTACATTACGCCAGCCCCAATTGGCTG
>JAQQZS010000001.1:23036190-23053999 GCA_030068045.1 Platyallabes tihoni
GAAGCGTATACGTTAATAAGGATACAGTGTTATGCAGAGGTGTAGTTATAACAATTTTATAGACAAATGATACTATTAATAGTCGCGCGGGGGGCGCGAGATGTTTTCTTCTTCCTAGGGGGGCATGACAGAAAATAATTGAGAAGCACTGATATAGTGGAATAGAAAGTACAATATTTGACTTTGGTGACTTTTTAGTGGAGTAAAAGTAAAAACTCACCCAAAATAGAAACACTATAAAGACAGATATTTTAAGTACTTAAATACAGTAACACATTGCAATTACTTGCTTACTGTCTACCACTATTAATGTGAACTAGATTTGTGAATGACGTTTAGGCTAAAAGTTGGCTATATGTGGCGCTGTATATGATAAAATCACCCGTGTATGAAGCATTGGTAAAAAGTGAGACAACGTCCCGTGAGAGCACTTCTGTATTTTGTATTTTGTAAACCTAATGTTGGCTCCTGGGTTTTGCATGAAAGTAGAAAGGAGCGAGTGGGAGAAAGTTGCAAGAAGAGCTCTGGCATATTCTCCAGCACTCACAGTAAAACCTAACAGCTGTTTGACTTTTAAAACTACACAAATCTCTTTCTAAAACTACGGTTTCTTTTCAAGCGAAGAGATTACCCACTAAATATTGACGGTATTTATTTTATTACTCATTATTGCTGTTTATATAAGTTACTTTTATGTACAAATGTACAAAAGACATCTTTGCTTATGGAGTTTTTTGTATGTGCCCAAGACTTTGGAACAGTACTATAAGTAAAATAGTTGAGAGGTTTTACTGAGTGTGCTGGAGAATATGTCTGGTAACTTTGTCAAACTCGCTCCTTTTTACTTTCATTAAACATTCGTTATTTATTTATTCGTTCATAAGGTATGTTTGGAAATTTAATGGTTTTGTAATGCATAATAATGCAGACATGATAAACATATATAACAACATTTGTACTAAAGATAATATGGTTTCTAAGACTTTTGCATAGTCCTGTGTGTGTATGTTTGAATATGTATATGTTTTGTATGTTTGTATATGTGTGTGTGTGAATATATGCACATACTGGCATATCTTGTATTTGTTGTTTTGCACTCCTTGCTACCAGTCCTGATGATCGGAGCCTGAGTAGTGAGTGTATGAGTCATGGTATTACACTGTTTTTAGTGCGTACAATATTCTGTCAAATGAATAATATAAACACAAAGGAAGATTTGCATCTAAATAAATTACACATGTTGCTGCTAGAAAATATTCTATTTTTGTGGTTTTGGTTCTCCTTTGGGCTGCGTGGTCTTACTTGTGTTCATCACTCAGCAATGCACTAAACTCCATACACGCCTTACAATGAGACACAAAACAGTCAGTACTGTCTAATCAAGTTCCATTCGAATTCCATCGACTCGTAGGAAGCCGTTGGGATTTCCCGGAGCCGGTGAGATGCCAGGGAGGCAGATGGACATGAGAGATGCCCAATCAGATTCCACACTCAGATCAAAGTAGGAGTTGATTCTGATGCATGATAGATACGTGCATTTTTTTTGTTGGTTTTGTTTGTTTGTTTTTTTACTCCACCCAGTGTCCCAAGCTTTCCCCACTGATCCTTACAACTCCCCACCCCTATATACCCCCCATCCAAGGTTTGTCCTATGCACAAGCTTTATGCAACTCACCCCTAATGACTGGACTTTAGAGTGAAATAAGTTAAAGCAGACTTAAAATATGTTTGGTTCAAATGGAGATTTTTATAATGAAGGATGATAACATTATTTTTACTGCATCTATTATTCTGTTAGTCTTTATGCATGGACGTGCATGATGTGTGCTGCATGGCATGATGGGAAATGTAGTTTCCGACCAATCTATGACAAAAAAACGACTTGACTTCAGTTCACTTGACCCACCTTCCATGTGCTATTCGACAGTGTGAGTTAGAGTCACTTTAAATGACTTGAAATGAAGACTAAGTGCCTCACTGACGTAGAACTTATGGTTAAAGATACTGTGTTTTGAAGGACAAGTGCTCTTCTGGATGAAGTGCCCAATTAAAGCATTTTTAAAAAAAAAAAAAAAGATTTTTTCTTTCTCAATGCATAGCATGATCCTGTTTGTGTGTGTGTGTGTCTGCTTAGACGTTTAGACAGTTTTGAACGCCTTTTGAACCCCTTCCTTATAGTGCATAGAGAAGTGTTTCATGTGGAGTGCTAAAAGGGCTTTCAACAGTGGGGAAGTAGGGAAGAAGGGATGGGGGTGAATTTGTTTGATGGCTCTCGGGTTGATAGCGGAATCAAACACATACACACCAGTAAAGTGATGAACACACACCTAATTTCATACAAGGTCCTGCTTATGAGGGATTTGCCAGGTTCCGCATTGTGAAGCTGTCGATGTCGGTCTGCCTGGCATCTCTGTGCCCATGTTGGCGGACACTATCTGGGCTGGAATCACTAATACACACACACACATACACACACACACACACACACACACACACACATACACACGCCAGCATTCTTGCATCCTGGGCCAGCCCCAGAATTTTAGCAGATGTCCCGGGTGCTACACTATCGGTCTCCATAGTAACATCCATCCCCCCTCCTCGTTGTGTCCTTCTCTCTGTCTCTCCTTTCTCCCTCTTTTCTGCAGCACCAAGAGGAGGAAAATGGCTGATAAGATTCTTCCACAAAGGGTGAGTTCTCTGAGCTTGACATTATCTCTTTTGTGTGTGTGTGTGTGTGTGTGTGTGTGTGTGTGTATGTGTGCGTGTGTGCGTGTGTGAGGGAGGGAGTGCCGGGCGGCACAGTATGGCTGAGACACAGTGTTCGCATGTGATTTTTGTGATGTTGATCGTGCCTTTGTAGATAGAGACATGTTATGTGACAGCTGCGAAAAAAGAGACAGAACAGCGTTAGGGGACAGATGCGTCCATGTGGCTGGACATGATTCTAACTTAGAAGTAGGGACGGCACGTTCTCTAAATGACATTTATATTCAGGGCAGAGAGTCAGGAGTCCACAGGTGTATCGAGAGAGCTGTAACCCAAATAATGTGATGGAGACTCAAACTCCCAGAGCAGGCTGCAGGTGTGTGTTCACCGGTGGTAGCACTCAGTCTTCGTGCTGCATGCTCACACTCTCCGTTTTTTTTAATCTTTATCCTTTTATTAGTTTAACCAAGCCTGGGACATGAGTGATAAAAAAAAAAAAAAACTGTCTGTCTGCGCGCGCATATGTGTGTGTGTTTTAAAGATAGACCACAGGGGTTATGGCTGTGTGTCTTACTCACTGCTGTGAGTGAGTGTGAGTGGGAGTTTTTATCAGACCTGTATAGATAGTTAGTGCAGAAACGGAGACGCCAGTCGCATTACTCATAGTCCGAGTACTCACTTCTCTCCTTTCTTCACGTCTCAAGAGAGAGAAGAAGAAGAAAGAGAGATAGATTGGTGCAGTGTCTGAATCTATGGGTACGTGCCCAGTATGAAGTGAAGCTTTTGGCACACACGTCCTCCAACCATCTGTGTGTGTGCATGATAATGTGGCACTGGAGGGTTTGCTGTGGATTCTTGGCAGAAAGCAAACACTTAACAGCATCCCAATAAACACTACTGCAGAGATCATTTTAGTGTTTTTTTTTTTTTTTCCAATCACAGACTGACACACAGAGCAAACAGGCAGACGTGCTGACAGATAAGCATGCATTTGAAAACACAGATGGAAAGTTTTAGGTTTAAACTCATATAAGATGTCTGGAGTGTATGGCAGCATTTTCCCATTTCTGCTTTCGCTCTCAAAACAGCAGTGAATAGAATATCTACTATAATAGTTTCATTAACAATACCGTGTGTGTGTGTGTTTGTGTTTTAATCTTATAATGACTTTCATCCTCCTGCTCAGATTCGTGAGTTAGTCCCTGAGTCCCAGGCTTATATGGACCTGCTGGCCTTCGAGCGCAAACTGGACCAAACCATAATGCGCAAGCGGGTGGACATCCAAGAAGCACTGAAACGACCCATGAAGGTTAGACATGATGACCACGCATCGATTACGCTGCCCGTCAAACTATGCAGCAATTAGCATTTCATTATTTATATCTGAATGGAGTCGCTTACATAAAATTTGACTGTGAATGGAGCAGACTCTGGTATATGTAGAGATGACAATCTGACATGTGTTCGTTTTTATTTATTTTTAAACTTGCTTAAAAAACTAGCATTTATTTGGCATTAGCCGTTTCGGAAAGAAAATATCAACCGTTTATGTACATGCTTTTCTCTAGGTTTGTACAACATTATTTCTTTTATATAAAACGTGTGCAAAGAGAAAAAAATTCATCAGCGTTGTCAACCCAAAAAGGTTAATGCACAGGGTCTTTGCTTTTGGTATATCTGATATCTTTACAAGATACAAGATATTCTGTTGTATATTCTTTAAAAAAAAAGAAGAGATATTTTTTTTTTACCGTAAGAGATAATGATATTCCATTAATATAGTTGTACTGAACATGATACTATACTGTATACACTACCAGTCAAAAGTTTGGACACACTTTCTAATTCCACTTCTAATTTTTTCCTGACTCTGTAAAGACTTCATAACGACTCTAATCTGAGGTGCTGTTTCTTAATTCTTGATTTTTGATACTGGTAACTCTAAATGAACTTCTCCTCTGCAGCAGAGGTAAGTTTTGGTCTTGCTTTTCTGGGATGGTCTTTATGAGAGCTTGATGGGTTTTTACAAATGCACTTGACAATACTGTTCTTGTAATCCAGAACAGCTGACATTCTTAATTACCTAATGCCATATGTTTTATTTTATACTTTTGAGAAAATCCAGAACAGTGGAACCTTGGATTACGAGCATAATTCGTTCCGGAAGCGGGCTCGTATTCCAAAACACTTACGCAATTACCCTTCCTCCACTCTTTTCACACACACACTCGATTGAGCAACACACTAACGGAATCACTGCTGTAAAGTAAAAATACAACAAATTAACCTGTACTTTACCTTTGAAAAGAATCGCGACAGAGCAGTGTTTCTGTGTAAAGCAGAGAGAAAGAGTGTGTGTGTGTGTATCTGTGAAGGCGAAAGTAGGAGGGGTCTGTGTGTGTGTGTGTGTGTGTGTGTGTGTGTGTGTCTATGTGTGTGACACGGTGTCCAATGACGTGCGTGCACACAGACATACACACAGCAGGCAAAGAGCAGACTGAGCCTTGAGCAGAGAGAGAAATGGATCTTTAACCTCTCTAAGGACAAGAAGCGCATGCGTGATACATGATACTCGGTACTCGTAAACCGAGACAATGCTCGTTTTTCAAGTCAAAATTTATTATTATTATTATTATTAATCTTTGCTCGTCTTGCGGAACACTCGCAAACCGCGTTACTCGCAAGATTTCAATGTACTGTTCTAGAACGTAGAAGTGTGTCCAAACTTCTGACTGGTACTGCATCATGACTCTCTTTTTAACATTCTTTAAGTAAGAGCAGACTACTTCTGTTAAGTCTTCCTCAGAAACACGAATAGATTCGTGTCAATGCAATGCAGTGTGAAATTTTGGCACAGTGCCCCTTTCTAAATTTACTTTTTTGTTCACAGCAAAAGCGCAAACTGCGACTCTACATCTCCAACACCTTCAACCCAGCCAGGCCTGACGCAGAAGACTCAGATGGCAGCATTGCATCCTGGGAGCTCCGGGTAGAGGGAAAGCTACTTGACGATGTGAGTCCGTGGATTCAAGAAGCACATAAACACTCACATAATCCAACTTTAGCTCTCTGGTACCAGGTGTGCTACAGATGTTTTTTGACATCAGTGAATCATGTAAGAGCAAAATTAGTCGTGTGCCCATAGAGATTCTTATTCCGGTCCTTAGGGTTCTCCATCCAGTCCATATTTTTGGTCTTAAACACACTTGAGCTGTGAAATGAAGGCTGTAGAAGGCTGATTAGCTGTGTCATGTGTGGTCAGAAGTGAAAAATGTAGATTTGTTGCTGTTTCCTCTGCTTTATAAAGCTTATAGATAGGTAAATTGTAATTTTACCCTGGTTACCTCCATGCTTCACATCAGAAAGCCAGGTTTCTCTTAATGTACTAAGTTGACCACAAGACATAAATATAGCATGTTTTACAGCTTGCTTCATAATGCATCAACAGTACAGTGTCTGATTTTGAGTGATACCACCAGCACCATTAAATCCAGCTGTTGAGAGCTCTATATACAGTACAGTAGCCGCCATTTATACACAGATACTGGAAAGAGGGTGAGGCGGTTTCCAGCAGATGGCAGTTATTTTCTCACCTGTTCAAAGTCTTGCAAATTCAGCATGTGTTATAAAGGTTAAACAGGTAGGTAATTTTTAAAAGCAAATGCACTGATCCTGGTATTAATCCGATCATTAGATTCCTGCTTTTTGATTAATTAATTAGCTGTATGTATTTACTGTATCATTTAGACCATGTCCTCTGTCAGCGCTGGCACCACTGAGTTTTCATAGCAGTAATAGCAATAACTGATAAAATGATTAAAATGAGGCATCTGGCTTTCTACCTTCTATTGGACCACAACAAATACTTCCGACTGCCTGCTTGCTGTTCTCCAGAATGAAATGCTAAGCATTTATTTGCCAAATTTGCATTCATTGTTTTAAATGAATGAGCACAAATTCATGACGTGTTTTAACTCAGATGGGGACATAGGAGACATATTGATGTGGGCACGCGTGCCTTTGTGGGACAGATGTGTCCACATTAGAGTCAGGTAAACGTCATTTTAATTATTATTGTGAGCTGTCATTACATGCAAATCTGTTGTGACCAAAAACTCAGAATGGCTTGTAATGTGAACATAGCCTCAGAGTCTTTCATAACTTTTGATGCACATCATGGAGATTAATTGATTCAGCATTAAGTCATATTTGTGCAAAAGTGCAACTTTTGCGTCAAAGCCAGGAATTTAATCTAAGCAGCTGTACCACTACACTTTGTTTGTAGATCAGCTGCCTCTTTACACTATACCAATAAAGACAGTTGCCATGGGACACCATGTACTTTGATGGCTGACAAATACAATGTGAATAACATGGTAGATTGCATAAGTCCCTAATGTTGTAAGAATTTACCTCCACTTTCATCATAGAGAATTTCTAGAAATCATAGATGATTCTCAGTGAGAAGCAGAGATCTGTCTCCTTCTAATAAAAAAGATATGGAAATACATTAATATTATAAGAATGTAATAATCAAATATTATAATGTGCCTCAACTAATCTTTAGTTCCGTGCAACCTGTATAATGTGCAAAATAATGCCTCGGATGCAGGTACCTTTGCAGGTTAGAAAAAGTGACAAAACATCTTAAAGTTGTATTTTCCTAACATATTCCACTGCACAGGAATATACTGAACAAACAAGTTACCAAAGCTAAAAACACAAAACAAAGGTCAACACACTATTTACTTTCATTTTCTTTTAATATTTTTAGGTATGTGTGTTTCCCCCTTTTCAGACAGAAACTTAAATATTTAATGTTGTCATAATGTGGAATAATGATTTTTGGCAGATTTTTTTAATATATATATATATAATAAAAATCAGTCTGTCCAGATTTCCAGATTTCCTTGAAACACACAGTCAGATTCTGAACAGAACTGTCTTAGTAATATCACTTATTCACATTTAAATACCCGATTACCATCTAAAGTGTTTGCTAGCCAAAGTGCAGTGGAGGTTAAGAGGCAGTTTTTCACATCCTGATTGACCTTCTTAGTTTCTAGCAGTTGCACAAAATTGAGGTATAGACTCTACAGTGTACAAGGCCAAATGATGTCGTTATGAATCTGTACTAGATCCTGAAGGGAAGGCACAATAAGGCCTGGATGAAATGTTGGAGTACATATCTGTAGTCACATGCATGAACTTCTGTGACAAATCACAAAAATGGAAATTCTATCATCATGACAAGGTATTGCTATAGGATTACGGATTAGACTAAATTTGTGTTTGCCTTAAAAATTTTAAACGGTTTTATCCTTGGTTGGATATCCTTGCTGTTTGTCATTTATATTGCTGCATTTTGGTTTGTTCTGCAAATGGGTCCGAGTGGGCACTGTAGCTCAGCGGTATATCATTCCCTTCAGCATGCCAATGAACCAGAGATGCCGGTAGCTGAACCAATGCAGTGAGGAGGCCTTATGAGAGAGACGTGTTCTCTCTGCTGAGATAAACCAGGTCACTTTAGGTCAGCCTGCCTGGATGACCCAAGACCTGGCCAGGGGTTAGGGAACTTGTGATGGGGACCACTTTTTTCGTCACCATATTCTAAGGGATTAGCCAACACTTTGCTCAAACCCTTCTTGACTCTGGTGCTACAGAGAACTTTGAGTTGTCTTTTGCCCAGAAGCATCACACCCTATCTATGGTAGACCCTTGGAATTAGCAATGTCCACCTTCTAACTGCTCCCCTCCACATCACAATCCGAGACCAGCACCTTGACGTTTCAATACTCCACAATCACAAAGTAAAAACAGGTGTTTTATAATATTTTGTTAATTTATTTAAAAAATTAAGTTGGAAATATCCCATTTAGACCCTTTGCTATAACAGTTGAGCTCTGGTGCATGCTACTCCTGTTAGCAGTCCTTGAAATGCTTATACAACTTGAATGGAGTTCACTGGTACCTAATCGAATTTATTGGATAAAATTAGGAAAGGCACACACTGAACGAAGAGCATTGGTCGGGCAGGCAACCAAGCACCCAAGGGTAACTATACAGTAAATGAGATCCTGATTTCCCTTGTGGCAATGGGAGGACAACCATCACTGCAGCACTGTACAAATCTGATCTCTATGATAGAGTGGCCACACAGAAGGCGTTCCTCAATAACAGGCACATGACAGCCTGCTGGGAGTTTGCCCAAAAGCACTTGAAGGACTCTCAGACCATGAGAAGCGAAATCTTGTGTTCTGCCCTGGTTCTTCAGAACAACTCTGTGAAAGGTCTGGAGTGGCTCAGTTAGAGTTTAGACCTGAGCCCAATAGAACATCTCTGGAAAGACCTGAAAATGGCTTTGACCATTGCTGCCCATTCAACTTGGTTGAGCTTGAACAAGTTCCCCAAGAACAATGGAAGAAACCTCCATCGGAAGTGAGGATGTCATTGCTGCCAAAAGTGCTTTAACCAAGTACTGGGTGATGGGTGATGGGTCTGAATACTCATGTAAATGTGATATTTAGTGTGAAACTTTAAAGGATCTGAAAACTTTCCGTCAGCAATGTTTATGTCTGGATTTTTTTCACTGGCCTTCCCCTATCTGAGGGAAATACAGTGATTTTGGTGGTGGTTGATAGTTTCTTTATGGCTAGCCATTTCCTCCTCCTCCCAACCTCTCCACAACCTGAGACTGCTGAGAGTCTGTGTCAGCATCTATATAGGATTTAGGATTTAACGTTTTAGTGGTAATAATTGGTAAGTTTGACCAAGTCTGTTTGTTTTCCCATTGGAGAATGAATTGTATTTAGGGATAAATAATCATATGTTCTCTCTAGACATTACTTGTCTGTTAAATAGCCTTCAAAATTAAAAATGTGAGTGTTTTATTTACTTATAGATCTTTATAAAATCAGCAATTACACTGGAAAACTCATAAAGAAGAATAATTTCTGAAATAATTTCTATTAAAGCAATTCCTATGTGGCTTACATCAACAACAGGTTCACATAGTCTTTCTTGTGCTAAGCATAGAGCCGTTCAGACATGCATGCTGGTCCATATGCCAATGTCAGCACGAGAGCTGGAGGAACCGAACAAACTGCAGCACGTGCTTTTGTCGGAGTGACCTCATAGCCTTCAAATGGCAGCTATGTGTGTTTTAGCGTGGTGAGGTTAAAATGATCTGGGTCGGCTCCAAGTTTCCGCCACTGCAATACGCTCCACTTACCAATGAGGTCATTCTACTGCTCCTGTGCAAACATTAAGAGTTGGACCCATCAGACTTTCTTTTTGCTCTTTTTGTTACTATTTTTAATACATTTGATGTCTCCATATCTTATACCAAAGACAGAATAAAGGATCAAATCATTTTTACTGCAGAAAGAACAACAAAATCATGCCTTGAAAACTCACTTTGCCCTTCTAACCATAAACAACTATATTGTTTAGTCTCAGAATATGGTTTCTGTGTTGGCCAGTGACTCTCTCCAGTGGTTGCTTATTTTGCTTGGATTCTGAGGTGGGTGATGGGTTTACCAAAAAAGATATAGCCAAAAGCCTGAATGTCTAGCCAAGTGTTTAAGCAAAATTGTGCTCTGTAACCACACAAATGGAAACAGTAGGCTACGATGACAGTTTTATACAGTAGTACTGCTCTTTGGTTTGAATGGAATGATCATTTTTGAAAAAAGTGCACCACGCCTAAGTCTTTAGAAAAGATCAAATATGTTTTTACAATTAGTAATGCAAATACACTGCTCATTAAAACACTTTTCCTGTTTTGTTTTGTTTTCCAGCCAGCAAAAGTGAAAAGAAAGTTTTCGTCCTTCTTTAAGAGCCTGGTTATTGAGCTGGACAAAGATCTGTATGGACCAGACAACCATCTAGTGGAGGTGAGTGTCCTGATTACTTTTCTGTTTTTTTTTTTGTAGAGATCCCACTGCCATCATATATATGCAGGCAATACACAACATTGTGTGTATATCCTTATAAGATCCTAATTTGAGGGCCATTGGGCCTTACTCTTTGCCACAACTTTTCCTGTTTGGAGACATCTATCAGGTTCGATAGATATCAGGTAATGACAAACAGAAATAGTGAGAATGTATTTAGAGTATTAGGTTTAAAGAGGCTATTGTTTGTGTTAAATACTTATGGAGACTGGTATACTGTAGCTAGTATACGCATACAGTAAACAAGTTTCAGACGCAAGTTTATTTCTACATTCTAGAATATCGGATTTTTTAAAAAAAACTATGGCATTAGGGAATTAAGTAACAACAACAGTCAGTTATTATTTTAAGTCTTAAAGGTCAGCTGTTCTGGAATAGTTCTTGCAAGAACAGTATTGTCAAGTGCATTTGAAAAACCCATCAAGCACCGTGATGAAAATGGCTCTCATGAAGACCATCCCAGGAAAGCAAGACCAGGACCTACCTCTGCTACAGAGGAGAAGTTCATTTATAGTTACCAGCCTCAGAAATCACCATTAACAATCATCACCTTAGATTAGAGCCGTTATAAAGGCTGTACACAGCAAAAGTAGCAGATTCATCTCAATATCAACTGTTCAAAGAAGATTGCACATTTTGGATGCCTTAAAGTATTGTTTTAGAATGTAGAAAGAATTAAAAAGACCATGGGATTAGAAGTGTGTGTCTAAACTTTTTTGACTAGTTTGACATTTGACTTCCCTTAAGGCTAGGGAATTTTCGAAAGACTTCATACTTCAATACTAGGTTGCGTATTCACACACTACAGTCAATTTGCGAACGCCAGGTAGGCTAATCTGTCTTAGAACTGTGGGAGGAAACTGGAGTACCCAGAGGAAGCCCACTAAGGAGAACATGCAAACTCCATGCACACAGACCCGAGGCAGGAATCAAACACGGATCCTGGAGGTGCAAGGCTTTTGCACCTGGAGGTGCACCTTTATGGTGAAAAAAAGTTTGTGACGATCCTCCCAATGTTGCTAACCTTGGCTGTGGGAATTTCAGTTCAATTCAGCATTCTACTCTAGCGAACTGGGTCTTCATGGACTTGAATTTATCCACAGGTTCGAACAGCGTTTGCAGCTTCCAAAAACATTCTAGACAATCGTGTGCTTCCAACTTTACAGGACCAGTCTGGGGAAGAGCAATATATGAGTGTAATGGTCAGGTGTAGACATGCAAGTACTGTTAGTCAAATAGGCTATTTTTTATAGAATGTATTTTGAGATAATTGTCTGTTATGTGTTTAATAAATGTTGATATTTTTATAACACACTGTAGAATAAATTCAAGTGAATTAGCCATCAGTCATGATGAGACTCCCTCAGAAACAGTCTCCCTTACAGATGGATTTTTGTAAAGCACTGCAGTGTTTGACTGAAGCGTATGACTATGTAGGATGATGCCCCAAGAGAAACACAGTAAACTACTAAATCTGAGATCTTGTTCATGAATATTTATGAACCGATCTTACATAAACATTTTGTCCATAAGAGCATCATACTGTATAAAGTGTTATTTGCTTAAAGTGACTCCTATAAATGTATAGTATTTATAGCATGCTACAGACACAGCACTGGCAACTGCAGTTAGTGAAGTGTACTGTACTGTATGTGGAAGATGCTTAATGAATGTACAGTAGCTGTATGAAAATCTCAAGAAGCATTAAAAGGATCGTTTGGATTTTTTTTTTAAACAGAAGTGAGATGCATGTAAGTAGATTACAATTAGTCATTTTACATTTTCCTGCTCTAGAAAGTTTGTCACTTACAATGTACAGTAAGTAATCAAGGCCAAATTCCACAACCTCCCATGGAAAGAAGTTTAGCTGAGACTAAAAGAGTGCTAAACACACTGACAAAACTTGACATTTTGATTTAACTCAGTGTTATTGCAGAAACTTCATACGAGTCTCAGCTGAACTTTGGAATGCATTTTCGGAAAGAGGGTTGTGGGATCGGCCCTGATTACGTACATCGTACTCGCGTTCCGGGTGACAAACTTCACAGTCAGTGTGCAGAGCAGGAAGATTTATAACGACCAAGACCTATGGTGAGGTACTTATATGCACCTCAATTTGATTTAAGGCAGACTTGGAAAAATCCAAACTTAAGTGTTTTTCTTTTCAGCTGCTGAGCAGCAGGGATCAGGTAAGCTTCAGCTTTGCAAACTGTGTGTCTGAAAAAAGATCATTATTTTTCCTTTAATTAATGCAAGTGCTTACTGAACAGCTTGAAGTTCTTCTGGAATAGATTAGACCAAGTTAGTGCATCATACATGGATTAGAGCTAATATAAGTACTATATATCAGGGATGAGAAAAATTGCTTTCAGTTATGTAGAAATCCACTGTATGATGTTTCTTTTCATAATAAAGACCTGACATTATGACGTCATGAAAAGAAGAAAGTTAAAACCGCTTTTTATTTGTATCCTAGTGGCATCGCACTCCCACCACTCAGGAGACCGATGGCTTCCAGGTGAAAAGGCCAGGTGATGTCAATGTACGCTGCACTCTCCTGTTAATGCTGGATTATCAGGTAAAGCTGCATGTTAATATTATCTACCATAATAGTTAAGCAGTGTCTCACGAGAGGGAGTGCTGTCGTGATGAATGTCAGCACAGTTGTGATGCAGTTGCAGGCACGAGAACGTAGCTCAAGTGCCGAAGACATCACAGTCGTGCTGATATTTAGCACAACAGCACAACCTCGAGTATGATGTTGCTTTTATACAACACCATTTATTGGCCAGTTCTGTAAGTCTCATAAGTTTTTCCTTATATTTACACTTAATCCAATTTAGAATAACTGCTCCATTAATTTCTGGGTTTCAGTCCCAAATAGGGTTTAGTGCACCAGAGTGTACAATCCCTTGTCTTACACACCAAGTATCACCCTTGGTTAGGGTGGATTTGGGATTCAGCCTTGTGTTAGAATTTTGTTATTTTTTCAAGTAACATTGAATAAAAGTAACAGGCATGAATAAAACAACACGGAGACAATTTAAATTGATTTAGAAGCAATTACTAGGTATATAAAGTGTTTAAAATGACATAAAGTTGTGTGCGTTTTCTTGTTAAAGGTTTTTGAATGGGGTTTTGGCATGAGCGTACTGATTTTCACAAAAGCTCCAACTGACAGTTAGTGTAATTAATGATTGTAGAATACCTGTGATGTGGCGTGATCGATATAGTTAAACATCCCAGTGCTGTGGAAAACCTCTCGTCCAATCAGATTACTCACCTTGTACTAACTGTTCTATTATATACATAAACTCAGCTATCAAGTATTTTGTATTGAAGTTGCTTTACATTGTAGAGAAAAGACTCAATGACTCAATGAGAAAAGATTCTATGGTGTGTGAGACCACACACCATAGAATTCTATCCACACTTGTATGTTTATTTATACTGAAAGCCCTCTCTTGTGTGCAGCCTCCTCAGTTTAAGTTGGATCCACGACTGGCTCGGCTGTTGGGAATACACACTCAGACACGCTCATGTATCATCCAGGCCCTGTGGCAGTACATCAAAACCAACAAGCTGCAGGACTCCCATGACAAAGAGTATATCAACTGTGATAAATACTTTCAGCAGGTAAAGATGGTGACGAAACTCATCCATTTTCCAGATATCTGAGCTTCAGTGTTGTCAATGTTTTTTTACATGATGGTTTCTTTATCTGACATTTAACACGTTAGAAAACATGAACAAACGACATATACTATAAATAACTAACAAAGTAGCGAACATTTGTGCTAATTGATTTTTTTTTAAATAGTAAACTTAGTAACCAAACATCTGCATACACCAGGGCAGCGGCATGGTAGCTTAGTGGTTAGCACTGTCGCCTTGCACCTCCGGGTTCGATTCCCAGCCAGGCTTGATTCCGGTCTCTGTGTGCATGGAGTTTGCATGTTCTCCCCGTGCTTGGTGGGTTTCCTCCGGGTACTCCGGTTTCCTCCCACAGTCCAAAGACATGTAGGTTAGGTTGATTGGCGTCCCCAAATTGCCCGTAGTGTGTAAATGAGTGTGTGAGCGAGTGTATGTGTGTGTGCCCTGCGATGGATTGGCACCCTGTCCAGGGTGTACCTCACCTCGTGCCCTAAGCCTCCTGGGATAGGCTCCAGGCCCCCGCGACCCTGAAAACAGGATAAAGTGGTATAGAAGATGAGTGAGTGAGTAAGTAAACTTAGTAAACAAACATCTGCATACACCAGGGCAGCGGCATGGTAGCTTAGTGGTTAGCACTGCAGGGTTGCACCTCCAGGGTCCAGGTTTGATTCCTACCTCTGTGTGCATAGACATTGCATGTTCTCCTCATGCTGGGTGGGTTTCCTCCAGGTATTCTGGTTTCCTCCCACAGTCCTGCAGATTAGGCTAATTGCCATTCCCCAAAATTTCCTATAGTGTGTCAATGAGTATGTATGTGTTTGTGGGATAGGCTCTGAGAGAGGCCCCTGTGACCCTGTATATAAGCTAAAGCGGCATAGATGATGAGTGAGTGATATACCAATTTTTTTATTCAGTCCTGGAAGGTGAGTATCCAGCACAGTTTGTTGAGTGGATAAAGCAGACAATCGCCTCACTTGCTTCAACACTCCATTGAAATCATGAATCCATGTGCTTTCGTAGATTTTTGACTGCCCTCGGCTGAAGTTCTCCGAGATCCCACAGCGCCTGACCAACCTGCTGCTTCCCCCTGACCCCATCGTCATAAACCATGTCATCAGGTCAGTCTGTCTTTGTAAAAATGTTTCCATTGTCTGCGGTCATCCTTAATACACTATGTGGCCAAAAGTATGCCTTCCCCAAACTGTTGAAACACAATTGTACAGAATGTCTTTGTATCACAATTTCCCTTCACAGAAGCAACGGAGCCCAAACCTGTCCCAGTTCTGGCACCAGTTCTGTGTGTTCTGACACATTTCTATGGGAACCAGCATTAACCCTTTTAGCAATTATAGCAACAGTAGCTCTTATATTGGACTCTATTGTTCCCAGGCTGCAGTGGTCAGGACATACCAAAAGTGATCCACAAAAGGAAAACCGGTGAACTGGCGACAGGTTCATGGTGGCCAAGGCTCAATGATGCACCTTGGGAGCGAAGGCTAGACCTCGTAGTCCAATATAAAAGCTCCTGTAGCACAAATTGCTGAAAAGGTCAATGTTGGTCTTTATATACTGGACGTAAAGTTGTCAGAACACAGAGGTCACTGTTTTGGTTGCAAAAACAGGGTTCTAATCAATAATAAGTGAGTGGTCATGCATGTGATCATGTCAGGTGTCCACATTCTTTTGGCCATGTAGTGTATATTATAACTTCTCTTGGTGTGCATTGCAGTGTCACTCACAGCTGTAACATTAGTTAAAGACATTGTCTTGGTGTGTACAGTGTGGACCCAAACGATCAGAAGAAAACAGCCTGCTACGATATAGATGTCGAGGTTGAGGATTCACTCAAAGCCCAAATGAGCAACTTCCTGCTTTCGACAGCCAATCAGCAGGAAATTGCCTCTCTTGACAACAAAGTAACCAATAAAATCCCACTTTTACATGACCGACACTGCTAGGAATTCTCAAAACTGTGCACATTCTTCTTTTGATGGTCCTAACTACTGTTGGTCGGATATGGACTTGTTACAGATCCATGAGACTATTGAGTCCATCAACCAGCTGAAGATTCAGAGAGACTTCATGCTCAGCTTCTCCCGAGATCCAAAAGGTTACATCCAGGACTGGCTGAAATCCCAGAGCAGAGATCTTAAAGTGAGTTCAAGTCCAACCTGGACCAAGTCAAATAGTGCCTTGCTGATTGTACCTTTTTATTTCCAAAATGTTGACATTGAGGCTTTATCACTGTTTATTTAACATTCAGTAACCTAAATGTGAGGTGATAATATTAATCCTGACTATACATCAGAACTGTGAATTTTTAATTTTGATTAGTTAAAAGTCGTTCATTTATTTATTTTAAATAATGAAAGGGTTATATTACTGCGCTTCTTAATTCACGCAGATTTTTCAAGGATATGGTAAAATTAAAAATCACTATTTGAAATAAAGTAGTTATTTAAAAACAACTACGATACACTGTTTACAATAGTGCAGTTCAGGTGGGAATCTGAAAATCGCACATTAAAGTGCATTAACAATAAGAATAAAATGATGATGTGCTGTTTCTATGTACAGGTGATGATTGTATATACAGGTGGGAACTTAAATGACTACACAAAGTGCACCAGCAAGTTTTCATTTTAATAATTGCTAATGTGCCACATAGTCTGATAATACATAGATTATAAAACATACTGTCAGTTATTGAAGAAAAACATGCAATCGTTTAAATTGTGGATTTTATTTAAGACTTTTATTTATGGACATTTATGGTGATTTAAGGACAAATTTATTTAGTAAATGATTTAAGTAATTGATTGTAGCATTTATGAGATTAAGTTAATAGCTATTTAAGCACTTAATAAAAAAAGTAATGGAAATTATCAACCCGTCACCACCCATCAGTATCATGAGATACTACGAACTAAATACATAACTGACTACAGTGAACCAAATGTACTAATTTTGTTGTTGTTTTTTCCTAGTACAAAGAAACTTTCATGTTATATATTTTATGTTATAAATATGTCTTTATATGTTATAAAACATATAAAGACATTTTTATCGTAGGTAAAATTTTAGTCAACGTATGTTGCTAAAATCTTATAAATATCAATATATAGTTGCTCACATAGCTCTTATTCTTATTTATTCTTATGGAGTTCACAGATTTAACTATAACTCATTCTCACTGTATACATGGCAGATGTTACATATTTTTCCTTTCCCATGCTGAGACATCCGCTCAAAATACTGGCGTAATTCTTATATTATGCCACTTTGCCATTGTGAATGTACAGTAGTAGAACTGACCTTGTGATGGAGCACTGAAGACATTTCCTAAATTACTTCCTATATACTTGCTACACTTGCTACATACACTACCGTTCAAAAGTTTTAGAACACTTGCAGATTTCTTTGTTTTTGTTTAGTGATTTATTTTCTACATTCTACAACAATACTGGGGATTTCAAAACTATAAAATAACA
>JAQQZS010000001.1:23054099-23066228 GCA_030068045.1 Platyallabes tihoni
AATGTAGAAAGAAATAAAAATCAGGAACCATCATGGAGTTAGAAAGTGTTCTAAAACTTTTGAACGGTAGTGTACATTTCTTTCCTAAAATAACATCCTGAATCTGATGAATCTGTTGAGGAACGGCACAAATGGACTTAAATGTTACACAGCAAACGAAGAAGTTATTGTGGACGGATATAAATCTTCACACATATGCTTTTGTGTTCTGATTGGTCACAGCTAATGACGGATGTTGTTGGGAACCCTGAGGAGGAGAGGAGGGCAGAGTTTTACTATCAGCCCTGGTCTCAGGAGGCAGTCAGCCGCTACTTCTACTGCAAGGTAAAATAACCAGACTTTTACAAGACTAGGATTTCTACTTGAAATTGAATTGCCCATTTCCAGCCAGTAAAAGCTGAAGTTCTGTACAGAATGATGACAGATCTACAAGGCTGCACACAACAGTCAGGAATAAATTTAAATGAGATATACTGTGTACATACAGGTGGATTAGTGGTTAGCACTGCCTCTTTGCACCTCCAGGGTCCGGGTTCGATCCTCGCCTTGGGGTCTCTGTGCATGGAGAGTGCATGTTCTCCCTGTGCTTGGTTGGTTTCCTCTGGGTACTTTGGTTTCCTCCCACTATCGGGCATATTAGACTAATTGGCATTCCCAAATTGAGTGAGTGTGTGTGTCCTGTGATGGATTGGCACCATCCATGGTGTACCCCGCCTACGTACTCCTAGGATATAGGCTCCAGGTCCACCGTTACCCTAAATACTGTACAGGATAAAGCAGTATAGATAATAAATGAATAAATGAATACTGTACATACAAGTGTTTGCTTGACTGTATTGAATGGCAAATATATACTGCATTACTGAATACAGTTAGCTTGCTAACAAAAGTTAAACATGGAGGCATCCATGTTTTTTTTACCCTACTTCAAAATGGGGACATGCCAAGGTGGAAAAAGACGTCATTCCAACCTGCAAAGTTCTACTTACAGGTCAGGTTGAACTCACCATTATTCCAAGAGGACTGAAGCTAAGGACAATATCACCCTGATTATTTTATTACTTTACCATGTGTATCCAAAAATATATTTTTTACATGTCCTCGATGATTCCTCCATGGTGTAGGATCATACAATCCACAACTATGCAAGTGCAAGTCTTATTTTTGTTTCTTCATCATTTTCCCCTTCCTCAAAGCAAGCTGAATTCCTCTTTCTTATTTCCTGTTCGCAGATTCAACAGAGAAGGCAAGAGCTGGAACAAGCCCTGGCTATGAGGAATACCTAGACCGAAACCACACACCAGCTCACACTGACAGCTTTTCTACAGTATGAGCCACATAAATGTCCTCATTATCGCCACATTGTTTTCTACAGTGAGTGTGTGTGTGTGTTTGTGTGTTTGAGTGGGTGTGTGTCTCCTCATATTTTAGTTGTCACTGTGACCCAAGGCCCAATTGCACACAGCCATTCCCGAGGACCACTCCTGTCTGATGTTTCAGCCAATCACGGTGCTCTGCCTCGTTTATTTTATATTCTAGTCGCCAAGTCACAGACACGGTGGCCACGTCACGATCCTTAATGCTGATTGTTAAAATGTGACGCAAGTGTCATGTACCTCAAAGATGAAACGTGGTGTTGTGTTTAGGCCAAAAGAATTACTTTTAATACATACACACAATGTTTTTGATTATTTCAGTAGATTATCAGTATTATTGGTTTGAATGTTTTTTTTTTTTGTTTGTTTTTCAGGAAAGATTTAATTGGATCCCTCTCTATGTAAAGAGTTCTTCATTAAGCTGCTGCTTAATCGAGTGTAATTCTTGTACATTTACAAATTATTCCGCTACCTATATTAGAATTGTATACCTACTTTTGCTATGATTGACAGCCAGGCATATACCACCAGGCATGCATAAGCTTCAGAAACCTAATGGAAGAAGCTGAAACAGTGGTAGATATAACATGAAATATTGTACAGTATATGGCAAGCTAGTTAGCTAGTGAAGTTTATTATTACCCCCTTTTTTTTAAATAATGAAGCACGTTTGTGCCCTCGAAAAAAAATTCCAATCAATGTCAAACCATGACGTGACTGCGAGTAGTGAAAGTAAGAGTTACCTACAGTACAGTACTGTTCAAGATTCTTAGGGACATGCAAATAAATAATAAAATAATAAAAAAAACTATAAAGCCCAGTAAACAGTAATTAATGAAACAAAGTCAGTATTTCGTTTGAAAGCCCTTTGAGGACCCTTTAGTACAATTTGTGTAGTTTTATAAGGAAATTAAAACTTATTAGTAATAAGTTTTACTCAGCATCATGCAACACCACTAACAGTTCTTCTGAGGACCTGAATCTTTTTTGCATGCAAAACCTAGCAACTTCCATTTAGTTTTTTTAATCTAAAAAAAAGTTGTCATTCAAATAATATACTGCTTCCTTTTCTTGCATACAAATATTTTTCTGCAACTTTTAGTTTT
Organism: Platyallabes tihoni; assembly: GCA_030068045.1. Taxonomy (NCBI): domain Eukaryota; kingdom Metazoa; phylum Chordata; class Actinopteri; order Siluriformes; family Clariidae; genus Platyallabes; species Platyallabes tihoni. The sequence continues at coordinate 23,056,582 of JAQQZS010000001.1, forward strand.
GAAATGTTTTTGTACTGACTCAGTTATAAAACCATACAATTTTTAAAAATCTATAACAAAGTTCTGCACGATACTGTACATGACAGGCTTGTCAGTTTTTCCTTACACCTGTGTGAAAAAAAAACCTTACCTGGCATCCATGCATAATTAATATGCGTAGTTGAAAAGTAGTATATGATCCGCTAACAGAGTGTACTTCAGGTTTAATGATTCATAAGGAGTGGTGATAAAGTTGCAGCATGGACGTCTGTCACGCCACCATGAACTGCATTTGTTTTATGAAAGCGAGTCAGAATTACTGACGAATAAGAAAAAAAAAAGAAAAAGAAAAAAAATACATATATATATATATATATATATATATATATATTCTCATTTGTCCGTCCCTGTACTACATTTATAGCTCCTAGTTCCCAATTTCAGGTCTCAGGCCTCGTGTCCTGTATTCACTGTGAAGCATTACTTTATTCACAAGGAAATTTTTCCTCTAATCTAGCTTCACCATCGTTACTCTTTACTCTAATCCCTACATTAATAGCGTACATCAGTACATACAATTAGTCTGATGTAGGTAGCAAAAATTTGTGTATTTACAAGAATTACTCTGTGCTAAACACTACAAGTGAAGTCTTTTTGTTGGATCAGTATTTATAATGTGTGGAGCCCATGAAGTAGGAATTGACATTGTGTTATATGTCCATCATTCTGGTTTTTATATATTTCCGAAGAGAAAAGTCGGACATATGATTAATTCGATCGTAGTGTTATGAGGTTTAGGTTTAGGATTGATGGTTGTAATTAAATCTACCTGATGTTTATTTAGACAGAAGTTAACATGGACCCCCACCTTGTTCAATCAAGGTTTCCCCCAGGTGAAGGATTGAGTTTGAGATAATGTGTAGTTTTTATATAATTTTTTATTTTAATGTTCGAGAGCTTCCCATCTATATTCGTTGTTTGACATTTACAAACGTAGCGGCACATCCAGAAAGCGGTGACTTTATTCAAATCCTAACCAGTAAAACACCCAAAACAGGCCAGAAGTGAATCTTTTATAGAAGCACGCGGTTTCGGCACAAATAGCCAACTGTGACTTCCTACGCAAAACAATGTGAAGCATGTCACGTATGATTAAGATCCTGTGATCAAGTTCTCAGAAACAAATCCATGCGGTTTTAGCTAGGGTGACGTATCTACAGTACATACGAAGGGTAATTATCCAAGCTGCTGGTCAGCAGTGCTTTTCTGAAAAATATGCTTTTTTTTTTCCAGCTGACTGTTCTTCGCGTATTGAAGTTCATTTAACAGCAACTCACACTTCTAAGTATTTAAAGTGGAAGTATTTTAAAACACTTTGTCTTGGGAGGTCATTAACTCACAATGAAGTATGAAGCGCAGTCACTTCTTCAAAACGAGGAATATGACAGCTTTTTTTTATATGCTCTATTAAACAGACCACAGGTCAGGATTGTATAAATAACGACACCTGGTTTTATTGATCCTGTCGAATCAAAAGCCTGTGTTTGCTGCACATGGAAGTGTGAACAGTACCGATGTCTGTTTTCCGGCTCTCATGTTGGAATTCTACCAGTGGTCTCGACAGCTTAGGTATTTATTATGTACGTTCACAATGAAGGGCACTGACTGAATGCTGTAGAATCTGAAACATTATGTTTAGATTGTAGTTAAAAAAAAAAAAAAAAAAAAAACCTCAGTCGAGTACCGCAACTTTTCATGTTTTTGCACTAAGTTGTCATTAAATATCGTTCACTTGAACCGAGGGAATAAAATGAAGGAAAAGTTGACCTTTGCTCATTTTGTTAGTTGATATGTTGTGTACTGTATCACTGGTGTAAGTAATATTGTCCTCGCATCCCCAGTGGGCGTGTGTGTTGGTTCTCAGCCCAAGTAGAAAGTAACCACCATGTATGAATACCCTGAGCTGTACACATCAAACATTTTCTCGTGGAAAGAGAGACCACACTTTCTGCTCAGCCTCGGCCAAACCATTCATCGAAGCTCTGCATACACTTTCTTAAAGCCTATGCATGCTGCATGGACAGATTTTTTTATACTTTCATACACGGACGTTTAACACTCTTCAGAGTGATGGAGGAAACCAGAAGAACACCAACTCGCAGAGAACTGGGTTCATGCTACACGAAAAGGACAAAAGATGACCCATTATGGTCAGCTACTGTGTTATTTTAATTTTTATTTTTTTAAAGTCTTCTGTATTGCTGTTGTCTTGTCTTTATAAAAGACTTAGTGATTTTAGTATGGATATAAAATAGAAGCACAGAGCAGATTTCTACCAAGATGCATCCAGGCTCTGTGAAGTTCATCAAGACTAGAGCACCCCCTACTGAATCTCCCGAACATTGCATACACTTGTATCACAGACCATGTTACATGATTTAACTTCGACATCACTGTGGATCCTTAATTTCTATTCTTCTGCTGATTTCTTTATTCCTCAGCCCATGGTGGAGTGATGGCGCCATCATGGTATAGAGTTCAAAAGTTTGTATCTGATGATTTTCTAACAGCTGTTATAAACAATTCCATCTGATTCTGATTTACCACAATAAACAATGACATTGATGTGATGGTCGGTGCTGCACCACCAAAAAATACTCACCAAACTATGCGAAGAACAATGTACCATTGATTAAGAACCATGATTGGCCAGAATTGCATTAACTATGGAATGTTTTACGAGACTTTTTCGAGCCTGATGCACAAGTATGCTTATGGGTAGAAGTTGTTCTTTTACATTGAGTCACTCCTGCATGCGATTCTTCGCTCACATCTGTGTTCCAGGTTGTCTTCCACCAGCTCTTGATGCCAGCTGTGGCCTGTATTATAAGTCTGATGTCAACACAGAGCCATTTGTATGCAACGGATACACATGATGTATTAACCAAGTGGGTTTTTCTAGTCAGTGTTAATGAACTTTTTGTACAACACGCAGTAGGGTGAGTAGCGTGTTTTTGATGCTACACTACGATTACATTTCTCACTCATTCTGTACATTTCCACTGTTCCACTTTCGAAAGAGAGAAAGTAGTATGAGAATCACAAGTGTGGATGTAAATAAAAAAAAGCGCTTGCCAAAGTTTGTAAAAGAAACCACATCCTGAGACTCGTGTGACTTTTTTTGTGTGTATCTATGTGTGTGTGTGTGGACTGACTCTTAGATTCAAGAACTGATTCAGAAATCAGATTCGTTATTGTAAGGATAATAGTAGTTAGTCAAATAAACCCCTTGTACTTGGCCATTATTATATTTCTTGTGAATGAATAACACTTAATGCAAACGTCTTATACTGCCCGGTCGAAAAAATTCTATTTGTTAATAAGACACATTTACCAATGAGCATAAAGATTGGACTTGGGAGCAAATGGAAAAAGGTCATGTGGTCTGATGAATTCACGTTGACCCCGTTCCAGAGCGATGGGGGTGTCAGTGTAAGAAGAGAACGGATGAAACGATGCACCCATCATGCATAGTGCCCACTGTACAAGCCTCTGGAGGCAGTGTTATGACCTGGGTTATGTTATAAACGTAAACATATAAGTGTTATGATCTTCAGTTGGTCAGGTTTAGGCTTAGCAACATTGTGTAACTTTTTTTTAAAGTTGCGTAGTTGAATAAGCGAGTCGCTCGGTCTGTCTGATGAGCTTTTCTGGCTCCAGGAGAGACACAGTCACACACAATTATGTTTTCTTTCGGAAAGGTCTCTGTTTATTAACAGCAAAAGATAGAGTTTTTATATGTTTGACCCAACACCTGTACCATCGACATCTGTTACTACAAAGAACATAAACCATTGTAAAATGTCCTGGTGAGATCCTGAAGAATGAAGGAGTGGAAGTTAGATAGATGTCCGTCCAGAGACAGAACCAGGAGTTGTTAGGGGGAGAGGGTGGAAAGAGAGAGAGAGAGAGAGAGAGAGAGAGAGAGACATAAAGAGAGAATGAGAAGGTGAGCGTGGGAGCGTTAGCACCTTTAAGAACAGATTATTGAAAATGTTCTGGAAAATAGGAAGAATTCTAAATATGTTATTAACATTTTCAGACTTTCCAGTAATGCAGGTAGTCGTTTACTTACAGCTACATTTCAGCATTTTCCTCAAATGGCTTCAAGAGCCTGTAAGCACCCAGAAGGTACATCAACTCACTATAAGTGAGAAAGAGGCTTGGAACAGCTTTGTTGCAGTGCTTCAGGCCAATCACACAGTCAAAAACTATGTGGAGCTGGTTGGCACTGATGAGGAACTACTGTACGGCACAATGGATTGCATGATACTTTTGATGCATCAGCAATTAACAAATAGCTCTTACTACACAGGGACAAAGACTGTGTTACATTGTGTAACATAACCAGTGTGGTTCATTACTTTGCACCCAATTATAGGCTTTAGATCCATGGCAACCCTGACCAATTGACCAGCCTGTAGGAGGCGTAATGATTATCAGCTGTGCAAGTTGAGAACAGTGGCAAATGTAAAACATCTGCTGGATGGTGTATTTTTAAATGATTCTGCACTTATACTTATAGAAAGATAATACTTTATTCTACAATCCATAATACTTTAAAAAATATGTTTATTTAATGTCAGTCGTTGTCTAATGTAAAGAGCAGCAGAACGTTTGTCAAAAAGTGACTTTTAAATGACCATCAACATTAAGATAATTGCAGAATTGACACTTCTTTGTTGACCTGTTTAAAGTTTGGAAGTTATTTTTTTAACACACAAAAGTCATTTAAACCATTTTTCTGGCATGAGTAATAAACATAGTGAAGTAATGTTAAATATGTAACATGTCACCTACAGAACCAGTCTAAAGTTTGGAATAGTTCATGCAAGAACAGTATTGTCAAGTGCATTTGCAGAACCCATCAGGCACCGTGATGAAACTGGCTCTCATGAAGACTTTCCCAGGAAAGCAAGACCAAAACTTAGCTCTGCTGGAGAGGAGAAGTTCATGAGTCACCAACCTCAAAATCACCAATTATCAATTATCACCTTAGATTAGAGCCGTTATGAAGGCTTTACAAAGCAAAAGAGCAGACACATCTCAATATTAAATGTTCAGAGGAGATTATTGCATATTTTAGATTAGTATTGTTTTACTGAAAGAAATAAAAAAACAGGAAAAATCATGGAATTAGAAGGTGTGTCGATACTTTTGACTGGCATTGTATATTAATGGACACAAAGTATTCTTAATTCCCAAACCATGGGTATTAACATGGAGTTGGTCCCCCTTTGGCTTTGATCTTGGTTTTGAAGCGTGTCTCTAGGGATTTGTGCTGATTCAGCTACTTCAGTGTATTACTGAGCTGAGGCAGTGGTGTTGGCTGTAGAGGGCTGAGGTGCAGTCAGATTCTGATTCAATCCGGTGTTCAGTGAGGGTGATGTCAGTGGTTAAGGATGCTGTACCAGACACTCAAGTTCTTCCAGTCCAGTTTTCATTTAAAAAGGCTTCATAGACATCATTTCATTCATCACTAATGGCATTGTTATACTGGAACAGGTTTGGGTACCATGATTCCAGTGACAAGAAACCTTAAAGCTTCAGGGTGCAGAAACATTCTATGTGACTGTATGCTTCTGACATGTTGGCAACAGTTCAGAGAAGAAGCACATACTAAAGTTCTTCTGCCTTTAACACACATACACACTGTATTCATTTTTACTTGAGTGCCTTGTGTCTTGAATAAACTCTTACGCTGCATTTCCTGATGAATACAAAGTCAGCCTTTCAATAGGTCTTTGTCATACCTCGGTTTGCTCAGACAGATGTTTCCTTGTTTCACTGCCTTGTAGCACCAAAGAGAAACAGGTGGCCTCTTGTACTTGACTGTGCAGTAAGGATCTCCTGCCTCTTCCTTATAAAAAGAGCCTTTTTACTCCCTTCTTCTGACCTGCGTGATTTCACCGTGGCCCTTCTCTTTATTATGGGAAATGAAACAAGTAAGAGAGCAGAGCGCAGGCAGACAGGCAGTCTGTTAGAGTCCGGTAAACATCAGGCTCTCACCTCAACCTCCCCCATCCTGCAGCTTTTTCTCTGCTTAACTCTATTCCTTAAAGCGTTTTTTTCCCTCCTCTACTGTACACATGCAGTACATATGTTGAATTCCTTGCCTAAAGGACACCTTGAAAGAGAAGATGGGAGTCGAGGTAATAATGCAGTATCACTCATTTATCCTCCTAAGCCCCCTCCAGTACAGAGTGTTCTCTTCTGCCGCTAGTACGACGTTTTGGAGTTCACAGCAAAGATAAAGCCAATGTGCCACAATCTGCACTTTATTACAGGACTCTAAAAACGTGGTCATGTGACTGGGCCTGCTTAGATTAAAGCCTCACTGTGACTTGTGAGAGCAAGAGCGAGAGTATGAGGGCTTTTATTATTATTAATTTTACGAAAAAAAAATTTTGGTTTGTTTTCAGTTTAAGGTATGATGAATAACCTTCATTCGCTTTCTCCAACATCGGTTCAAATCTAATAATGTATCTAATATCTCTACAACTATAGAACATCTTTTGGGGCCTTTTAAAATTTGTTTTCACTCCGTTTTTATTATTTGAAACTTTTTTTTTAATAGGCTGGTTTGTTGTTGCAAAAAAAATAATTCACATACCTTACAATAATTCAAAAGCCCCTGTATACCACATGCCTGTTTATTCCACAGACTGTTTAAAAAGAACTGGCCAACCCTCCATGACATCATCCATAGGTTTCCTAATAAGTTCTACTGTGTACATTCTGGTTTTGAAGTTCTACTGTGTACGTTCTGTTTATCTCCATCTTGGCAGGAGCTGCCTTCAAATAAATCCTGCTTAATCTATACCACCAGTCAAACGCTTGGACAGTCTAATTCTAATCCTTATTTTTATTTCTTTCTAGATGGTAAAACTATGCTGAAGGCGTCCAAAATATGCAATAATCTCCTTGGCACAGTTGATATTGACATGTGTCTGCTACTTATGCTCTGTAAAGCCTTCATAGCCAGTTCCATCATGGTGCTTAATGGGTTTTACAAAACTTACTTGATAATACTGTTCTTGCAAGAACTATTCCAGAAAAGATGACCTTCGTGTCTTCAAATAACAACTGACTTGTTGTTACATGATTACCCAATTCCATACGTGTTATTTTATTGTTTTGAAATCTCCAGTATTGTTATAGAATGTAGAAAATAAATCAATCACTTAACAAAAAACATTACATTAGAAGGTGTGCCCAAACTTTTCACGGGTACAGTATAAATGGACAAATGGGGGACTAATGGACCCAGGCTGTTGTTTGGAACCCGCCTACCTAACTAAGATACCACCCACGAGCTAGCGAGCTTTGCTTAAGCATAGCTAAAATGCTATGGTGACTAACGTTAAATTATATATCAATGCCTTTGATTGAACTCCGTTGTCCCGTGTCAGCTTCTACCTGCAGGTTAGCTAAAGTGATGCAGAGGGATGACAGCTAGCGATTTTTGACAAAACTTTTTTTTTTTGTAAAGTTAGAATTTTAACATGTTGGTCTAATGGGATTGACAAGCTTTCGGAGTCAGTGGACATTCAAGGAACTGCACATTTAGACATTTTTCAGAACTGAAGATTGCGTCTGGATTTATTCTATAGTCAAACAGGTCTTGACTAATTTTCTATAAAGGAAGGTCTGTCTGTAATGTGGGTGCAAGGTACATCACAGCTTTGTCTTAATTCACAAGCTGTAATATTTTTTTCTTTCTACATTAACAAACAGGATCTTTTATGATGTGTAACTAATGATAAGCGTATTTTTTGCTTGTTTAACTTTTTTTAGAAGGATTCTTCAGTGTCAGAGGTAAAGCTGTTTCTATTAGTTTTCTGAGACAGAAATAACTTCAGGACAAATGTGGTTTCTTTTTAACATGATTTTTTCTGAGAAAAGGGACGGCTGGAAAAGCTGTTGTAATGAAACCAACACAGAATTAACTTGTTCCAAAACATTGAACAGAACTGTGAAAGAATAAAACATTCAGATTTTTTAATAAAAAAGGAATTACAGGCAAAATATCACAGTATAAGGAACTGTGCGTCGTGTCTGGTTCCATAGTTTAATATATACTAAGCAATGCACGGTTCAAAAATAAAGAATATTAAGCTCTGAGGATACAGTGTCTGGATATTTGACTTCAGGTTCCTGGAAAGAGCTGAATTCTTTTCACATATTTCACAGAGAATACAAACACCAGACGTCACCTGTTCAAAACCTGACACACCGGCTAAGTAAATGCTGATGAAATAGAAACATGGGTTTCATTTTTCAGTCAGAGAATTTAGTGGCTTGATAGGCTCTACGTCCACATCATAGACCACAGGGACATGTCTCGACCATCAGTTAATCATTTTAATATGAATCAAAATACACTGTCCTTAATAACATAGACCTTTAATTCTGTGACTTTAATTCTACTTCTTTAATCTTTCTATTTTTAAAAGAGCTCCCTGTCCTGGCCTTATCCCCAGGAATCTCTCAGGATTACTTTTCTAATGAATCGGACAGACGGTCTTCGCAAAATTCCAGTTTTTCTGATTTTGACTAGACAGCGTATCTCCCTTAATTTTCCACACACTTAAAACCTAAATCAAAACATTCAGTTGGGTCTTCTGAATGCTATGAAAAAAAGTTCATCTAGGGGAAAAAATGCATCGTTTTCAATTTAAAAGGATTTATAATTTATAAGGATCTGTTTGGGACTCCTTTGGTTCTTTACCTCACTCATTTTTTGTCCCTTCGGGAAATGAAACATATGTTGAACAGCTCCAAAATGGCTACAACTTTAAAAGAAATAAAGCATCTTAAGGAGACAAACTGTACCCCTTTAAAAACTTAAAGAATTTCACCTGAACCAAAAGTAAAGCCTCCTATCTCGAACACTCAAATAACCAAAGCTGTAGCAATAACAGTTCCCAAATTACCATGCTCAGAATCAGCACAGTACACCTCGGAAGTGATCAGGTTAAATTCTGATCTCAGTCAGCCCTGCAGCCGGGGACGTTGCTACAGTAACTGGGCAAAACCATGCCGCTTTATCTCATACATGCCCACTGGACTCCCAGACGGTATAAGTACTTTTATCTTTGGAACCGTATGGGTTAAGAATGAGCTTTTCTCACTGTTTGCACAGAAAAAGCAATACACCATTGTGAGCCTTCACAATTACTTCACAATTTCTCTAGGAATCGTTTCTAGTTACAATTATTACTAGTGTTTTTTATTATTATCACTTTTAAGCACCAGTAGCCAACATTCACCATAGTTTTAACCAGTACTACAGCAATATAAAGGACATAAAATTCACCCCTTGACTATAAGGAAATGACATGATGAAAAAGAAGCACATTTGCTTATACTACTTTTGCCTCACATAGACTTTTAAACTTTGAGTCTTTAGCAAGCCAATACGAAAACATGGGCTCTTGATCATTAAAAAAATTATTTTAATAAATGAAGGACCTAATTTTTTTTCTCTCAGTCTGCTTATTTAGGGAAGTTATGGCACCTCTGTGTCAAATACTTAGTGACCTTATTCATGAAGACTTTAAGAAAGAATCTCATGTCCAGACTTAGTGAATAATACATGTTTAATC
>JAQQZS010000001.1:23100873-23114674 GCA_030068045.1 Platyallabes tihoni
GGAGATTAATGCATTTTTTGGACGCCTTCAGCATTCCTTTATAATGTAGAAAGAAATAAAAATCAGGAACCATCATGGAGTTCGAAAGTGACCCCAAACCTTTGAACAGTAGTGAATATGTGACAAAGGCTTAACTTAAGTATAAATGTTTAAGATCCCATGTTTTGCTTAAAACAAAGGTTTTCCTAAACCTTTTAAAAAAGAAGAGGATCTGAATCACTGTCATTTAGTTTTTACTTTACTTTCTACCTACATTTCTAGTAGGCAGTTATGTGAGCCATTCTTTGTGTGGTCAAATCTAAAATTTGAGCTTATAGACTGCTGGTGGGTTTTAAAATCCAGAGCGTGAAAGCGCTCTGGCTTTGCATCTTCAGGGTCAAGGGTTATGGCGAAGTGTGCATGTTCTCCCCGTTTTTTGATGGATTTCCCTCCAGTACTCCAGTTTTGGTGTAGAGAGCGAGTGAGAGTCTGTGTCCAGTCAATGAGAATTTGAAAGCATTTGAATAGAAAGTCTAGACATTCAAATACAGTATTTAAAGGATTTCTATAACGGAGTCTTCCCTACAGGTGTGTATGCGTATTAAACAGTATAAGGATGAGCTGCTGGCTGCGTCTCTGACCTTCGTGCTGTCTCTCCATCCTGACATGGTGGCGTTGGACATTAAAGCGTACATTCCTGCGCTTCAGGTTAGAACTGAAGAATTCTTGCATTTCTTTATTCAAACAATACACAAATGAACCACTGGGAGAAGAACAGTCTTTGTTTGTGGATGTCCCTCAGGCTGCTCTGCGGCTGGGTCTAAGCCACGCCCCCCTGGCCACCGCGGCGCTGGATGCTCTGGAGTCATGGTCCTCCCACATCCCTCCCTCCATCCTCCAGCCCCACTATATGGACATACTGCCTCACCTGGACGGCTATCTGAAAACAAACACCAGCAACGGTGAGAGAACTCGCAGCACAAATACAAACTGTTAAGTGGCCCTTCTCTATCATTTAAAGAAATAGATTACACAATACTTAACCCATGTTAAAATCTCTGCCGTATCAGATAAAGATGAGAGCAGCATGAACGTCACGTTTGTGTCATCGGGAACCGCCAAGGGATACGGCAAGGTTATGATGAGGCTCCTGCAGAAGTCTAAACATCTGCCCATGGTAACCTTGCATTCATGAAGATCAGTGTGTGTTATACAGTATATACACAAACACAGACCTCGTCAGAAGGACGGAAAAAAAGAATGAAGAATGTTTTTGAATGCTAGAATGAACCCACTCCTGTCTACTGCGTTCTGAAACACTTTTTGGAACACCCTGTGGTTGATACACTATAATTTCATAGTTTCTTCTTCTGTAATAAGGTGTTATAAAACATATTTTGTATTAATTATGTGGCTGTTAATGATCGTGTTATAATGTGTGGTGTGTCAGGGAGACGAGTCCCCCATCGGTGTGGTCCGGCGGCGAGTGGTGCAGCTTTTAGGCCATCTTGGAGGACATCTTAACAGAAGTTTGGTTACAGGTGAGCTGCTTTAAAAAAAAAGTTTTTTCGTAAACGTGAGAGAATTATTAGGATATATAATTACTGCACAATGTGTTTTTGAGGATTGCTTCTTTCAAGAGTATAAGCATTGCATGTTTTTTTTTTCCCTAGCCATATCTGCAGAGGACATGATGAGACGGTTTGTAGCATGGGACAGTGAGAAAAGGCTGAGCTTCGCCGTGCCTTTCAAAGACCTCAAGCCAGTAATCTACCTGGACCCCTTCCTGCCGAGAATCACCGAGCTCGCTCTCTCCTCTAGTGATAGACAAACTAAAGTATGTCTATATAATCACTTCAACAGCTTATCTTACCTTAAAAATATCGTACTGATTCACAATTTTAAGATTATATTTGTAGTTCTATATTTACGGAAACATATAACATTGGACAGGATGATTCAAATATGTTTGTAAAATTTGTCAGAAAACTGAAAGGTGATAGCTTTTAATGCTGGATATTTGTTGCTTAGTTTGTGGCTTTAAATAAAAGCATCCAGGTGAGTTGGTTTTAGACTACAGTAGAACCTTGGATTGAGAGTACTTTGGTCCACGAGTGTTTTACAAGATGAGCAAAAATTTGTAATAATAAACGAGTGAGGTCTTGAAATACGAGCAGTATTGTTGGTAATCGTCTCCCATGCTCGGTCTCAGTGTGCGCGAGTCACTCATATAGTAAACATTACAGATGTTGACTATAACACTGTGACCATGTGTGTACGTGTAAAGCATTTTTAGGGCCCAAGCACTATAGGGTGCGCAAGACCCTCTTGTTTCCCACTCTTTTTGACTTTTGTGGGTGTTAACATGCTCAAAAACTCATGAAAATTGCCAGACAAGTTGGAATCTGCTGCCATTAGGATGCCTGAGAGTCACGTGGCCCGGGGCCCTCAGGGGCCCCCACAAGAGATGTTGCTGCATATCTCGTACACACTTTCACATAGGCACATGAAACTCGGTACGCATTCAGAGCTCATTCAGCCAAACAGCGTTCACGCTGCATGTCCTGAGCTCAACTCAACAGGAGGCCGGTTATTGTGGGTCGTTCGCAAAAACGCACCCGATGGATTTTGATATACTCCTCCTAGGGAATTTATACGATCGCCACCAAACCGGGCCGATGTGATCTAAAGACATTGAGGACGCAAAATTGTGGAGGGATTTTTGATATCTCAAACGGGTCAGTCGTGATATGTCTTAAACTTACACCGAAAAATTATTAATAACTTTCTGTGTGGCATTACACTCTCATACTCACGCATCACAAATTTTAACTCTCACCCACATCTCTGTCTCACACACCGGCACGCAGAAACACACACACGCTCTAACAAGTCACATGTCTCACACACACATTACAAACATTACAAATGTTAACACACAGACATGCACAAACACATTTACTCGTCACACACAGACTGACCCATCCACACGTCACACACACCTCACTCTCACACACACTAACTAACTAGCGGCTCAAACTGGTGTTAGCCCTGTATAGTGTGTGACATGTGCAAGTTGTGCGGTGCAACCGGGTGGCGATGGCTTTTTGTAGGTATTAACACACTTTAATAACATTTACATTTAGGAGACGCTCTTATCCAGAGCGACTTACATTTTTATCTCATTATGTGTCTCATTATCATTACATCATTATCTCATTATGTGTTTTATTCGTATGTGTTATTTTATTCGTGTTTGATTTTTATCTCATTATACAGTACATCTGAGCAGTTGAGGGTTAAGGGTCTTGCTCAAGGGCCCAACAGTGGCAACTTGGTGGTTGTGGGGTTTGAACCTGGGATCTTCCGTACCGTAGTCCAATGCCTTAACCACTGAGCTACCCCTGGCCCCAGGGGTAATCACACAACGGTGGGGTAATGGTTGTGCCATGCCCCCGGGGTGGCGCTGCCACAGGGTGCTTGGGCCCGTCATTGTTGCTTGCAACTATATTTTATTTTGTATTCGTATGTGTGTGTGAGCACCTGCGTGAGTGAGAGTCTTTGTCAGTATAGTGGTGTGTGTTTGATTTTATTCGTCACATACACAGTCATACACAGTATGATATGAAGTGAAATGCTTATACTATACGACTGCTGACGTCCTCAAAATTTCAAAAGAAAGATTCAGACTTCATGAAATAAGAGAATTTACAAATTAAAAATATAAGAGAAATATGGAAACGAACTTTTGCTGTAAAGGACTTTTAAATTTACATTATGTTCAAGCAATAAAATCCTGTACAGCGTGTACCCTGCTCCTGGAATAGGCTTCAGGCCTCCTACCATGACCCTGTATACAGGATAAAGTGGTATAGACCACGAATGGGTGAGGGAGTGGCTCAGTGGTGGCATTGGGGCTTAGTGGTTAACACCGTCGCCTTGCACCTCCAGGGTCCGGGTTCGATTCCCGTCTCCGGTTTGTGTTGCATGTTCTCCCTGTGCTTGGTGGGTTTCCTCCGGATACTCCGGTTTCCTCCCACAGTCCAAAGACCTGCAGGTTAGGCTAACTGGCGTTCCCAAATTGCCCATAGTGTGTGAATGAATGAGTGGGTTTATGTGGGATGGATTGGCACCCTGTCCAGGGTGTACCCCCCCCCCCCCCTCATGCCCTAAGCCTCCTGGAATAGGCTCCAGGACCCCCGCGACCCTGAATATAGGATAAAGCGGTATAGACGATGAGTGAGTGAAGTGAGTGTTAAAATTTTAAATAAATTTACCATGCAGTTTGCTCCTACTACACGGGACACTGACAATTTGTGGTCAGTTTAGAGTGCACCACCTGTAAGATTATAGAGAAAAGGCAACATTTTAACACCACAAATAAATAAAAAATGTAGTTATTAAAAGATCAGTTTTAAAGTCAATATGGAGATGCATGAATTTGCACCCAAAGGAATAACAAGACATCACTAAATCAATATTTTTTTTCCCTTCATCTCTAGTAGCTTGAGTAGCTTATGTTTGAACCAATGAGCGGCCTTCAGCTAAATAATTGGCATAAACCAATGATTAGGTGGATGCTGAATTACGGCCACTTGTTTTGAAAATTTTTTATCGACTTTTCTGTACGGTATTCTACACTATGATTAGAACTGATTGACTGATAGAGGTCCTCCTCTCCTGTGTGGGTCTAGGTGGCAGCGTGTGAGCTTCTCCACAGTCTGGTGGTGTATATGGTGGGGAGAGGAGCTCAGATGTCCGAGGAAGAGAAGTCGACTCCGCCCATGTACAACCTGCACAAACGTGTCTTCCCCGTGCTACTACGCCTGGCCTGTGATGTTGATCAGGTCTGTGTAATATACACTTGATTCAAAAATAAATAAGTGATTATAATATGCAGTAATAATATTAAATGTGGTACTCCATTTTATAGTGCATTTTTCATTGTATTCATTCTTTTCAAATATTCCGTATTATGTCTAAAAAAGTTAAAAATTTAAATATTAATGTATGTACAGTACTTGCTCACTTCTCCTAGGTGACAAGGCAGCTGTTTGAGCCTTTGGTAATGCAGCTGATCCACTGGTTCACCAACAACAAAAAATTTGAGAGTCAGGACACAGTAGCTGTTCTGGAAGCCCTTCTGGTAAATAACACTGTCGATATACATACTGTACATACAGAATTAATCCGTAACAAGCTAATTTACTCTGAAAAGCTAAATAAAAGAGCTAGCTTAGTGTTTAAAAGGTTGATCTACTGAGCGGAAAGTTGTGAGTTCAAATCCTAGTACTGCTGCTACTCAACTTTTAAACATGGCTCTTAAGCCGGGCGTATAAGTGAGATTAATGAAATAAAATAACATCTTTGCACTTTTATGTCTTAATATTTTTCACAGTTTACACTTACGTAAAGCATGTTTCAGTGCAATTAAAATTTCTATCTGTGTTGTCATAAATTAATATTTTATTTTCTGTAAATAGGTTATTTAAAAACCTATCTCCTCCCAGCATAGTACAGTGGAACCTCGGATTACGAGCATAATTCGTTCCGGAAACGGGCTCTTATTCCAATACACTCATAAACCAAATTTAATTTCACCATAAGAAATAATGGAAACTCTAATTATTCATTCCACAGCACAAAAAATAAATACATAAAAATAATTAACACAAAATATAAAGTAAAAATAAAACAAATGCACCAAAAACCTGCACCTTTAAAAAAAAAAAAAAAAAAAAAAAAGTAAAAAATAAATCCAGACATAAGTGTTTCCGTTTGTGCGCACAGGCGCTGTGTGTGTGTGTGCGTGCGTGTGTGTGCATGTGTGAATCTAACTTTCACTTTACCTTTGAAAAGAATCGCGACAGAGCAGTGGTTCTGTGTAGAGCAGAGAGAAAGAGTGTGTGTGTGTGTGTGCGTCTGTGAAGGCGAAAGTAGGAGGGGTCTATGTGCGTCTGTGTGCGTCTGTGTGTGTGTGGCATGGTGTCCAATGACACGCACGCGCACACACACAAAGAGCAGGCTGAGTCTTGAGCAGAGAGAGAAAATTAATCTTTAACCTTTCTAATGAGACTTGCTTTTCCTTTACACACGGCTGTACACACACATACAGACACAAGATAAAATGTATTTTACACACAAACACGTTGTCACAGTGTTATAGTAAACAGTACACGTGTGCATGGATGTTGATTATACCAGTAAGAGACGAGCACTAAGACCCAGCAGGGGAGACGATTACCCACAATTCCACTGCTCAGTTGTGATCACGTGATGCTCGGCGTCAAAACAAAAAGCACATGCGTGATACATGGCACTTGTAAAAAGTCATGTCAAAATTTATTAAAAATCTTTGCTCGTCTTGCGGAACACTCGAGAACCACGTTACTCGTAATCCGGGGTTTAATTGTAATGTGTTGTCTATTAAATCGTGTATTAACCCAGAGATAAATAGTTGGGGGAAATTTTCAGTTACATATCGCAATACTTTCATGTGGCAACGCATGTATCGCCACACTGACTTCAAAATAAAATTTTTTACATTTTATTTTTAATTCAAATATGTTTGCATTTGAGGTGGCAAAATGTTGCAGTTCCTCTTTAATCCTACGGGGGCGCTCTAAACTAATCACACATTGGCGGGGACCTCAGCAAATTATTTGCCGTTTGTTTAGAAATCTGAAAAAAGTTTATTATCGAATCTGTATTTTTATAAAATCAGAATCGCAATACAAATCGAATCAGCACCTGGGTATAGTGATGACAACGTATCGGGACGTCCGTGTCGATTCCTGTCCATACTATTTACCTGATAATGAGTTGTATTTTTTTATAGAACTAAAAAATAAAAGTTGAAAGCATGAAAATAACAGCATTTTTTATTGATGTTAATGTAATTTGATTTGTATAAAAATAATGTATTGGCTGTGACTTTTAAAATCCAGGACGGTGTGGTGGACCCCCTGGACAGCACATTGAGGGACTTCAGTGGCCGCTGCATTCAGGAGTTTGTGAAGTGGTCGATCAAACAGACCACCCCAGAGCAGCAGAAGAAGAGCCCGGCCAACATCAAGTCCTTGTTCAAACGCATTTATAGTCTTGCCCTACACCCTAATGTTTTCAAGAGACTGGGAGCTTCACTGGCATTTAACAACATCTACAGACACTTCAGGTGTGAATATGATGGAATTCTTGAAATCTTCAGATCTTTATTAAATGAATGTGCTGTGAGGTGCTGTTTAACAGTGGGGGAAGCCCTTTATGTTTACAGTTGATCATGCTGAGAGATTTCTATTTATGTATTTTAAACACATTTTTGAATAATACATAACAACATGAATGAACATAAATGCCTTTATTAGTGCAATGTGTAATAAAGAAGTCATCAGAGGTTTAGTCCATAAGTGCGCACTCTCTCATCTCCAAACACACCAGTACTAGGTATTAAGCTTAGGAATTTTGGCATAAAAGTCTGAAGCATATTGTGTGGAAGATTTTTGTATCTTTTCCTTTCAGAGAGGAGAACTCTCTGGTGCAGCAGTTTGTATTTGAGGTGCTCGTGGTCTTCGTGGAGAGCCTGGCTTTAGCACACTCGGATGAAAAATCATTGGGTAAGAGAGCATCTTTTTGCTTCTCTTTCAATTCATTATATTTGATCTAATTACAGGTAACATTTGTTGCTTTGGTGTGATCTTTAAAGGTACTATACAGCAGTGCTGCAGTGCTTTGGACCATCTTAAAAGGATTATCAAGCACAAAACAGACTCGCTTAATCAAAATGTCAAGAGACGCATACCCAGGTATGAGATAGTGTCTCGGACTATGGCTGATGTATTTTGTGAATTAGGAGTCGTTTTTTTTCTCATGTTTAATGATTTTGTCGAACCTACACCCTGGCTGTGTGTGTTAGCTGATAGTGCTTATTTATGGTCTACAGGTGTTTCCCACCAGACCAATCCCTGAGTCTCATCGACATGGTCAAATGGTTGCTGACCCAATGTGGACGTCCACAGACTGAATGTCGTCACAAGTGCCTTGAGCTCTTCTTTGAGTTTGTGCCGCTTTTGCCAGGTAGGCGACAATCTCATAACCTGATGATTAAACACTAACCAGCCAAAACATTATGACCACCTGCCTAATATAGAGTAGCTCTCCCCTTCTGCAACCAAAACAGTAATAACCTGTGTGTTCTGACACTTTTCTTCTGGAACCAGTTTTAACCTTTTCAGGAAGTTTCAACTACAGCTCTTCTATTAGTGCTATCCATCTTTCCTCCCTATGTGCATCAATTAGCCTTGGCCACCCATGACCCTGTCGCTGGTTTTCCTTCCTTGGACCACTTCTTGTAGGTCCTGCTTGCTGCAGCCTGGGAGGATCTCATAAGAGCTTCTGTTTTAGAGTTGCTCTCATCCAGTCTTCTAGCTGTTACATTTTGGCCATCGTCATAGTCGAACAAATCCGTAAGCTTGCCAGTTTTTTCTGCTTCCAACACATCAACTTCAGAGACAAAATGTTCATTTACTGCCTAATATAACCCACTCGCTTCCAGGCACCAATGGAAAAAGATATTATATCTGTATGTCTGTAGCTACTGTGAAAACAAAACTGTCAAAACTGCAGGGATGTTCCTGGTCTACAGTGGTCAGGACCTACCAATAGTCGTCCAAGGAAGGTAAAATGGTGAACCGGCGACAGGGTCATGGGCGGCCCAAGTTTGAAGAGTAAAGGCTGGTTCTTGAAGTTTGATCCATTGGAAAAGCTACTGTTCCTCAAATTGTTAAATATTAAGGCTGGTTCCCTTAGAAAGGTGTCAGAACACACAAGGTGTTGCTCTTTTGGTGGCTAAAGTGGGAGACCTACTCAATATTAGATGGGTGGTTATAATGTAATGGATGATCAACATATGAGTATTTTTATATTCATTACCAATGTTGTTCAAACCCATGAGCACTCTGTTCTATGTGATGGCAGGATTATAGCTTTATTTTACATTTAGAGTTGAACTTTGGAGATGTATGGGATTTCAGATTCACTCTCATATTCTTTTCTTTCATGCTCAGGTAAGGCTAGTGTTGCACACTGGCTGGAGGAGCAGGTTAAAAATGAGGGTCCGAGGTTTTTAACTACACGTCTGGAAGGTGGAGGCTTGCTGTACCAACCCACTTTGAGAGAAGTGGAAGCCCCTTTCAGTGTCCGGGCCACCCTGCAGTGGATGGACCTTCTACTGGCTGTTCTTGACTGCTACAACACTTTCACTAGTCTCTGCCTCATGCAGCCCCAAAGAATTCTGGGTAGGTCAAAACCTGCTCTGTGTTTCAGAAGCACATTCTAGTACCAAAGAATGTTTGCACCATGAACTGTCAGTCTGCATGGTCAGAAGTTGTTTCTATAACCGCAGCTTATAATGTTAACTACTTTACTGCAAATGTTTGTTTCCAGACCCTGGTGAGAAGTCCAGCTTCCTTCCAGCCCTTGATTTCTTCCTGACAGAACTGGCATTGAACGACCTGAAAGCTGCTCGGGCGTGTTTCAAGACAGCTGACTCGACTTGGTTGCACTTCAGTCCTTGTGAGAAGGAGCTCTACAATTACAGCAAGTGCACAATCATAGTGCGCCTGCTGGAGTTCTCCACCATGGTGCTGCTCAAATGTCAGAAGGACGTCTGGAAGGTTTGATGCTTTCCACAATGATGAGTTTTATTCGGTTCACACAGGGATATAAAACATCGTCAAGCATCGTCTGAAAATTTTGTTTCAGATGCTGGAACGGGACTTTTTCAGTGGCAATTTTTTCACGCTGGTCAGCATGACGGTGTGCGAGCCTTCTTCTATTGGCTTCAACATGGCCGATTTGGAGGTGATGACTCGGTTGCCGGAGGTGTGCGTACCGCTGCTGAAGGCTGTGGCTGCAACTACATACAAGTCTGATTTGGAGAATAGCATTAGGAAGAAGATAACTACCCAGGGGTCTGATACTACTACTACTACTACTGCTAATAATAATAATAATACGTTAGTTTAGACTTTATTAATTTCAGTATAAATACTGTTTTTGCCTGAACAGTGTGGAGGAACTGTGTGCCGTGGATCTGTATGATCCGGACGCTCAGGAAAGCCATGCCAAGCTCCAACTCCTACTCTCAGCCTGTAAACAGCTTCACCAGAGTGGGATTCTCAGCTCTGTCCTACACAACCAGGTATCCTTTTTGTTTTCCAATTTGTTTTCAGGTCAGCCTTTGATTATATGGTGCACCATGCATAATGGTACCTTTGTACCTTTGTATGATTTTTTTTTTTTTTTTTTTTTTACATTTCCTTGTCCAGGATTTGGCTTACAGCAGCTCTCTAGGTTCCAGACTTCTCATGGCAGTGTACAAAGGCATCGCACCTGGAGAGAACAGGAAGTTGCTGCCCTCCATGGATGTCAATAGCAGAAAGCTAGCTAATGGTCTGGTCCAGCTGGCTTTCTCGCTGGGTGATCAGGTAAGTACAATGGACATCTTCTCGTTTGCAACTTCTTAGAGATCATCTCCCATGAAAGCCATGTAGGAATTCATCTGCAAGAATGAAATAACCCCGGCTGTTCTTTTATTCCACAGACCGAGCAGTTAGTGGGTTTACTGTTCAACTCGATCACCCTGTCAGTGCCTCTGTCTGGCAGCCCGAACCCTCACTTTCTCAGTTTCTCTCATGGAGAATATTTCTACAGCCTTTTCCAAAATACCATCAGTGCAGAACTTTTACAGCAGCTGGACCGCTCCGTGCCTTTGCTGCTTACTGCAGCCACACAGAGCCCCAGCATGGTAAGATCTCCTGCATGGAATAAAGAAAAAGAACAAAAAGTGGAGTTCAGTGTTGGTCATGCAACAATCAGACCTTAATTGTTTCCTGGTTTCTTGCAATCTGATTTCTATATCCTCAGTTGATAAGGTCATGGATGGGTGAATTTTCTGCCATTTCATTTGCATGAGTTGTTACTCAAAAATAAAAATAAGCAAAATTTTAGATGAGGCAATCAAGGGATTAATCTAGAAAGACGGATCTAAATGTTTTAAATGCTTCAGTATTAATTGACACCCCTGGAAGCTCTGCCCACTTCCCCTAAGCTTATCTTTAATATAATATCTCTAAAATTAATATCTCTAATATCATGGCCAGTGCTTTTGTTTCAGCCACTTGAAACAAGAATGGAGGCGGCACGGTGGCTTATTGGTTTAGCACTGTCGCCTTACACGTCCAGGGTCCAGGTTCTATTCCCAGCGAGGTTAGATTTCCGCCTCTGTGTGAACGGAGTTTGCATGTTGCTTGGTGTGTTTCCTCCAGGTACTTATTTTTTTTCCTTCCACAGTCCAAAGACATGCAGATTAGACTGATTGGCGTCCCAAATTGACCGTAGTGTGTGAATGAGTGTGCGAGTGTGTGTATATGTGAGCCCTGCGATGTGTTGGCACTCGGTTCGTACCCTAAGTCTCCTGAGATAGGCTCCAGGTCCCATGTGACCCTGTATACAGGATAAAGCTGAATATACAACGAGTGAGTGAGCGGACATTCTGCCCTTGCAACAAAGACCATTTCCATCATTCTCTGTCTTTCAGTGTATGTTTGCATTAGACATTATGTATTGTGCATGCATGAATGCTTCTTGTTTGTCAGGTTAGTATCCTCCTCAATGGCATGTTGGACCACAGTTTCCGTGAGCGTTCTGTAAGAAAGACTCAAGGCTCACGATTGTCCGAGCAAGTACTGAAGCAGTGGGACTTGCTGAAACCCTGGTGGACAGGCCCGTCCTCTTCACCGGAGAGCAAAACCTCTACTCTTACTCTGCTTTCCAAAGTTCTGCAGGTAACAGAAATGCATCAGTGCATCCCATGCAATTAGACTCAGAACATACATTACACTTAATAATAATTGTGAAATCTTGCATGTTTCTGTAATGATTATAATGCATATTTTTGTAGCTCCTGGTTTGTATAATTGTTCTTTCGTTGTCTACAGATTGACTCTTCAGTAAGCACAAATACCAGTCACTCAGCCTTTATTGATGTTTTTGCTACGTTTACCACCCTCATCACAGATACAGCTCTTCCCTTAAATCTAAAGGTAGTCAGCTTTTTAAAGTAATTCCAAACTGTGTATTTTTGTGCATTATGTCCATATTCATGTTGAAGTGTGACTTCAAGTAATGGTGCACCAAGTGAGGTGCATCATAATGTGGTGGATTCTTGAGACGCTTTTGTTGAAAATAGCTTTAAAAATGTCACATTTTGGAATCCGCAGAGCCAGGCATTGATCATGCTGCCGTTCTTCACCACGTTACCCAGTGGTCCATTGGAAGAGCTGCAGAGATCTCTGGAGGCTTTAGTGGCTGCTCATTTCCCCATGCAGTCAGACGAGTTCCCTCGTGGATCACTCCAGCGCAACAACTACATGGATTGTGTTCGTAAGGTAAAAGGCTGTAAATTTAGTAATGAGTCAGAAATCTTGAACTCATGAATAAATCCCTTCATGTGTCAACATTTATGGTTTAGTCACTGCAAGAACTGTACTTAAAAAAGAGGTACAAGGCTTAGTAGTTAGTAGGGAGATAGATAAATCGATACGTGGATAATTAAATTAATATATGGATAGATATATGAACAGATTGCCATATACTGTAGACAAGTCTAAAAGAAAGTGTTAAATCTGACACTTTGGACCATGGTCCAGATCTGGACTCAGTCTTTCTCCATGATGCTTTTTTGATAAATGAGAATATCAAATTAAAATTTTATTTGTCACATACACTGTGACAAATAAAATTTTTAAATAATTATTTATAAATAATAAATAATTATTTAAATAATAATTAATAATAATTAATAAACCTCTTATCTCTAGCACTTTTTTCCCCTCAATGTTGGCACCGCTTATACACCTCACTCACCAGAGCTGGTGAATGCGATAGTTTACTGTATAGACAGGGTGTGCGGAAGAAACGGACATGAAAGCACAACAGAGCAGAATTTACTCCAAAACAGAAAGTAGACTATGAAACAAACTTTCTTATGCAATTTTTTTTTCTTTCTGATTTTCACACATTAGTGTTCCAGCAAAAAAATTATTAATCTTACAGGAAAATATCTGTAGGCCAGAAAAGAAAGCAGCATACAGTGGAACCTCGGATTACGAGCATAATTCGTTCTGGAAGCGGGCTCGTATTCCAAAACACTCGTAAACCAAATTTAATTTTCCCATAGGAAATAATGGAAACTCAAATTATTCGTTCTACAGCCCAAAAAAATAAATGCATAAAAATAATTAACACAAAATATAACAACACAAAGTACAACAAAAAACAAATTAACTAGCTCATCACCTTTGAAAACAATCGCGACAGAGAAGAGTTGCTGTGTGTGTGTGTGTGTGTGTGTGTGTAAGTGAATGAGCGCGTGCGCATACATACACACGCACGCACGCACACACACACACACACACACTCGCTCGTGTTTACAGCCCCCCTTCTCTTAGGTTCCCAAACACACACACTCTCTGCCTTACACAGACACACACACATACAAACACACATGCACACTCAAAAACTCTGCAAGCACTAAGTCCCAGCAGGGGTGACGATTTTAGACGTCTCGGCTTTACAGCCCCCCCCCCTCTCAGGTTCCCAAACAAACACACACAAACTCTGCTCTGTCGCGACTGTTTTCAAAGGTGAGGAGCTGGTTAATTTTTTTTTTTTTTTTTTGTTTTACCTTACAGCAGTGATTCCGTTAGTATGCGCTCACGCGAGTGTGACTAGCGATGTTCCTTGCTAATTTTTAAACGGTTTT
>JAQQZS010000001.1:23150012-23174763 GCA_030068045.1 Platyallabes tihoni
CTCCACCTGGTCCTCACACCTTTTATGCCCAAGTTCAAACAACTGGTGGCACAAAGATGATGTCACTTTTCACACTAAAAGGACTACCATGTCATTTTTGGGTATTGTTCGAAAATTTGGGGTTTGACTTTTTTTGTAGTTGAAATTGGACTGTCATTTTTCCGGACCTCGGACTAAATAGAAATTTGGTAAGTGGACCTTTCAAATTTATATTTGAGTACCCCTGGTGTAGAGTATGCTTAACACTGACCCTCAGTACATTGGTAGACCTCAGACAGCCCCTATTATTATTATTATTGTGTTTTTTGAAATGTAAAAAGGTGATTGGCGATTGATTTAGGTGGTACCCGTGAAGAGATTGGGCCGGGAATGGTGCTATTACTTTCCTTAGAAATCTGACCAACAGTTTTACCAAAATTCTTGTTTTTCCGATTCCTTACTAGGCACCCCTACCAAACTTGTACCAAAACGTTCAGCCAGATCGCCTGAGCACAATGGAACGACCTTGACCACGGGGTTAAAAACATAATTTTTCAGTTATGAAAATCCTTTCAGTACCTGTGCCACCACTTTGCTCCTCTAATTTTGAGTTAGTCTTGTAAAAATGACACACCTTAAAAATTCTCTACTAGTAAAATTCATGTTGATCAAAAATAATTCACCCCTTTAAAAAAAACTCCCTTCCTGCCCTCAGTTTTTGAAAGACATACATGTAACTTGACATACCACAACTTCAAAGCCTCGTCTCTCAACGACCCAAGAACGGGGCGGCTGCAATGTGCCCAAGCCACGCCTCCTCGACTCACATACACACTTTGGAATCACAGGCCGTATACAGTCTCATATCTTTGGAGCCTTATTGTTTAGAAAACGAGCCGTTTTCAGCATTTTGCCCAGGAAACCGCAGCATCTGCACGACCCTACAGTACCTCACCATTTCTTCAGGAATCTCCGTTTTTTAGTTTTATGCTCGTGAATATTCAATACATTTTATTCAATACATTTTATGTACTGTATGTTTTATATCAGGAAATAAAAATGTGAGTTAACGAGTGAGGAACTATCAGGGGTTCACATCTTTTTCTCCATGTTTTCCTAGAACTTTGCACTAAAGCAGCTTAAGAAAGGAGGCACCTGGATTGAGAGTGTAGATATCAAGGAGATCAACTGGTACCCTCTACAGAAGATCAGCTTTGCCCGCAGGAAGCTAGAGGGAGCCAACCCCTCAGTTATACTGAGGTAAGCCAGGCACCATTCCAGTGTTCGCTACAGACACTTAGGGGATAGTGTTTCAGTACATTGGATTTAGATGTTTAGCTTTTGTAATTTAGTTTCAGTAGAAATCACAGCATCAGACACTTTACATGCCAGACTTCTAGCACAACTCAACTTGCCAGTCAATTTTGACACTGAACACTCAAGAGTTTGTATGAAAAGTAACTGGGGGCAAAACAAATGACAGACAGTATTGCACTTGGAATTTAGATGTTGAGTAGTTTAGTTTATCTTTAACTGATATTTTCTCCATCAGTGAGGAGCTGCGTCTCGGCTTTGAGAAGGACCCTGTGTTTAAGGGCATGCTGGCTGTGGCTAGAGGAACCGAGGAACACAACATCCGTGCCCGGCTTGGAGAGAAAGAGCTGAGTGTGGAAGAGCAGGTGGACTGTCTTATTGACCAGGCAACTGACCCCAATATACTGGGCAGGACCTTTGCAGGCTGGGAACCCTGGATGTGAGGAGAAATGTGTAATGTTTCATTGTTCATCTGTTTATCAAATCTGTATGTAAATTACGTGCATAATTGCGCAAAAAAAAAAACACATTCCTTTTGAAATTAGTGCCACTTCAGCGAAATTTAAACCCGTTATAAACCATTTTAAGAGCACTCTGGGCAATGTGTATTCCTGATTGGTAGCACTAAAATAGACAGGCGTTCTGCAAAGGAACATGTTTCTATAATCAGCAAGTAAATTTTATAAGCGAGTTCCAGTATTGAATGATCAGCATTAAAATGCAATCATTAGAGTGGCTTTTTTCAATGCTGGAAAGAAGAGACATTCAAAGTGCATTTAGTGCAGTCTTGTCCCTCCAGGACAAGAGTTTAGACAAGAACTAGAGACCAAGCACATCCTCGTTTGAGCCAGAAGTGTATTGAAAGTGCATATTGGTTAATTTTTACCGGAATTGGTCTTAGGTTACCAGCACAATGTTTTGAATTTTGGATCAGGATCTTTTGATAACTCCCTTGTGGAAGAGCTAACGATGCCCAGCTAACTTGTTTTGTTTCTTTATATCCATTCACTGTTGTGTACTTAGGGTTGCACTGTCATTCATTAAAGAAACATTTGTGCAAAGGCAGGTTTTGCTTGTCTGATGAATAATTATTAAGTGTATGGATATTATATATATATAAATAAAATATTACAGTGGGTATATTTGATGAGCTTTGTGAAAAGGTTGTGTTTAACATTGCATCTTAACACATTGTGACAGAATCACACTAACGGTTATTTCGCATGGTTCCTGGCAGTTTCACGCTCCTACCGGCCAACGTTCACATTAGTAATATTCATCCTTACCCGAGTACACTGGCGTATCTATGGGAGTAACCATTCCATAAATCAAGCTTTGGTTTGAGTACATCAATTGATGAATTTTAAAATTGACATTACTATGCTTCTTTTTCTTTTGTTTCCTGAAAATCAATCTCAACACCATCCACTATTACTAGACCCGGAGTACATCACTAGGATTACTCGCATAAGCATCTTAATACTGAATATATTATCGTTACACACATGACACAGTTGCCTAATGTTGTTGTAGCCCAACTACAGTAGTATTTACCACTCTACATACACTCCTTGTGACAGATGTTACACATCACTTTTCTCCGTGTTAATGGTTTTCCTTCACTGGTGGTTTACTTGTATCATTCATCTTGAAAACAAAGTACGCCCACATCCAGGAACAGCCTTTTGCCGCAGGAGATTTTTTAACAGGTCACCTTGAGAAACGTTCTACCCCTTTTACACAACACATGTTCCTCTGACTTTATCCATGTTTTTGCTACACTGCAATTGCCTAGATGCAAAAAAGGAATTTTAAACCATTAAAACTGATTTAAAAGCTGTCAATCGCATGAAATGCACAGGAAATCAACTGATCATAATAAATAAATCCTCAACTATAATTGAGGATCATTTCATAAATAGTATCTACACTCTGTAATACAGTTGATGACATCAAAAACCAGCTAATAATATATATAAAATGGGGTTGACCTCACTGTGTGTAACATTATTGATATTTACAATACGCCTTTTGGGTTGTCATAACACACCCTATCTGCTCCTTTTGCGAGCTCACAGACGCCCCTGATTGGCTGTAGAGCCATGATTAATGTGGGAGCACTAAGTACCTCTCATCCCTCCCCTCTGAGAGAGCTCGGCCAATCAGCTCTCTCTAGACCTGCGAGAGGTTGCAGCATCACTCGGGAATCGAACTCGCGACATCATTGATATTTTTGAAAACCAACAACAAACCTCTTACTTTATCAGCTACAGTCATGAAGTTCAGAGAATGAGATAAGCACATCCTGTGCACATACAGAGATTTCTGAGGAGTCACACTCTAAATACTGCTCAACTTGAGGACTTTGGGATTCGAAGTTACTCGGGCTACGTTCACATTACAGGCCACATTGCTCAATTCAGATATTTTTTTTTTTTTGGTCTGATCGGATTTGCAGTCTAATGTGGACATGTCTGTCCACTTATGCAGCACATTGATAGTCTTTGCTCGCGTTATAGATTGTGCGAGCACTCAATCATTTCTAACAACGGATGCGATTTTAGCAAAAAATATGCTGGGGGTTTTGCTCTGGAGGTTGACGAGAAGTTAGCCGACTGTATTTGTTAACGTCCAGAAGAAAGCCAGGCACCTCTCTGTTTTAGCAGCTACTACTAAGCGCTGATATGAAATCCCCACAGCAAGCTAAAAAAAGCTACATGGATTCTGATCTGCCCGTTCTCATTGAGGTCACATGAGGTCACATGAGGTCACCCGGACCATATACCGGGTATGTATCCAATTTGGGACCACATATTCAGATCTGATCTGAAAACCATTCGAGTTGTGCGTTCAGACAGCCCTAAAAAATAAAAAAAAATTAAAATAAAAAAAAATTAAAAAATACAAAATCTGTCTCAAATTTGAGTAAAAAAAAAAATAATCTGAATTGGTTCACTTTAGGTGGTAATGTGAACGCAGCCTCAGATCCAGATCCATAAAAATCACCATTTCTACAACTGTTCAACCAAGAAAGCTAAAGGCATGATTGATTTTGATCAAAATATATTCATATTTTTGAAAAGCTTTTGGTTTGAACAAAATCCGTAGTGTTGTGTTGTGCATGTACCGTAAGGTCACAGAAAGAGATTACATGGTGACACGAGGACTGTTCAAGACATGGGAAGTTAATACACAAAGCACCCTATATTCATATATCATATACTGTATATTCTACAAACCAGTAAAATCATTACAAGGCTTCAGACTGTGCATAGCATATAGATACAAAACCGTCGAAGGCAATACTGAAGGCTTTAGTGTTATGCAGCGCATTGAAGGTTTTGCCATAATTATTATTTTTTGTTTGTTTTTTGTTCGTGCTTACATTTTGGGCCTCCAGCCACCAATAAACTGCATGAGTTTTTTCACCTGTAGTTTGCTTAACTTAAAGTCCTCTGACAGAATCTCTTCTGTTAGCTGCATGAGCAAATTGCCATCGATTTTCTCTCGGACGAACAACCCGACCACGTCCTCCGACATGCCGATAAAACGTAGTGATTTGGACACCTCTTCGATACAAAGGCCCGAGAGGTTGCTTGGTGGTTGCCACTGTTGCCCTGTTGCAGGAGGGCAGGACGGTGCAGCAGTTCCCTGGTTTACTCTGTCCACCTGATGTGTAGTGTCAACACTTGTCACATTTGCTACGTCTTCCTTGTCTTTCCTCTCATCGCTGGGTTTTGGGGTTCTTGGTGGCAAGATAGGACAGGATCTGCTTTGTTTAGTGTCACATTCCTCAATAGGTTTGTCTCTGTACATTTCTAAGGTATAGCTAGTCGATTTAGTACAAAACTGTGCAGGCTGTTGGGCCTGAGCGGCTGCACCGCTCCTCCCTCCCCTGTCAAAGGCAAAGAGGCCTGAGGAACAAGTCTTAGGCGTGCCGGGGGTCCTTTTCCTTGGGTAGCTGGAGTAACTACGGCAATGTACTGATGAGAAGTCCTCCGTTTTGTGGAAATCAGGCCCGCAGAAGTCATTTGGCCAGGAGAGACGGGAGAGCGCGGTGTCCGTCAAGGGACTGCGTGGACAGGGGGGAGGGACTGAGGGCTTGGTGCTTTTGCTGGCGTCTGTTCGAATCCAGTTGCACGGATAACACACGTGGTTCTGCTCCTCCATCTCTTTCAAGAACTCGCTCTCGCCGCCCCTGCAGGACCGAGCCCCCAAAAAAGGTTTGATTTAGACATATTCTCTCACACATTTCACACCTGTGATTCTGTAAAACTGCTTTGCGAAATGGATCGCGCTATATAAATAAAGTTGAATCGAATTGAAATTAATAAACAGTATTAAAAAAAAATGTTTTCCGCGAAGCAGATAATTTTTGTTTAGCACTCACACGTTGTGTAGACCAGATGAATAGTAAGAGAGCGTTGGACTCGGGGAGCGGGTGTCTGGCTGACGTGGCTTTGTTGATGGATATGGCACTGGGATGTTGCCGGAGCTCACGCTCGCCTGTTTGGAACTCCTCGGAGGAATCGGAGGGGCGTTTAATAACCGACACTCCTCCTTCACCTGTCGAGGTCAGAGTTAAAAAAAAAAAAAAAAGGTCACAACAGGTCACTTAAAATTTAATAAGTCCAAATGGTTTGAGAGTAAAAATTCAGACTTGATTTAAACTTTAATTGAATCCTCACAAACAGATAAACTAGTTCCTGCTTACATTCGTTTCAAAATCAAAAGCTCTGTTTCTATTACTGTTACTCTGTTATCACCCAAATGGGGATGGGTTCCCTGTGGAGTCTGATTCCTCTCAGGGTTTCTTCCTACAGCCATCTCTGGGTTTTTGTTTTTTTACTTACCTTGGCTTGATCATCTGATCATTTTGACTCGTTTCACATTTCCAAATTTCCATCATTTTCTTTTGATCATGTAAAGCTGCTTTGTGACAATGTCAAAGCGCTATACAAATAAAACTGAACTGAATTGAATATTACTACCAGTTACCATCATGCAGTGCAGTTTAATCACAGGCAGTATGTTTTTAGTCAGTATCTCTCAATCCTTTGTTCATCACATCATCATGCATGATTTAAAAAAAAAAAAAAAAAAAAAAAGGCTTTTATGAAGAAGTAAGGATGTTTAGCTTATTAACTGTCACTTTGTGCTAACGACATTGTTTTATCTAATACTTGGTTCAACCAACCAGGAAGGGTGCCTCCTCTGAGACATGTGAAGCCAACCACCCTATTGTTTTTTTTGTTTTTACTTTATCTAATCCTGCATTACAAGGCAGCTGAGGAAATGGCCATCTGTGCTCGTCTGCATACATTCGCTCACACTAGTCCACGACTCTTCAGTGTCTTTAGTGCTGTAATTAACATAAAGTGTAATACTGATCCCTCCTCCCACTCAGACAGCATGACTCCTAACCATCTTAATCACCTAATGACATGGTAAATATGTCGCTTCGCTACTCTGTGGCGTTTATTCTTAAAGGCCCCACATTTAACTATTTCTTAAACAACTTAACGTGTCTCTGTCATGTCCCTAAAGCTTAACGTTCTAGACAAAATATAGCTCAGACATTTTTTTTTATACCACAAACTTTTTTTTAAATCTCACACCATTCAAGTGTCTATGGAAATGAGCTTTCCACCAACTACACCTAACAACAAACCCAGCCTGAGCAGGGGGTCTTCATGTATGAAGTCACTCACTCTTACTCACCCTCACTTATTCTCTATACTGCTTATCCTGTTCAGAGTCATGGGGAGGCCGGAGTCTATCCCAGGACACGAGGCGGGGTATGCACTCTTAAACATTCACTCACACACTACAAGGAATTTGGAAAATGTTAATTAGCCTATTCTGCATGTCTTTGGACTGTATGAGGACAACTGAATACCTGGAGGAAGCCCACTGAGCACAGGGAGGAGGAAAAAGAAAATGCTAACTACTACTATTATGGTTAATAAAGTTTAACAAATTCCAGAGACGAGGACAAAAGTATGTTCAGTTACAATAAAAGTAACTAAAACAATAATAATAATAATAATAATAATAATAAAAAGATATGGACATCTTACAGATTTATACTGATCTTCATTTCTTATATAATAATTCCTATACTGAACCACTCATGCACATACATTAAGGGTTAATAAATTAACAAATTCCAACAAACTTCAACAGAGACGAGGACAAAAGTACGTTCAGTTTACAATAAAACAATAATAATAATAATAATAAAAAGATATGGACATGTAGTTCTTTAGGCAACGAAAATCCATGAAAAATTATTTTGGTATAAGAAAAATAATCAAGACACAACATCCTGATTATTGTGCTTTAGCTACATGCCCCTTTATGTTTTATTCCTAACTACATGATGATGTTTGTGCTGAAGCCATAATTTGTCAAGTAACTGCTTTTGCTTTTCCTCGCCTAAACGATGTTGATACTTCAAATCATAAATATCAGTATGTGTATTCTGCCAATACTACAGGTATTAGACAATTTACTTTTATAGCGCTTTTAACAATTGTCATTGTCGCAAAGCAGCTTTACGCAATCAAAAGAATTATTTCAGTTTGTATGGAATGTGAATGAATCAAAATGGTTAGATAGTCCCTGATGAGCAATTTAGCCCATATGCAAACTACATCCCCGACCCAGGAGGTGCGAGGCAACAGTGTAAACCACTATGACCATCTTGTCGGCTACAAGATCACGTTAAAGGGAAAATGTCAGATACAATTTCAATGCAACATGGAAAATTTTTTCTATACGTCCAATGGACTCTGAATTTGAATGTCTACAGTTGACTAAAGGGGACCTTTTTATGCACCTTTTTAGCATTTTAAAGTTTACCTTATACTAAGACAAAGCAATTTCCCTCTGGGATTAATAAATGTCTTTGAATCTTTGAAAATGCAACTTGATCAGTTTCATTAACTATAATGCAAACCAGTATTTTTTTTGTTAGCCTGATGAACAATGTCATTTTTAGTTGATATTCCTCTTCTTCCACTTTACTTTCAGTCATATTTTAAATAAATAAACAAAATCACTTGGCTGTATAATAATCCCTAGACGTTGTTTCATAGCTCAGCTTCAACCTCAGCAACTCCAATATCGGGTTACAGTTCATGAATTCTGGAAACAACTACTGCTGTTACAATGCAATTTTTTTTTGTTAGCGACATTGTTAGCAACAAATTCTTTCAGCTTACATAAACACGTGAAGCGTTTATTTGAATTCACTCTGATAACACTTTTAAAGTGTTCTCGGTTTTCTCGGCTTCCCCTCAGATCTTTCTCTTTGCTTATACACGTGTGTCTAAACCAGCTAATTTGATTGTTTCCTCAAAGCGTAACGCAGCAGTTTTTTTTGTATGACTTGCTCTACCAGATAACTATAACATTTGTGCAGCACTGCTGAATTCCGGAGTCAGACTCGCCAGGGTTTGATTATAACCTTAAAATAACATGCTTATAGGCGCATTAACAAATTCCAACAAACTTCAACAGAGATGAGGACAAAAGTACGTTCAGTTACAATAAAACAATAATAATAATAATAATAATAATAATGATTATAATAATAATAATACTACTAATAATAAAAAGATATGGACATGTAGTTCTTTAGGCAATGAAAATCCATGAAAAATTATTTTGGTATAAGAAAAATAATCAAGACACAACATCCTGATTATTGTTGATTATTGTGCTTTAGCTACATGCCCCTTTATGTTTTTTTTTTTGTTTTATTAACTACATGATGATATTTGTGCTTAAGCCATAATGTCAATTAACTGCTTTTGCTTTTCCTCGCCTAGAGATACTAATACCTCTAAGAAATCCCTTAGAGAGCTTTCTTAGAAAAATAAATAAGAAAAGTAATAATGATTACAAAAAAAAGATAACTGTGTGACAGGATAATCGCCTAATATTCTGGATATCTATTGCTTCGTGGCTTTAATAATAAAAATATATATATACTGTTACCACTAATAATAATAAATTACGACTCACAGCTTCAGATTTTGGAGGCACCGGAGGTGGAGGTAGACTGATATCAGCACTGAGGAAGGCAGCACTTGTAGAACCCACACCGGGGTACGGCAGGCAGCTGGACTTGCTGACGTTTCCTCGGACGGCCTCGCCGTGTTCGTGTAGAGGACTATGCGTCTGCGTGTGGTCCAGCCACAGTTCCTCATATGGCAGATCCGCTTTGCAAGGACCACATGATGAACTGTCTAGCAGCTCTGGAAATAGATAATCCACCTCTGGTGCTTCCGGAGGCACAATCTCCCCGTAGAGGCTAACGCAGCCCTGCAGGTTCACCTCGCTGTTGCCGTGCAGATTGTTTCCATAGACGCAGACGGACAGTCGGTGGAAGGACTGCGTGAGCTCATCCCGGGCTGAGCTTAGTGAACTGGGCAAGTGGGAATGGCAGCCGTTGGTTCCAACTCCACCTCCGTTGCCTGCGGTCCCGACTGCACATCCTGTCCCACCGGTGCCTTTCTTGGGACTCTTGGTGTCCTCGGGCCAGTCGGCCCTCACATCACGCACCGCCCTCGAGTAGTTGTCGATATCGAACTGTTCTTGGCAGTACGCGAACCAGCGATGAACTACGCTTTCCAGCCACGCCTCTCCGTGCAGCAGGCCTTCGGGTACAAGCAAGCGAGGCATCGCCGTGGCAACATGCAAGGGAAAGTGTACAGGCAGCACGGCGTTGGGACGGAGTATACAGCACACCACTACCGTCTTGGTACGCACGTTGACGAGCTTGTAGCGGTGACCCTCGCGGATCGGGTGCAGGTCATGCGGGTTACGAGGCGGACACACGGGTACGGTCACGTTGACAGGCAGCCGCGTCTTTTCCACGATGGCGCGGATGCTGTGCTCGCCTTCCTGCATCTGCAGCTCCAGCGGTGAGCACGTGCTGAAGCGGCCACGGCACTGGAACGGCAGGCTCACGCTCTCGTTAGTGCGGTGGTTCATACAGATCAGGCACGGCATCTTGCCCCGCCCCGGACGAGCGATCGAGTTCAGCTTGCCGATGCGCCTGAAGATGGTGTTGAGGCGTGATTTCTCTCTGGATGTTTTCGCGTACAGGATCTCAGCTTGGCCCATAAGCGTTAACTCGTCGCCGGTGTTCAGGGTGATGTTGTACACCTCGGTGTCCTCGTTGCATTCTCCTGACGCCATCTGTGGAGGACACGCACAGTTTAACGACCAAACTCGAGTCGTCTTCATCTTTCTCTCAAACATCATTTACACACTCGGAGGCATTCAAAATATTTTTTTTTATCAGCAGAAACTAAGAGCTAAGCACAGACAACACAAATCTAACCTTTCACTCTAAGACAAAGCGACTCTGCGGTCTGGACAAGGCAGTGGCATTGTGAATTCAGCTCAGAGGACAATGAACAGTTTGTTTTAGATTCAATGGCCAACTGGGTCTGTGGTTAGAGCACTGCCAGTCAAGGTTGGGGATTAACAGAACATTACATATTATGCACCTAATATAAAAACAGGAAACTGTCTGTCCCTTTGCATGGCAGTGACAGTCAGGACTAGAAACAATGTTAAGAGAAGATAAGACAGAGGGAATAACTACTCCTTGTAGACAAGCTCTCTATATAAGTGAAGCAGAAAAATTGTTACAAAATCAATACCTTAACATTGAACGTTATATCCTCCATGACATAAACTCGTTCGGGAAAAGCTTTAGCCACTTCCTCCACGCTGTTGAAGTACTGCACCGGCTCTTTAATATCCCGGTCCTGTTCCAGCAGTTTGAATTGTCCTGTCCAACGCAAGAAAAATGCATTTGTTTATATATATCCTCTTTTAAAATTCTCAAAGAAATCCTCAGTGCCTCCTAGAAACTGAGGCAACAGATCAATAGCTTTTTAAAGTATTTAAAATTTTCCCCTTCTACAAGTTATGGAGCTTCTCGATCTCTGCCATCACATTAACATTGACTTTGTGAAGATAAGAATAAACTGAACAGTGAGTGCAGGTCTAGCGACTATTTCGGTCACGTTTCACATGTCAAACAGCTTGACGTAGCTGTAACCAATCTTCCTTACTTGTTAAAATCAGTTTTAAAGCTTAGAGATTTTAATATCGCTTGTCAGGCGAGGCGGCATGCTTAAGAGACACGGATTTAAATCTCGCTGAAAAGTATACACCAGCACCGCCAGCTTGCAAACGGGTAATAAAAGATCAGACACATAAATACTGCAAATCATTTATTGAGAATGAGAACTTACAATGTTACTGAGGCTGATTATAAATTAAAATTGTAAAGAAAAATAATTAAAAAAAATATAGCAGGGTTAATATATCTAAATACTGAACAGTGATGCATTTTCCCCACATTTAATTATATACAGATGCATTACAGTATTAATAGACGCTTAAATACATCGTCAATCATTAAATGTCTTTATTTAGTATTTAAGTGGTTTAAGATCATTCTCAATCCAGTGAGGGCAATTAGATAATTGCTTGCCAGCAGAAAACTGATAGGAAACACTTTCTGTCTAGATAGAAAGACCTGTTGGTCCGGTTCTTCGTTTAGATTTTTTCCCCCCACTTTTTGTGAACATTACACCACAAATGTTGTTTCATATTGCAATTCGCTCCATGGCAGAATAGGATACACAGTTAGAGAGATAGAAGAGACAAGAGCAAAAAGAGCAGTACAGCGCACAGCCTCACCCTCATAATGGACCGGGATCTCGATTTTCGGTCCAATGACATAATGGCCCTCCTCCAGGCTATGGGCGGTGATCGTGGTCCACTGCCGGCATGAATGAATCAAGAGGTAGTCGTTTTCCCTCAGCCCTTCCACCAATTCCCCTGGAGAGAATGACAGGCCTATCAGTTTATCTACATCAACATGGAAATAGGATACTATCGTATCAGCGCCAGAAGTCAGTAAGAACAGAGACCGTACAGTGCGTTTAAAGACATTATCTTAACATAAAAAGGTACCTGGCAGTATATCACACGAACGCTGTAATGGAGAACTATGTGGGCTTTATTACAGTCATTAGCTAGTCAGTAGGGATGGAAAAAAGAATTGATTCTTAGATTTATTTCAGACACTATACGCCACAGAATTTGTAAAGCTCTATTTGATTATAACGGAACAGAAATTTATTTTTTTATAGGATCCTCTGCCTGCTCGGACGTTTATCAAAAATTACCGGTGGTGGATCCGGACACTCGCTTTCAGTCGGTGCTTTTACCAAGGTTGATCAGGGTTACAATGTTAATACCATCCTGAACAGTTTGTTGCAGGGGACCGTACACATAAATTTACCCCCCAGCTCTGTATATCTTATCCAATCCATGTTTCTGCTAGGTATGAGGAAACAAACACAGGCACGAGGAGACAACAAAACAAGAAACGTCACACATACTGTAGGTCAGGATCGAAACAAGGATCCGTGAGGTCAAAATCTGACCTGCTGCGCCGCCTGTCTTTTTTTTTTTTCCACGTAAAAAACTGTATTTACTTATATTGCTTTGAACCAGAGGTGACGCTGGAAAAGAAAACGTTTGAGACAGGATGATTTGTCGAGGTGAAAATCTCTCTCACAACCATTCTGTTGAAACGTTCTACTTTAATAGATAAAGTCCTGTTTTTGCAAAGTAATTAAAAGCATAATGTGATTCATTCATCAATCATTCAAATCGAAAAAAAAAAATTAAACAAACAAGTTCTTTCACGATCTCTGATTCTGGACTGATTTCAGCAAAGCTTAAACATGTCAAGGACAGAGTGAGGTGCAACTGAGTTGCCAGTTTGAGGTCCTTGCTAATCATTAAACTGTGTGTGTGTGTGTGTCTACATAAGAGAATAAGCCAGTGTGCTTTGTGTTGTGGGAGTGCTGTCCTAAATGCCATGTCTCCCAAGTCATATTACATGCACATATAGTCAGCAGGAGGCACATTCCAGTGTAGAAGCTCAGAGTCAAGAGATAAATATAATGACAATAAACTTCTCTCTCTGTGTAACCTGTTCCTGAACCAACCAGGCCCTTGTACAGAGGCTGTGTTTGACTAAATAACAAAGTTAAGCAAGCAAAGTATAAAAATAACTAAGCAATAATAACTCAGTTGTTATTTTTTATTATTATTATTATTATTATTTTTATTTATTTGTTTGTTTATTTATTTTGAGTTCATTCGTCCTGCAGCTGCTGCAAAACTCTCCCGTTCACTTTAACACAGCAGCTTGGCTAAACTCAGGCGTTTAAAAAACACTTTCTTCGATAAACAGGTTAGGTAACAACAAACAACAAAACAAGCCAGGTAGCAATACAAAACGCTGATATGACTTCCAAAAAATGGTGACTATAGCAACGAAGAGAGAAAATGAAAATCAATTAACAAAAAAAAAGAAAAAACTAGAGCTAGCAGGCAAATGCTAACAATGCTAGCTGCCTGGCTAATTGTTGGAATTCCATCCGAGGAGCGCGCAGCCACCCACGCGCCCCGCTATCGACACACACAGTTTATTTTCGTTTACACTAATAAACCTTATCAAATAACAACAATAATAATAATCATAATAATGACTCCTACAAAAAGTTTGTGTTTTTCCCCCCGCTGTGGGATAAATCCAATCCTGACTTACTCACCGCTGTCTAGTTTAACAACCTGGGGCAGCCTGTAGGCGCTCACCAGGCGGTCCAGAGGCAGAGTTGTCGTGCTCCATGTTACATCTTTTAAACTGTTGTAGAGCATCGAGCCGAGGTCCATGTTAGCTCGCTAACACACCCGCGTCGTCAACCCGCCGCCACATTCATCAGCACCCGAACTGGCCTCTCTGTCATGGAGAAAAGCCTCGGTTTCTTGTTGTACACGGTCATGAAGCCATGTCAGTCCTCCGACTGTGTGTGTGTGTGTGTGTGTGTTTACACAGACAGGAAATGCCATGTATCCCTGACCATAGAGATCCGAGCGCCGCGCAGGCCATTTCCTCTTCCCAGCTA
Organism: Platyallabes tihoni; assembly: GCA_030068045.1. Classification (NCBI taxonomy): domain Eukaryota; kingdom Metazoa; phylum Chordata; class Actinopteri; order Siluriformes; family Clariidae; genus Platyallabes; species Platyallabes tihoni. The sequence goes on from JAQQZS010000001.1 coordinate 23,164,322, forward strand.
AAAGGCCATGACGTTACCTAGGCAACCATCGCCGTGAAATCTGATTGGTCGAACGACAAGGTCAACGTTCCAACCCACGTACGATATACTTGAAACCTATAGTCAAAAGTTTATACGCATCTTCAAGATCCTGGTTGATGTTTCTTTCTGCGTTGTAAAACAATCAAGCCGTCCAAAAATATGTAATGATCTCTGTTGATATTGAGATGTGCCTGCTGCTTATGCACTGTAAAGCATGTTTCATTGGTGATTTTTGTGGTTAAATGAACTTCTCCTCTGCAGCAGAGGTAAGTCTTGGTCTTGCTTTCCTGGGATGGTCTTCATGGTGCTTGATGGATTTTGCAAATGCACTTGACAATACTGTTCTCGCAAGAACCACTGCTGATCCTCATGTCTTAAAATAACTACTGACTGTTGTTATTGTTGTTGTTATTTAATTAACAAACAAAACAAAACAATATTGTTCTAGAATGATGACGTAGATGTTAGCACTGTGGCTTTGCACCTCCATGGCTGAGGGTCTGATTCCCGTCTCGGGTCTTCATAGAGTTGTGCATGTTCTCCCCATGCTTGTTGGGTTTCCTCCCGCAGTCCAAAGACATGCAGATTAGGTTAATTGGCGTACGAAACTGCCTGTTGTGTGTATGTGTGCCCTGCAATGAGTTGGCGCTCTGTCCAGACCCCACACAACCCTGTACAGAATAAGCGGCAATGGCGGGAGGACATGGTGTTCTAGACTGCAGAAAATATAATGAATCCAAACTTGTGTACAAACTTTTGACTTGTACTGTATGCACCTGGTCAGTCATACAGAAACAGCATAGTGCATGGTCAAGAGTTAAAGACCACAACAGACATCAAAATGAGATGAGACATGCAGATTAGGTCAATCGGCGTTCCCAAATTGTCTATTGTGTGTATGTGTGCAATGACTTGGCACCCTGTCCAGGGCATCAGATTTTACTCCTGTTTCACAAGCACTAGAATATGAAGTTCGCATGGGCACAGACAGTTGAAGGCTGGAAAAGACCGGGGGATTTTTACACTTCAACTATGCAGCTCCAGTGAGTCTGTGTCCAAACTACCAGATTACTGTTCTTGGCTGACAGGCATGGAAGTCAAAGTGGTCTTCTGCTGTTGTACCCCTTTGACCTCACTGTTTGATGTTTCTTGCATGCTGAGATACTTTGCTGCACACCACAGTTGTATAAACAAAATGAATAGCTATTACACCCTTTCTGACAGCTCAGACTAATCTGGCCATTGTCCTGTGACATCTCTTATCAGCAGGGCATTTCTACCCATAATTTAGCAATTAACACTCTGTTTAAACTCTAGAGACTGTATAATGTGAAAATCATAGAAAATCAGCAGTTTCTGAAATACTCAAACCAGTCAATCCAATGCAATCTGGCACCAACATCTACACCATAATTTACTTGGTCCCCATTTTGATGTTTGACGTTTATTCTCACAGTTATAAGAATAAAAACTTTTATTTCTCTATATATAATCCGCTGCTACACTAATGCACCTATCCCCTGGTGCTTGGATAGCATCAAGGTAGAACATTTTCTCAGTACCCCAGAGCCATGATCGGAACTGCCTTTTTCACATCAGAAACTTTGGCCTCGCATGATCTATAATTGCGAAAATGTGTGGAAATGACCTGGAGTGAGGTCAGGACTATACGGGGGATGTGGCAACAACTCCCACTCAAGTTCCTGAAATGTGCAATTGGTGTTTGTGCAGTTTCTGATACATTGAGTGTACAGTTCCCACAGACAGATGCATCTTTTCCACTAGTTGGCAACAAGTTATCTGACGATTTACAAGGATCAGGCATCCACTTGCTGAATGTTCACGGGAACATGGGAATGTGGGATTAGAGCCAGCTTGGCAGGGATCGTCATTCAAGGACATATGGCCTTCTTTAGGATGTTTGCATCAGTAGAATATTTTACTGCTGCTAAGAGTCTTGTCATCATGCTGTGCTTGAAGTCTTCTGTAAATGTCAATCAGTTTTACCCATTCTTTCATGAGAAGTTTCAGTCCAGGTTTAACTTGAATGGCAACCATTTAAGCAGCTTTATTAGTCTAACAACCTGGGATGCTTTTCCAATCATCTTAAACCTGGGATGCTTTTCCAAAAATCTTTTTGTTTTTTGCTGTTTTCTCTTCATTCTGTGGTCTAGGTTAAAACATGATTTAACTTTGTGTGTCCAAACCATTCACTATTAGTCTATATGGTATACACTACTAGTACTACTACTGATTAGTAGTCAGTATAGGGACCCTATAGTCCTATTTGATCCTGGAGAACCAAAATTGATGAGAGTTTGTCCTCTTTGGCATTTACCACTTAGGGAGTGCTATGTCCTAGATATTACTCTTTTCACCACTCACGAAGAGGCTTGTGGTCATGACTTTTAAAACTGAGAGACTAGCTTGCGTCTAAGAAAAATACACATTTAGAAGAAGAAAAAAAAAAAATAAAAAAAAAAAAACCCCAATAAATGTTTTGTTCTTCTGTAAGGATAGTAACCAAACAGAGACACTTCCTCTCTGACAGACTGGGGGTTGTCCTGAGTTCAGTTTCACATTCTCATCCCATGATAAAAAGGGACGTTAGGTTTCAGTTAGGTTTCAGCTGCAGCTGAGGGAACATGTCCTTCGTGAACACTCTCCGCCAGTGGGATGAAGCAGTGGCTTGTGTTGAGAACAAGGACAAGGTCTCTGCTCTCAGGATATTCCTGGACATCGAGGAGAAGACATCAAAAATCAACTTCAATATCGGATGCCTCCATCTGAACAACAATGAGCTGGATGCTGCAGAGAAGGTAAAGAGATTGTCATTGAGTGTCATTGAGTGAGGTAGTGAATGATTGATGATGAGTGAGACAAAAGAGACTATGCCTTATCATACTGGTGGTGTTGTACAGTAGTTTTCTAACGAATCACATTTTAGATTAGAAACCATTTAAGTGGAAAAAAAGGAAGTGAAGTTGTTTCAGTCTGTTATGTGCAAACTTCTCTCTTTTGAAGGCGTTTGACAGTAGCATCGGCAAAGATCAGCATCTGGCCGTTGCTTTTTTTCAACGGGGAATTACGTTTTACAAAAAAGAAAGGTAGGACATTTCAAGCGTTAATCCACACTATAATTATATGTTATGCAAATTACTTTTGCTATAAAATCAGAGGAAGTGTAGTGCAATTGCTTCAACATTGCACAAACAAATGTTGTGTAAACCCCTCCCTCCTTTTTTTTTCTTAACTTATGCCTTCTTAATTTTATTACACTATAAAGAAAGACTCCTACAAACGTCTGAACATCTTTGTAGGTTTGAAGAGTCACTGATGGATTTCCAGCAAGCTTATAAAGAGCTAAGAGGGAACCAGCTGATAGACTACAAACCTCTCGGACTGATGTATAAACTTTACGCTTGTGAGGTGTGTGCTGAAAGTTTCATTCTTCTCCTGTAGATATGGAATCTTAAGCCAGTACTTCAAAATGTTTCAGCAGTTTCCACTAACAACGTCTCATTGGTTTGAAATTGTACATGAAATATGTCATATGGAAAGACTTACATATACAGCATGTTAAGGATGTTAATAGTTTTTGTTTTAAATAAACATTGCATGTAATGGATTATGTTTTACATTACAAAAATCCATTCAAAGTCAAACCAGGATTTTAAGTCAAGCAATAACAGAACACAGTCATGAGAGTAAAAACTTGCTTTATTTCTCTATATAATCACTTGCTATGCTAATGCACTTATCCCAGAGTTTCATTTGTGCTTGCAAGGTAGAAAGTTTTCTCAGTATACCGGAGCCATGATCAGACCCCCTTCTTTATGTCTGTATCGCTGGCTTCCTAGAAACTCCTTTAATGGCCCAAACACGTTGCTTCAAGTGAGGTCAGGAGTGTTCTGGGAGATGTGGAAATAACCCCCAACCGAGTTCCTGTAATACGCATCCTATAACATTTGCGCCTTTCGAATGGTTTGCTGTAACGAAGAGTTTTATTACTGTACTGTGCCTAAAGTTTTTTGTAAATGTCACTCAGTTCTATTAGAAGTCCTGGTTTGACTTGAACGCTCCTCTGTGATTAGTGATCTATGGTGTAGGAAGCACAAATAGGAAAAATTTAGGAAAATTGTTAGAATATACTATTATTCTCACAGTCATGCAGGTTTGTTTGAACCTCGAGAAAGGATTAACCCTTAACTGTTCAGCTGTATGATATAATGATGTTCCGAAAGTCTATTTGCAGTCTATTTTGGAGATAGAGATGATCTATGATACCAGCCGGCTATAATCGAAAATTGATGTGATGTAATGATGTGAGCAAATTGTCATGCTTCTCTAAAATGATGAGTGATGTGTGATCATTCCCAGTATTAGCTCACAGTGTTTTATTGGTTTTGCACATTTAGGTGCTGCACAATATTGGACTTCTCTATGCGGAGATGGGGAAATGGGAGAACGCTCAGGAAAACCTGCTTTCAGCTCTGAACCTCCGTACAGACTCCAAATTCAGCCACATCGACAAGGCTCTGGAATCCATTTTGGTCTGTTAAGAAACACCATCCACATGATCCACATGACACTACTGTCACAAATGTGAAAGTCACTCTGAATATGTTGTTTTACTGCACTTTGTTGAACTAATGCTCCAGAAATTACAACAAATGCCTTCAGAACATTCCTATACTATATATACTGAAAAAACCTGCAGCAAAATAGCTAACAGGGGAGTAAACTGCTATAAGCTAGCCTCTTAAACACAAGCAAAACAGATTCTGTGTAATATTTCCTTTAACATATTTACAGGATATTATATAAATGTGGATAAACCTGTGAAAATAGGCTATAACTTCAACACTAACATGCTAACTAAAATGCTAGGTCAGCTAGCCAGAATTAGCATTACTAACCATAACCCTTAGCTAGCCAGCTAACCCAGGTCAAAATCCCAACAGCTACAGTACAGTATGCACCTCATTTCCATGAGGTTTGTTATAAAAAACCAGTTGAAAAAAAAAAACAATTGCAAAAAACAAGAGCATTAAGTGCATTAAGATTAAATTATATACTCACTATACCTCTAGCTCACACAGTTTTACTAGATTAGCAAGCCGGTTAGATTAATTTGGAAATACGAAGCTGATTGCAGTAGATGTTGTTGAGATATCACAAGTTAAAAAGAGAAGTTCATATTTCTAACCTACTGTGTCTTGCTGAAGAACCTGACACTAACCTTTTTGCCTGTATTGTAAGATAAGTAACCAGAAAATCATTACAGCCTGTAATTGCCTTCACACAACACATTCTGATGTTATGTAAGATTGCAAGGTCATGTTTTGATAAATGATCAGATAAGGGCATCATCAAAAAGAATCATTCGATCTGTTTGCGTGTTTTCAATCTGTATTTTCAGTTGCTTAAATCCACTTACTCAATGTGGTATTGCGTAACCGTGTGTGCTTTACAAGAATATACATATATAGGTGACTGTGTTGTTGCTTACTCATGCATGCAGAAGCAGAAACTCTTTCCCCCGGTGGTGATTAGACCAGAGCTGATGTTTAAACCAAATAAGCACTATGTGGCAGAGCTGGAGAAAAAGGACTACCTTGGAAAGGCCAAGGTACTCAACCATCATCATTTCAGCGACTGATGTAACCAGTGATAGTGGAATAATGTTGGTTGTCAGAAAAAAAACACACATATTTATGGTTGCTTTGTCCACACAGGTTATATCTTCTGTGGTTCCTGCTGATAATTTTTCCGGTTTCGCTCCTCTTCAGCCTCAAGTGAGTCTGGATACATTCCATTCTCCTTCATTCTTAAGACCACAAACATTTTGGTTGACGCAGTCCACTTCCACGTTCATTCCGATTGTTTTTAACAAATTATAAAGCAAACAAAACAAACAGACTAAATAGAAATGTGTACATAATGTACATTTAAAGAATGTTCACATTTAATATTATGTTTTTTTGGCATGTCCAAGGAAATAAATGCCTTTATATACACCGATCAGTCATATCATTAAAACCACTGACAGGTGAAGTGAATAACATTGATTATCATTACAGTTGCACATGTCACAGGGTAGGACATTTTCGACCGCAAGTGAACAGTCAGTTTTTGAATCTGATGGTTGCGAAGTAAGTGAAAGGATCTGAGCAGCTTTGATTAGGCCGAATTGTGATGGCTAGACGACTGGGTCAGAGCAACTCCAAAACAGCATGTCTTGTTTGGTGTTCCTGCCATCCAGGCTAACTACATACCAAAAGTGACCAAATGAAGGACTGAGAAATGAGAAACTGGCGACAGGGTCATGGGTACCCAAGGTCCATTATAACAGTATTCCCCAATTGCAGTAGTCTCTTTCAGCAGGAAAGATAATACATCCTGTGACACAGAAATGTTGCCTATGAATGATTTGAGGAACAAAGGTTTAAGTTGTTGACTTGACCACCAAATTCCCCAGATCTTAATGGTAAGTGATGGAAAAAGGCAGCACAAGGTGGACCTACACAATATTATGCAAGTGGTTTTAATGTTATGGCTGATCAGGGTATCTTTTTTCGTTGTTTGTTTTTTTTTTTGTTGTCAAAAACAAATAAGGGTCTATTTTAAGATCTATTTTAAGTTTGCAGAGCACACTATATGAAACATCATGAATTATGTGGATGATGTATAGGGTTATCACCCTTTCCATATTTTATCATCATCATTTGCTTCACATAGGTTGAAGATGCGCCAGCTAAACCCAAGGCACCAGAAGTACTTAGGTAAAACCTGTCTGTTCACAAAGTAAACCATGCTCAGAGTTGGAGTGTTATTTATAGTATTTGTACCTGTGAACCGCAGAGCCCTTGAAGGCGAACCACACACTGTTCTGTACGAATTAATTCCCGAGACTAAAGAAGAACTGGCTGTGTTACCAGGCAACATCGTTTTCGTTCTTGAAAGAGGGACTGACAACTGGGCGTCTGTTATTTTCAACGGAAGGGTACGTTGTGTATGAGTTTTTGTCCGCTTTACTGCATGCCCAAAATGCATGATTTATGATGCAGTGGTTGACTATAATGACAGTTAAAAGAACACTGTTCATCACAAACTTAGAGGAAGTTATCCACATCACACTGTCGACATTAATTCCTAGAAAACGTTGGCGAAAATGAATCCACTCTGCTGGATGACTCACTGTATAAATATATTTTTCAAAAATATCAAGCAAAGATGAAATAATATAAATTCCACAAGCTTTGAATGGTCCCCATTTCTATATTTTTATAGAAATATCTTCTATAAAATATTCCCTATATCTTCCCTGTCTAAAAGCTGCATTAGCCATCATGTTAAAAATGATTTGGGTCGAAAGTTTCCTTTAGTATGTATTATATTTAAATCCAAGTCAGAAAAAAAACAATTAAGTGTGGTTTCTAACTAAATTTTTTTTGTCACACTATGGACCCCCTGTTTTTCAAATCTTTATATTATTATAGTTTTCTTGCTGTATTAAAATGCAGGTGTCATATCCTGCCAGGCACAAAAAGTTGCCATTTTAGACAGATTTCAGACTGCTTTGAGCAAAGAAATGACTGGACAACTGTCCAACACGTTATTCAAACAGTGTTGAGTCATCAACTTTGCAGAAAAAAAGATCAGAATCATGAATGAACGTGAAGTTGCATTGGGAAAAAAAAAATCAAAAATAGAAATCACAGCTATATTTACTAGTGAAAGTAAGAGCATTTCCACATACACAGTGCAACAGGAACTCACAGGTTTGAGACTAAACAGCTGTGGCCATAGGAAAACCACTTGTAAGTGAAACTAATCAGAAACAAAGGTTTTAACATTGCGATGGAGCATAGAGTTTGAACTTGTATGTGATGAGTCCAGATTGCCCAGAGTGATGGGACAGTGTGCATCAGTGTAAGAAGGGAAGCACAAGAAGCGATACAAGCTCTGGAGGCAGTGTTATGATCTGGGGTTGCTTCAGTTGGTCAGGCAACATTAATATATATGGCAGTAAATTGAAGAATAAAAAAAATGGCCAGGCAGTATATTTATAGTATTTTACAAAATGTCTAAGTGGAGTGTATATTTCTCATTATGTTCTCATCTCCAGAAAGGATTGGTTCCCTACAATTTCCTGGAGCCACTGAATATGGCCGCAAAGATGGTGCCGGTAAAGTGCTCTTTTCAATATGTGCGCTTAAAATAATGATACACTGCAAACGAATTAAACCAAAGGAAAACAATTAAACAAGTGAAGCGTTTAAATATGTACAAATGTCCATGAAAACACTAAACTAGAATTCCAAAAAATCTCACTGCTGATTTGAAGCATGTTTTGATGCCAAAACTTCTTATTTCTAATCCTATTCATTCAGACATTTTGAATCGTCGAAAATAAATTTTTTTCTTTTTCACTAAGTATTTATGCATCCAAATTTTAAACCAACTTTGCATCTACTTCTCCAAATCTAAAAGAAGGATCACTGAGTGCCTCTTTTCTGTAGGTTGCACCATCTATCACCGATGAAGATATACCAGCTCCACCTAGACGACGAGCGCCCAGCAAACCAGGGGATAAAGCAGATAAGCAGGCTACCACAAACGAGGTACCACATACTAAATACACACACACACATACAAAACGTGTATTTTCCTTCTCATTTGTTATAAATGAGCATTCCAACAATTAATTCGATTTGTTCTATATTATCTTTATCACTAGACTACAGCTGCTGTTGATTTCTCAAAATGCATTGTGAAAGTGCACTTCCTGTTCACCATATCCTTCTGCATTGCACCAGGACAGCCGTATGAAGTCATTCTTAAGATTATCAGCACTAAACTCAAGCGACCTGCTTCTACACTCACTCTCAGGTACCTACAGCTACTATAAAATGATACTAAACTGTACATACAGTAGTACGATCCAAATGTTCTAGTTATCACATTCAATTCTGGCAAAAATGAGTATTATGTACCTTTAAAATTGATTTGATGTTCAAAATTAGACAATACATGACATATATATTGTCTAATATACAGTATATACGTACCATCAAAAGTCTAATAATCCTTCTGTCCATATCCTGGCAGCTATTTTAAGCCTGGATCCACTGAGAAAGTAACAGTTGATGAGTCAGAGATGGCGGCGTTGTGGACCTGCGTGAGCAACAGCCGTCTCACACTGTGGTGTTCAGCCAACGAGGTACCGCAATTCAAATTCTCCCGAAAGAAACGCATCCTAACCATTATATCCCATAATAGTAACACATCATTTCTTCATGTCTATGTTTACATTAAATGTTTTTTACCTTCAGTAAGATTAGGGTATTATTTTTCCTGTTAATAACACTACTGTATTACACTACTCAACCAAAAACACTCACCATCTCAGAAGGGTCAGATTATTGGCCTGTATCGAGCAAAGAAATGAAATAAGAAATCTAGACACATTATTAAAACTCGGAGATCATTTAAACGCTTGGTGATGATACATCACAAAATCTATATTTATTAGTGAATTTAAGAGCATTTCCAAAAACAAGAGAAAAAAAAATGCTGTGTGGCCTTACAAAACCACATGTTAATGGAAAAAAATTGTTTAGTCATTGTGAGTTGGAAAAAACTCAAGTTGCTACAGAGCATAAATGTTGGACTTTGGAGCAATGGAAAAAGGTCATGTTGTCTGATGAGTCCAGGTTCACCCTATCCCAAAGTGAATGGTCTGTCAGGGTAAGAAGGGAAGCAAGTGAAGCCATGTATTTATAATGCATTGTGCTCACATTACAAGCCTCTAATCTGGGGTTATTTCAGTCGGTCAGGTCTAGACTCGGCAACATCATGTGAAGTCAGCCGATTACCTGGAAATATTAGTGTGACTTTTTAAAATGGCAGGGTTGCGTCAGGAAGGGCATCCGGCATAAAAACTGCGTCAAGTTGTTGTGCAGATCGGATGGTTCGCTGTGGCGACCCCTTGACAGGAACAGCTGAAAGACTAACAACAGCGGCTTACAGCAGATATAATCAAAAACAGTATCTCAAAATGTTAAATTATTTCCTAATATCAATTTTAAAAAAAGCATTTAAAGTACAGAAATGTCCAACTTCTGAATTACTGCAACGATGTGGTTTGGCAAGAGAGATCAGGTTTGAGATTGAAGATCAGCTTACTTTGATAGCAGACTCATTCTCGTCTATACAGTATCTTCATATCGTGTCTGTGTTTCCTTTTGACACGACCCCATGCCAAACCTCTTTCAACACTCAGTGCCACCTAAAAATGGCTTACATTTAGGCATTTGGCAGACACCCTTATCCAGAGCAACTTACATTTTTATCTCATTACACATCTGAGCAGTTGAGGGTTAAGGGTCTTGCTCAAGGGCCCAACAGTGGCAACT
>JAQQZS010000001.1:23174863-23186311 GCA_030068045.1 Platyallabes tihoni
CTTGGTGGTTGTGGGGTTTGAACCTGGGACCTTCCGAACCGTAGTCCAATGCCTTAACCACTGAGCTACCCCTGGCTTTTCACTTCCATCATCGTTACCACAATAACTTATAAAACAAACCTATAAAAATAAACCCATCAGGACTTGATTCATCAATAACTTAGCCATGTGATAGCTGTGTAACTCATTTCCGTCCATCAAAATTCCTCATTTTAGAGAAAGGTTCATTAATTCTATAAAAATAAAAGGATGCATTACGATATTCCTTTTTCAACATGTTTATAACCTAATTTCTTTATAACTTTATCTTAAGCAGCAGCAACAACTCAGGTTTGCTCAGTTTTGAATAATCATACAGTATTTTAAACTCATTAGTCGTGGTAATATTTTCTTTCTCCCAAACAAAAAACATCCCTGTGAGCACCAGATTTTAAACCAGTTCTACTTTCTGGATCCCATTTTAATATCACCACTTCTGAGCAGTTGCAGTTCAGCTATGATGTGAATATATGATAAATATACAGTACAGTAGACATCTAATGTAATAGATGTCTATGGCTACATGCTTGGAGACATCTGACCATCAACCTGTGCATTTGTTGAATAACCTACTCCAAATTTAGTCCCTTTTTTGCTGTTATACAATCCTCCATTGTTCTGGAAAATGCTTCCACTAGATTTCAGAGTGTGGCTGGGGATTTTGCTCATTTAGCCACAAAAGCATTAGTGAGGTCAGGTTTTGGTGTTTAGTGGAAGGTCTAGGGTGCAACCAGTTTTCCACTTCATCCCAAAGGTGTTCAGTGAGGTTGAGGGCTCAGATCTCTGCAGGACACTCAAGTTTCTTTACTCCAAGCTTGGCAAACTATGTTTTCATGGAACGTGCCTCATGCACAGGGACACTGTCTTGCTGGAGCAGATCTGGGCCTCTATACAATAGTGGTTCCAACTGGGTGGCAGCAGTTTAAGGGAGAACTACATATAGGTCTGATATCCACAAACTATTATTGGCCACATAGCGCAACTACCTTTTGTGTAATCACTGTGTGTTTTAGGATAAACCTGTGACTCAGGAAAAGGTGGTGGCTCTGTATGCTTATGAGGGCTCCACACCAGAAGATCTGGATTTTGCTCAGGGTGATGTCATCACTGTCCTTTCTAAAGGTAAAGAATTACCAATTGCTAGTATAATAAACAAAAAAAAACAAAGAATCTTGAAATGATGTTTTTATGAGGGTGTTTCTTTTCCGTTTCAGTGAATGAAGAGTGGTTTGAGGGCGAGTGCAATGGGAAAACCGGTATCTTCCCATCATCTTTTGTTGCAGCTTGAAGGATAATCAGTAGATTCAGAAGTCTGACTGATTAAATAATTTGCATTAGGATTTTGTTAATTACACTTGTTAATTACACAGTTGTTTGTTACACTTAAGTGTAATTCTATCAGCAATGCTGAAGTGCAGTTTTATTAGGGGTTCATGTATGTCTCTACACACTTACACTGTCTCTTTCTTACAGTATAAACATGATTAATACAAGTCTACATATTTTATGAACATCATTTAGTTTTGGAAACTATTTGTGCACAGACGTTTTTCCATTAAGTTGCAAAGTTAAGTTGTTTTTATTCATTTTTTTTATTGACCATAACTAAACTGTAAGCAATGAAATATGAGATGTTTACGTATTATATGCTTTTACCTCACCATAATAAAGCTGATCAAGAACTGTATGTTTTATGCATTTATTACTGATGTTATGTTACACCAATCAGCCATAACATTAACACCACTGCCAGGTGAACTGAACATGGAATAGCACCCACCTTACAATAGGTTGGGGTTTAATGTTGTGGCTGATCGGTGTATGTGAAGCATCATGTCCCTGTGTATGAGCTATTACTACAGAAATGGCAACATGTTAGAATTAGCACATGAACACACTGTAAACTTATTATTTGAATCACAGCTGGCTGTCACAGGTATTTTAGAAACTAATCAACACTTTGTGACCAACAACAATATAGAATCCAATTGTGCTCTGGTATAATACACTACCACCCAAAAGTTTAGATTCACCTTCTAATTCCATGGTCTTTCCTGATTTTGTATTGCTTTCTACATTATAAAACAATGCCGAAGTTGAACAGTTGATATCAAGATGTGCCTGCTACTTACGCTCTGTAACCATCGCCGTGAATTCTGATGGGTCGAACCACAAGGTCAACCATGTACGATAAATGTCCGATATACTTTACACCTGCATACACGACCAATCGAAAGTTTATACACATCGTCCGATTCCTGATTTTTAAAACAATGCTGAAGGCGTCCAAAACATGCAATAATCTCCTTTGCACACTTGATTTTGAGACATGTCTTATGCTCTGTAAAGCCTTCATAACGACTCTAATCTGATGTGCTGTTTGTTAATTGGTGATTTCTGAGTCTGGTATCTCTAAATGAACTTCTCGTCTGCAGCAGAGGTAAGTTTTGGTCTTCATGAGAACCATGGTGCTTGATGTGTTTTGCAAATGCACTTCACAGTACTGTTCTTGCAAGACCTGTTCCAGAACATCTGACCTACTTGTCTTAAAATAACACCTGTTGTTGTTATTCCTTAATTACCTAATACTATATGTGTTATTTCATAGTTGTAAAAAAAAAAAAATAATAATAATAATCCAGAGTTGTAGTATCTAGGATGTAGTAAATAAATCCAAATCTATGTCCAAACTTTTGACTGGTACTGTACATCTCCAATTTCCTGTAACATTGTGTACTTAAATGAAAACCAAACCGATAAATACTTCCTGACTGCATGGTTTTGTCACATCAGGTTCACACCCCATCATTTCCCCCCAACTTTACATGCCAAAGATCCCAAGGAAGGGACTGCTGTCCCTGCTTTCTCTGCGGGACAGAAAGCCTAATTTCACTCTGTTTAGATCAACATTAACCAATCACAGGAGTCTGTGTCCTTACAGAAGCATAACAGAGCCATTATCATTTCTCTATCAAAGCGTGCAGGTTGAAGAAAGGTGCTGTCAAAACACTCAACCTTAAAACTTTAGGCTTTTGCTTAAAAGCAAATCTGTAAGTCCAGATGGTTTCAGGCTGAAAATGTCTACATATGGTCAGGATTGAAAACAGCATGCAGTTCTTCATCAGAAAAACAAGAATCAAGAGAGAGGAAAAAAAAGACAGAAAAAGTATATTGAACTGTATATATATTTTTTTATTGTCGGTAAATAATTTTCTCCAAGCAGAAGACCTATTTCAGTTTTTGTTGTTTTTTTGCTTTGTTCTTAATTTTTTTTTTCTTGTCTCCCCCAAAGCACATGGCTGTGACTTGACTTATTATGTGCAGAAGGTCAGAGATGAAAGTCTACATCCCTGGGCATAAGAAGCAATACAGAATTGCATTCTAACACCACCTGATAAAAGGAAACCTCACACTTGGTTTACATCCATGTCCTTTGTGGAATCTTTATCCTGAGGTTTAAAAATGCCTTCCCTTTTTGATTACAGAAAATAATTCTGATAGTCGCCTTAGCTTAAACAGGGCATATTACATCCGTAATTACGTACTTCTGTCCGGTGTCAGTGGATTGACACCTCCTCTGAGTTTTATATTAAACATGATGTAACGATGTTCGAGCAGTGGTGTCTGTCTTTCTCATTTCATTTGGGCCTCCAGAGTGTTTCTTGCAGTTTAGTGCTTTATGATGAGGTCAAGCAGTCTTTACCTCCTCCTCATAAGCGATCGCGATACCGCGTCTTCCCTCCACAGCTTTAACCACCGGTGTTTCCCCCAGCTTGGGCTCCAAACCCTGCCAGCTCCGGCCGGTGAGAAAAGACGCTGCCAAGAGAGAGCGCAAATCGTTTATTATAGCTGTATGTTTATTATAGCAGTATGTTCTGCATTAGATGAATGAAACTTTTCCCTTTGCCACACCAGAGGATAATTAGACTGGATATGAGGCTGATTTGTACCTCCTCATGATTACAAAATATGTCTGGATGTTTTCAAAGGATTATCGGATGTGTACAACCACTCCAATCTGTGTACAGTCCAAACATGGCTGTCCGGATTTAAAACATCCTGTAGTGACAGGGGTGTGTTGTGTATGAAAATCTAGACAGCATGTTCCAAACACCATGTTTGTTCAGGATTCGGGATCTAAAAGTGTGTGGTGTTTTATTCAGTCGATTATTTAAGATCCAACTAATATTTCAAATACAGTGCGTTATATCTGACATCACTAATTGGTATATGGTATTGACTTCTTTGTTCATCATTGCTCTAAAATAATAACACTTCTACACTTCTGCAGAAATAGAAAATTATCCCTTTCGTATATATTCTCCTTTTGTATTTCTGCAGTTCTTCCAGCTCTTTACCTGCAGTATTTGTGTTGGCCAGAGTTAGAGTCTGATTCCTGACCACAACTGAAGAAGGCGATGACGAACCATCTGTTGACTCAGAAGAGGATCGTAAACAGGAAGTCCGCAATGCTCCAGTGATCAGTGACACATCTGTTGTGTCATCATTAGCGGATTGATCTGACTCAGGAAAGTCCACGTGACTGCAGCCTCCTGTGTAACATTTGGGAAATATATAATTACATTAATTATACGCAAAAATATCCCATTCAGGCATGAAAAACATCGAAATATCACAGTGGCAGCCGTCAACAGTCCTATGTTCGGTCCTCACACCAACACAATATGGTACAACACTGACGATAGATGTGGTATTTTCAAAGCCATACTGGTACTGAACCAGTGTTTTAGGCGAGCATCTGCTCTGACACCGCTACTCAGCTCCGCATCTGTTATCTTACAGTAATTAAGAAACAAAATAAACAAAGCAGAAAGTCGTGAGTGAATGCAGTAATTTAGCCAGAGTAAGGAAAAGGCAGAGAAAACAAAAACAGGCCAAAAGAGGGAGGACAAATTAAACTAAAATGCCATAAATATCGACAAAAACAAAAATATAGTCCTGCTCAGGTGCATCCAGAGACAAGTACAGTGGCATTTAATCGGGGAAAAAAAAAAAAAAAAACTGAAGCAAATGTATAAAAGTCTGGGAACTTAAAAGGATGGCAAAACCTGAAATGCCAAGAAAACACCAGCTAGGCTACCCTGGTTTAAACGAGGGGTGTTCAATTCAAACCAGGACTTTCGATGAAATTTTTCGTGAATGAAGGCATTAAAAACCATTGACGTTCACTTGAAGCACTGAAATGCTGATGAGACTCTTAGTCGCTGTAAATGTCTAAATGGTGCAAACATTCGGCAAGTGGAACGTCTGATCCTTAAAAACTGACGGATAAATTGTTGTAACTTGCGGTAGAGAAGCATCTGTCTGTGGGAACTGTACATACTATCACTTGCACATTACAGGAAACTCGACTGGGAGTCATTGCTACATCCCCCGTACAATAACCTCCTGACCTCACTTCAAAGCATTTCCACATGTTAGGGACATTAAGGAGTTCCTGGGAGGCCAGTGTTTCAGATGTAAAGCAGGCGGTCCGATCATGTCTCTGGTGTACCTTGATGGTATCCAAGCGCTAGTAAAACACTAATATAAAGTGATATAAGTGTAACAGGGGAGTTTTTACTCTCATAACTGTGTTCTGCACAATTAAAAGTCCCGGATTGATTTGTACGGCCCTCATATATAATGTTAACCACCTGTATTTCTCTCATGGCACAAATTACTGTGTGAAAGTAAAATAAGAAATCCGTATTATTTTTTTAAGTAAATACTTAGGGTATCTGATCACAGGCCATGATGGAAAACGAAACCCTAAAGATGAAACGACACCGATACACATTTTAAGTAGATCAACTGTAAACAGGCATCTAAAAGCTTATCTACGGCTCGCTTCAGCCATGTTCATCAGCTCTAAGTACAGACTCTAGTGATGACACAAATGTCCAGTTCAGGGTCAGGCTGGTGCTCAGGAACCACACCAAACTGCCCAGGTCCTGGACTTCCATCGCTACCGAAATACAATCCTCACTATGTTTCTCTGGAACTGTCCATCTACACAGGCTGAATGCCTTCTTACTCATCAACCAAGAAACGTTATGAAAACCACCGTGCTTGTACCGTAACTGCAGCAACGCATTGGCGGTAAATCATTTGTATGTGTGTCATTGTCCGTGACCTGAATAAGGGCGTGTGTACAGTACATGCAGGTCTATTCATTTGCAGCAAAGCGAGTAGCACAAAGCCAACTTTGAAGTGTCCTGTATATGACAAGGTCTCACACAAAAACCTTTGAAAGATGAGAGGATGGTCTCTGACTCTGAAACGTCCTGAACACAAAGAGAAATCTAACTGCAGATTTACCAGCACTCATGATCTACCGACTTGCCGTAAAAAAAAAAAATCGTACTGGTTAGAATATCATTTTCAGTTGATACCGCATCAGAAATAAAAAAGGCATTAATTCTGGATTCAGTGAAGAGCTGCACTTCTACACGATAATGTAATACAGTATATTCATTACAATCACTGAATTAATTAAATAAAATTCCAAAGTATATACCAGGCAGCAAGTCTTGAAAATCAGTGATGTATTCTCCGCTCCACTCGCGATTCTTGTTACAGGCCACCTCCATCTCAAACGGCGTGACCACCGGCCTGTAGAACTCGCTAGAATCCAGCAGTGAGTTCTCTGGACAAGCCACTAACACGTACACATCGATCTCGAGGAAGTTGGCCAGCTTTGAGACGTTGATCTTGCCCATCGCGAACATATAGCTCTTCTTTCCGGCCTTGCGAATACTTTCTTTAAGCTGCTCGATGATGCTCAAGTAGTTCGCGACGCCCAACGTGCCCACCAGGATTCCCACCACGTTGGCGTCCTTCGCCCGCTCGATGGCGTAGTAACGCTTCATCAGCGCTCTATTGATGTTGATCGATTCGGCTCGGCCTGTCGACGTGTCGGGGTCGAATGAACCGAAAGGGCAGCGGTTCCACGTCATCATGAAGTTAGTGAGAGTAAGACCCTCGTGGCCGACGTAGAACATCCTGTAGTCCTCGATGCTCTTTCCTGGTTTTAAACCAAACTGCCGGCCGAATTTATGAACACGCCCGTCGTCTGAGTGAATGCTGGCTTTAAGGGATCCGTAGTAGACCTGACCTTGTGAATGATCCGCTCTTAGTACAGAGAACACAGCGTTGGGGTAGGAGTCACCCAACAGCCCTTGGAAGTCATCTAATGAGAAACAAACACAGATATTACACATTATAGTGGAATAACAAAGCATGCTAAAAAAAAAAAAAAAAAAACAGCTAAGAAAAAAACTTATGGTTATGTTACTTGTTGAAGTTGTTTGTTGAAGATTGCTTTCAAGTGTCCTTAATTGCATCCAAAGTATTAACATCCCAGTCATTAAGTTCAAGATTTGCACACTGCATCGCTCTACACATTTTACTGGAACATACGTTATCATGTTAGTGCTGTGCAATTAATTAAATTGTATTATGTAATTTGTATTATGTATAATCTAATTTCAATTACAATTTTGGCTTCCAATGATTATAAATTGTTTTTTTTTTATGTTTATTGTGATGCATTCCATTTTTCACAAATGTTCTGGTTTTGTTATAAAAGATATCCGGTAGTGCGCCATGATGGCATAATGGTTAGCACTGTCGCCTCAAACCAATAGGGTTCGATTCCCGCCTCTGGTATGTGTGCGTGGAGTCTGCATGTTCTCCCTGGGCTTGGTGTGTTTCTTAGTATGCTGTTTTCCTCCCACAGTCCAAAGACGTGCAAATTAGGCTAATTGGATGGTACCAAATTGAACAAAGTGTGTATGTGTGTGTGTCCTGCGATGGATTGGCCCCCTGTCCAGAGTGTACAGGATAAACATATAGAAGATGAATGAATGAATGAATGAATAAATGAAAGATATCCAGTGCATCCATTTGCCTTAAAGTGCGTTTTTTTACATTATTGTTTTTTATTAAATATATTTAAATTGTAAAACAAAGTAAAAAAAAAAAAAAAGAAGAAGAAGAATTATATGTTGTTTTTTTAAACCAATACATGTACAGTGTTTCGAAAGTCAATGTGAAATCATGTTACATAATCACGATCTTTGACACATACTCTCATGATTACGATTTTGGCCATAACAGCACAGCCCTACATGATATGTCTTTTTTTGTGTTTTATTTTATTCCAGATAAATCCATTTCATCAACTTCAAACAAGTACCATTTAAATGTTTGTGGCACTGCATCGCTGGAAAAGCATTGCGAATTGACAAAGCAGTTCCTCATATATAAATAAATAAACAAACACACCTGGGGAGATACCCACCCATAGCGCGTAAGTAAGTGACATCATACAATATGATCACGTGACTCTCCCGGTCAGGGTAGAGTTCCCTGAATGCTGCAGCACACTCCTGCACATTGATGGGTCTCTTTCCGAACACGTACATGAGAGGCAGACGTCCAGACGGACTGAGACACGAGCGGCCGTAGTGCACGATGCAGTCAGCGCCGACGTGCTCAGCGGCCACTTCATCCACGCAGCAGCTGAGGAGCCGAGCACAATGCAACAGCATGGATACATATATCAGTGATAACGAGGTAATCAGTGAGAACAGATTTTACCTGCCATAGGTGGTGTCTCCTAAAATATACGTCTTTGCATTGGTTTCCCTCTCCAACGCTGCAGAGACTGCTACAGAATCTACCAGGAGTTCATCAGGAAACTGCAAAGCTACCTGTGTTCAATAAGAGACTGTGATGATTTACAAGAAATGTGCTGATACTGGTTAAAATAATCTGCATCTAAAATATTAGATATTAGGAGCACCACAAAATACTGTGAAAAGTTTGCCTGCCAAATCAGATTTTACCTTTTGGAAATTGTTACTGGTAATAAAGGAACAGGTCACGCTGATCTGATAAAGTTCCTGTAGATCTTCAGGCCGGATTCCTGATTCACTGAGGTTGACGTCCACACTGCGCTGTAACACCGTCTCACTGTTACTGCTGAAAACCTCGGCCATGGTGCTCAAAGCTGGAGAGCTACATTCAGCACCTGGACCATACAGAACAAACAGAAAGCAAAGTCAGAAAAAAAAATGCATTTATTTCCTATTAACAGTCAACTGATCAGGACAATTTTAGTTTCTTAGTATTTTTATGTAAGTGAGTCTCGTTACTAATATATCAAGATATAAATTCAAAACAAGACGCTTATTTTAAGTGTAACAGCAACTTTCACATTCAGCATATATAACAAAGACTCTAACCAAGTAGTCTCAAAAGAGCATCCCCATTTGCAGACTCTTGTACGTTCACTTTAATGTAACTAACTAATATTAGTGTCTTATAATTAAATCAGTACATGTTTGGTTATTATTTATTTTGGAAAAGAAATTATCCCAAGAAACTGAAACTTTAAAAGCTATGCTTCAGGATTACCAGTATTAGTGAAAACCAAAGAAAAAAATTTTAAACTGTGGTAAAGTTTATTTTTGTCACCTAATTATAAAAGTGGAACATATATTCTAGATTAATTACATGCAACATGTTTTTTTGTAACTTTTCTTTGTTTTAAAATCGATAATTACAGGTTACAGAACAAGAAAAGCAAAAATCCAGTATCTCAAAATATTAGAATGTTTCATTTCAAGTTTGAGTATATTACTATTTATATAGTATAATAACATCGTATATCTCTTAGTCTAGTTCAGGAGACACATCCACAATCATGGGGAAGGCTGCTGATTTGACAGCCATCCAGAAGATAATCATCCACACCATTCACAAGGAGGGTAAGTCACAGAAGTGCATCACTGAAAAGGCTGGGTGTTTGCAGAGTGCTGTACCTAAGCATATTCAGAGAAAGTAGACTGAAAGGAAAAAAAAAGTGTACAAGCAACTGGCATGACTGCAGCCTTAAGAACATCGTCAAGCAAAGACAACTTGGGAAAGTTTCACAAGGAGTGGAGTGAGGCTGGAGTGCATCAAGAGCCACCATGCACAAGCATCTTCAGGAAAAGGTTACAACTGTTGCATTCCTAGTATCAAGCCACTACTGAAACAGAGACATCAGAAAAGTTGTACCTCGGCTAAAGGAAAAAAAGAACTGGACTGTTCACATTGTTCCAAAATCCTCTCATTTTGCATTTCATTTAGAAAGCAAGGTCACAGAATTTGGAGGAAGAGTGAAGAGGCACATTGAAGGCACTGCTTGGAGTCAGGTGTTACATTTCCACAATCTGCGATAATTTGGGGTGGTATGTCAACTGCTGGTGTTGGTCCACTGTGTTTTATCAAGTTAAACGTCAACCAAGTGATTTTAGAACACTACATGCTTTTACTTGCAGACAAGCTTTAATGCCAATTTCCTTTTCCAGCAGAACGTTACACCTGCCCACAGTGACAAAACTCAAAAATCACTCAATTGATTGCTGACCATATTACTATAGTTTTTTTGGCCAGCCAACTTGAACCCTGTAGAGAATCTATGGGCTATTGTTAAGATGAAAATGAGAAATACATGACCTATCAATATAGACGAGCTGAAGGCAACCTGGTCTTCTCACTAGTGCCACAGGCTGACCTCCTCCACGTCACGCTGCTTTGATTCAGTAATTTGTGCTTAAGGACCAGACAAGACCAAGTACTGAGCACAAACATTAATATACTTTTTCTGAATTTCTGTATTGTAAATCCTTTTTTGTTAGATCTTAGGAAATATTCCAGTAATTTGAGATACTGGATTTTTAAAAATTTTGTTAGCCGTAATCATTGAAATTAAAACAAACAAACATGAAACAAGACTATATACGAGTTTCATTTTTTTAAGTTAAATTACAAAATAAAAAACACTTACAGTATATTCTAACTGATTTAGCCCTGCATAATCAACAGTTTCACTGTTTCCTTGTTATGCAAACCTTGGTTGGAGGGTTTTGAAGATTGGGAATAGAAATTAATAATAAATGAATAATTAAATAACCACACACACACAGCTGATGCAGTGAATGCAATTTTAAAAACTGACATGAAGGTTTAGTATTTTCAGTTTTTTTTTTTTTTAGTTTTTAAATATTATTAAACATTTATCTTTGTACACATGTTAAACTATAAAATATAAACTGACACATCAAACCTAATAAACACGTTATGATGTTTACTGGAGATATATACAGTTAGCATGCAGCTAACAGCGAAGGACAAGACTCAGCAGCGCAAGAGAATAATGTACATTTTACAAAATGAAGACATTTATATACATATATATTTCTTTAAACTGTAAAAGTTAACTGTACATACTAAAGTAAAACCTCGTTGTTCGACAGAACTGACTTCCACGTGAAAGGAGCTGCACTTCAGGGATGCGGTCTTCTTCGCTAGATCGAGCCACATTACTCTCCAGCGTTCTGCTGCCCTCTGGCGGAC
>JAQQZS010000001.1:23193959-23207360 GCA_030068045.1 Platyallabes tihoni
GTGTGTATGTATGTGTGTGTATATATATATATATATATATATATATATATATATATAAGATGGTTTGAATCCTGGTATAAGCCGTGTGCCATCAGGGAAGAGAAAATCCATAGACATGACACACTGGTCATTCAGTATATTCAGGTCATCAGCTGACTTCATTTTATTGCCAATATTCATCATCCATCACTGTAATAAGTCTAGACTCATCAGACATTCTTCTTCCATTGCTCCAAAGTCTAATCTGAATGCTCCACAGCATTGAAGTCAGACTTCAATTGAAGTCTGGATAGTCTGACTAACAAGTGCTTCTCTTATGGCCACACAGCAGTTTAGTCTCAATCCTGTGAGTTCTCATCACTCTGTGTTTCTCCTGTCAGTTTTGTATCATGCATCTTTACTTTACTTAGTTTAAGTGATCTCCACTGATATTTGATGCAGGCCAATAATTTGACACTTCTGAAGCGGTGACTTTCAGTTAGTGTATGTTAAAAAAAAAAAAAAAAACTATTAAACATAGGAAGGTATTTGGTTCAACTGCCAAATGTTTCACCTCCTAAACATTCTGAATAATGTTAAAAATCATACTTGCTGTGTCTTGGTGACCATATCGCTATACATGACGTCCATGTTGTTGTCGGTTGTATTAAGCAGTACTTTAACAATAACTTCAGCCTGCTGGATTGTCAAACCTAAAGGGAAGCAACAGAGCCTTAGTTGGTGACAGACTCTACTTAATTACTGAACTTATTATAAAGCAGATGTTGCACCATGCATGTACAATAAACTTTGACTACAAAACCATACGAACCACTTTCTTCCAGAAGCTGAACCATTGCGTGTGTATCAAAGAGGAGCTTTCTGTGGCCAGATTTCGCAAGGTCATACTGCATCACTTTACTGGAGGTGCTCAACTCTGTAAAGAACATTTTTTTAGGTTGAATATGTCAGTAGAATATTTTCAGATCGGTTTCCTTTTTTCTTTCTATTTACATGTGAATTAATCAATCTCTGATGGCGTGATACTCCCAAAATGAAGTCATGCAAAGACTATTTACATTTTAAATTAATTTAAACTAATAAACTCTGGGCAGCACTGTGGCATAATGCTTAGCACTGTCGCATTGCATTTCCTAGGGTCGATTTCCGCCTCGGGGTCTGTGTGCGTGGAGTTTGCATGTTCTCCCCGTGCTTGGTGGGTTTCCCAGGGGAACTCCGGTTTCCTCCCATAGTGCAAAGACGTCCAGATTAGGCTAATTGGTATTCCCATAGCGTGTGAATGAGCATGTGTGCCCTGCGATGTATTGGCACTAAGTCCAGGTTGTACCCCCGCCTCAAGCCTGAAGTCTCCTGGGATAGGCTCCAGGCCCCCCGTTACCCTGTACACAGGATAAATCGGTATAGACGATGAGTGAGTGAGTAACAAACACGGCCTGACCATTATTTCCCAAAGACCAAATGATCACCATATTTTGTCCCACCCACACTTCTTTGTTCTTCAATTTACCCTCTGTTCTTTATATTTAAAGGATTTAACCCACACAACAAAAGAAAATAGGTGTTTTTGTTTTGGTCCTCATTCTTAAGTGTAAATACCTGATTTTTTATTAATTTGGCCAATTGATCATAAAGTTCCACAAATATTCAAATTACTCAATGTCGCCATCTGGCGACTCCAAGCATGAACTGCTTTTCTCTGAAAAGTCTAGCTTTTAAAAAATAGGACATTTTGAAAGTGTTATGTCGTCTAATAAACAGTCTAAACAGTCTCTTTTTTTTCTTTTTAAGTGTTTACATGTTGTTAAATATGGATCATGACTTCTGAATATTGTCCAACAAGTTTTCTTTCACTTCCCAAAAACATTCCGGTATAAAGACTGCTAGAAAAGCTGACCCTAAGTGTGTGTGTGTGTGAGAGAGAGAGAGAGAGAGAGAGAGAGAGAGATGCCTTGTCATGGGCTCTGGCCTCCCATTCAATGTACAGTACAGTACACTCATGCCCAGTGTTCCCAGTCCAAGGCTCTTAGTGAGTAAGTGTACTGGTGCAGTGGTGTTACCTCGGTCCATTGACCATCTCACTCCTTTCCAAAGAGAGCCAGTGTCGGGTCCACATTTATTAAAAAGCCGTTGCGTTTTCCTCTTCTCGCGCCTTAACGTAAATATCCTGCAGAAAGCAGGACAAACCAGCCAGCACCGTGTAACAGCACTCAGTAACGGCGACATCAGTCTCCTGTTTCCCCCTTTTTTAATGTCAAAGTAATAATAAAAATGTTTATTTGTGCCCTGAAAACTGCCCCAGGTAATCGCGCTGTTACTACGGCCCAGAAACATTATTAATGTGGTTCAAAAAATATTAAAAATCCTCTACTTCTAAAACCACTTCTCTAACTTCCGGATACACACTGACGTCCGTGCGTAAGGTCATACGTCATACGTCATCACGCACAGACGCAACACAGTATAATACTTACATTAGTCCAAAATATGGGGTGAATTGTGTGTGTTAAAAAATAAATGAATTGATGGATATAATCTTTATAAAATAAGAATTTAAGTTTATACTTCATATACAAATTATATGTGTGTGTGTTATTTTATAGTTTTTTTAAATCCAGTATTGTTCTATAACATAGAATATATAAATCCAAAATCCAAACTTTTATATATATCTATATTCTAGAACAATACTGGATACAAAAAAAACTATAAAATAACACATATGACATTACATTATATCAGTTAAGTAACATCAACCACAACAGTTAGGTGTTATTTTAAGACATGAATGTCAGCTGGTCTGGAATAGTTCTTGCAAGAACTGTGTTGTCAAGTGCATTTACAAAAACCCATCAAGCATCATGATGAAACTGGCTCTCAGGAAGTCCAAAACCAAAAAACAGTATCAGAAAAACTGCTCAAATTTTGGTTGCCTTCAGCATTCAGCATTCATACAATGTAGAAACAAATAAAAATCAGGGAAGACCCTTGGGGTTAGATGGTGTGTCCAAACTTTTATAATACACAGTATATAATATAGTATAAAAGTTGCACAAGTTGGATAATTGCATTATAAGAGTAAAACAAAGTTTAAAGTTGAAAACTACTGCACGTAGGAAAAATAAATAAAAGCATAAAACAGAAGAATGAAATTTTAAACTAATAGTGGACAACCGAAATCTTGGAAAACCTCAGCCTGAACTAAAAGCAATATACGTCTTTAGATTTGGTTTAAAACTGTCAGCAATGAAAAAGGACCTAATGTGTTGGAAGGCTGGGGACAGCAATAGCACAATCCCCGTCATCTCTGGTCTCTCAAAAATGAGATTGGGGGTTTAATAGAAGAGCTGAGTGAGCTGGTGGGTTAGCAAATAAGTAATGCACCGTGGAGCTAGACCATTCAAAAAAAATTTAATTAAAGTAGAATTTTAAAATAATTTCTGTATTTAGGTACCCAGTGAAGCTAAGCTAAAACTAGGGTGTAACAGTTCCTGTTAAAAGTCTGTCTGCTGCCTTTTAGGCCACGTAGAGTCTTGTTATGGTAGACTGAAGCAACCCCAGATCAAACCTGGAAGAGATAAAAGCTTAGATTTCCAGGTCCTTCTGAGATAAAATTTGCTTTAACGTGGATTACTTGCCTGTAGTTATAAATGTGCACTGTCCTGCATAGAACCCATAAGCTTCAAAAGTGTGTTTTTATTCTTAACTTTATTGCAATTTTTGCATTCTTCAATATGCTGCACTCAGGCCTGAGCCCTAAGCCATCTGAACGCAAGGAAGGGAAATTCTTTTAAAATGCTTTTTGGTGACTACAGTTAACCATTGAATGCTATAATTCACTCCAAACTCACCACCAAGTTGGACATAGTCTATCCCTGTGTCAGTAGAACTGATAGTATAGAACTGACTGGAACAAGCAGTATAAGTGCACAGACATGGGCAGTTCCACCCTCCCACACCCTCAGCACTGGAGCCCCCGGCTTGACTTATTGTACACCTACAGTATGACTACCTGGCCACTTCCAGATCTCAAGTTTGATGATGATAATGTTGTTGTAGGACTCATCTCTGATTAGAACGAGAAGGGCTAACTGTAGGTTTTTTAAGAAAATAAAAGTTAAAAACTGTCACCATCAGTTTTCACACCTGGGTTGCATTACATGTTACCTCGGTAACGCACAGACTGATTGAATATGACGAATTATTGCTAGGTCTGGAATTTTATATAGTTCCACAGACAAGTGGAATGATACAAGCAGTGAAATGAAATGGTGCAGTTATATAGAGATATGTTACCACTCCATGATGCGATATTATCATACAAGAGAAAATTGGAGTGTGTTTTTTTTTTACTTATACCATAGTGATTTGCCAACAGTGTTAACATATTAAAGTAAATTATAAATGACACCAGGGTTGAATTCTTCTTGCCTATCATGCGGAAGGCTTGAGTTCAATTCCCAGCCAAGGCCCAAACCCAACTAGTGAATGCAGTGCTGACCGCAAGACTGGATAGAATGGAAGGGCTGTGTCGGGAAGGGCATCCGACATAAAACCTGTGCCAAGTTCTGTGTGTATCAGATGGTCTGTTGTGGCAACAACTTGACAGGAGCAGCTGAAAGAACAAAAACATTATGTGGAGTGTTCACTGTGCTTATGTCCCTGGGTATGAGCTATTCAAATATAGCAACAATAGTAGATTAGAACATATACATTAATATAAACCTATTGTTTGTTACAGCATAAACTATATAGCCTCTGCTCGATTATATCATTCATCATTAATAATAATACATATTCAGTCGAATCAGAATATCCATATCCACTGTGGTAAAAATTTATAAAGAAATTAACAGAAAACAACTGAAAAAAGGTTAGAATGAGTATTTAACAATTTTATTAATCATACATTTTTCTCCCTTTCCTTTCCCCTAGTGAAAAACTTCCACAGTATATACAATACCTACATCCTTAGGCTGAAAGTGATACCTTATTAGTCACAGAGGAAGTGATTCAGTTGGGATATTAAGGGCAATCTGCCAGCTATAGTTATTTTAGTCTGCATTTAATCAGATTAGTTTAGGCACAGAGGTCACTCACCTGTCATGCTTAAATGCTTGTTATGAATTATAAGCATATGGGCTGACACCATGTAGCTGTATGAAAATATTGACAGCAGATGAACAGGCCTACACAAATAACAAAAATACAGTTGACATATCAGTCTCTGTAATTCACTGGAAGCTTTAAATCCATAAATATTGATGGTATTGGTAAAATAACTTTATAAAACAAATAGCATTTTAAATCGATCTGTAATAATCCTTGATTGTGCAAGAAGTAAACATAGGAAAAGATTTGTTCCTATGCATGAAATGATGTTTCTTCTATCCTGTAAAACAGCTTCACAGAGATTTCATGATTATTATCATACAAATCTTTAGATATTGTCTCCCAAAACAACTTTTCTCAAGATCACCTTAACACCCTTTACAATTAAGTTAATGCACAATTAAGGTAGTGAAGGGGCGTCTGGTGTGCTTCATCATGCGTTTAATAGTAAGATTATAAAACGCTTCAATCAAATACGTATAGACTTACAAATAATCAGTGCATTTGAATTTAAGCAATAACTCAGATGAAACCTTGTATATTTTTGCTTATCAAATGCAAATACATTACATAACATTTTATGTGTAATCCTGTTTGGCTATAACATGTGTATGGATTTTCATTTATTTGATGCACTAACATCTGTCTTTGTTTCAACATCCATAGATCGCATCTATAATCCAGGAGTAATCATGAACACAATACTCCCTCTGGATCCTTCAGCATCACTGAAGAAAAGAAGAGCGAGGCAGGAGCTAGAAACAGAGATGTAGAGGGAATGCATAGCTGCACCTCTCAGCAGCAGATAATGAGCTTAGCCATTCTTGCTTGCGTACATCAGTGCACAGGGGTCAGTTTCTGGATTAACACACCCCGGTTGCAACTTAGACAGCAATCTTTCTATATGTTCTTCTTGTTTAGGGAACACTGCTGCTTAGGGAAGTTTTTATTAAATTTTTTAAATAACACAGATTCATTTTGGATTTGGGATCATCTGTTAGATGAACTCCAAGGTACAGTATGAATTATGGCATTTAAGCAGCTGAGCAAGAGAAGGTGAAACTTGACATGTGCATTTAAGCGGGTGAGAATTTCACCCTTTCAGATACCAGGACAGAGGGTTTCCTCATCCACTTTAAAAGAATAACCTTATGCTACTCACTAACAACAAGGTCACTGATGATGGGAGCTCAGCACAGTCCCTTCAAGAGGGGCAAGCCATGGTGGACTCGCTTACAAAGGTGGGTTACAAATAGTTTGCTGTTTCAAAATTTACAGCACGAGTTATGTTACAGGCATTCATCTCAGCTGCATGCATTGTGCATAGGGTTATTATTTGCACAGGACAATATGCAGCAAATATGTTTGATTTTTAAACTGTAACACAAAGTGGTACAATCGGGTTAATAGATGCTTGTGAGATCTTTTCCAATAAACCTGAATAACAAGTCAATTTTCAGATTTCTTTCTTTCTTTTGTGGTAAACTGACATGCTGGCATAAAATCATCTTGAAATAGCACATGGCCTGTAGCGTAAGGAGAAAAAAGCACTTTATCTGCATAATAATGTTTTATGCTTCAGTGCACAATTGTTCTACTGTAAGTTGAAAATCGATCGCAAAAAAATTTAAATGTTCACAATCTACAATACAGTATACATGTTTTTTTTTAGTGTTTAAGCTATTAAATCAAGTCAAACTACTGCAAAACTCAGAGTCCGTGCTCTGTGTTTCATCAGCATATGGAGCACTGAGATATCACCTCGAGCCTTAACGCTCATCCCGAAATAACCTTCTTATGACAAGAAGATTATCAGGAATAATTGTGACCATGCAAACTAAATAAACAAGCTCAAAAAAAGGCTAGGTTAGACACGGTTAGATAAAAATTTTCTATTGTACAGTAAAAACTAATATAAAACCTCACATCAGGTTCAAAAACAGGTTCTAGAGGATGAATTGCTACCCAGAATACTTTGCTTCTTATATTTAAAAATGATCAGAGATGATTTATAAAAGATCAGGCAACCCACAACAATCATTAAAAAAAAGTTTAGATGTATGTTCTACTGTATGTCTTGTCTGATTGAATAGGTGGTGGCATGCTACCGGCACCTTGCGTCCTGTGTTGGTGGTTGCACAGACAGTAGGAGTCTACGGCATGAGCTCCAGCAGACACGTGAACGTGCTCAGGAGCTCACACTGTCCTGTCATAACCACCTAACAGCCCGACTAAGGGACAAAACCCTGCCTGAGGAGGAAAGGAAGGTGACAGAGCTGCAATGGGTGGCCTTCTCCTCGTGCTTGGAGCTTTTTTATGCAGACCTGTGCAAAGTTTATCACATGGGCAGCTGTTTCTCGGTGGCCAAAAACAGTGCCACGGTGCGAACAGGCATGCAGGGTGAGCCATTTATAAAGCAAATAGAATTTATAAAGCAAATAGAATTGATTGTAGTTACCTTTTTAACTTGTACACAATGCCGCCTTCTTTTTCTGTTCAATGAAATGTTTCAGCTAAGTCTATAATATGTGTGAGTCTTCACTTGTTACAAATTCAGCCACATCATCATCCAGTGGGTTTTCCCAGACTTCCACATGATGTTCACCTAGCTAGTCCATAAATCATGATGTTTTATTTTTTTCTTTCCTAATTTCTACAATAATGACTTGAATAATTGTGTATAATAACATGCAGGAGGCACAGCAGAAGTAGCAGCTCGTGCTCTGAGCATGCAGAATCTTCATGAGGAGCACGGAGAGCAGACAGCCAGTATAGAGGGCCTCGAGCAAAGCCAGCTGGAGCAGGAGATCGTGCAGGTGGACCGCACTCTGGAAGACATGGAGATGAAGGTGAACGTGCTGCGCTGGACAGTAGAGGCACGGGGACCCCAGGACAGTGAGCCACTCAGCACCGATAGCGCTTCCCTTGGGGTGCTGTGTAATGACGAGGAGGCACAGGGGCAGTTCTGTGACCGGAGCCAGATGTTCGTGATGATGCTGTTGGGCGCTGTGGCAGCCATTGCTGTGACACTGGCAGTGTGTGTAGTTTTCTTGGTATGAGTCTACATTGCTTGGAGAGCCTCAAAAATGTCTGAGATTTCTAAGAATTCAGAGAGACATTTATTTCTAAATTCATTATATAAACATGTAAATTACAAGAAAATTATGATTTCAGAAATGCTGAAAAAATGCTAAATTAAAAGACTTCCACAACTTTTCATTAGCTGGTCCTTTTTGAGCAGACCAAATAAAGAAGCATCCACCCATTCACCCTGAAAATTGTAATTATTAGTAAATAATGTAATAGCTATGGTCATAAAACTTTTACATGATACTCTAATGTATAACACTGTTTTTGCAAAGAGAAAGAGAGCACTGTTAAATTTAATTGCTGTTTAATTTCTGTGAAAATTTCCCAGGAGACGTAGGGCACAAGGTGATTTACACCCACCCTGGACAATGTGACAATCACAAACGCACACACAAACACACACACACACACACACACACACACACAAACACACACATACACTCACTATGGCCAATTTTGGAACACCAATCGGCCTAATCTGCATGTCTTTAGATTGTAAGAGGAAACCCACCAAGCACCCTAAGGTGGGAATCAAACCCTCGACCCTGAAGCTACGAAGGTGTAATTCGGTTCATTTACAATAACAATTTGGCTATTTTAAACCTCTGACTAAGGGGTACCTTTAATTGTTTTTCTTTTATTTACATTCTACATAATATCACCAGAGCAGTATGTAATAATCTCTGGATTAGCACTCCAGCAAACACAGGCACTGTCAAAGCCCACATCATTCTGGAGGAGATTTTGGCACATTTGTGTCCACAGTGTTCCCACATGAGACAACATACCCACAGAAAACCCACATTGAACCAATGTGGGATTTGAATGAGTTAGTCATGGCTCACACTGAATACAGTAGTACTTGCCGGAGTTAGTGTATGAGCACTTTTGTCACATTTGGCGCCAAAGTATCAGCAAAGCAGATATTTTTACACGCGTTATGTAGAATTGTAAGACGGATGTGACAACGCAAGACTGTTACAACCAAACCCATATTGACTAGGGTACACTGTATTGGCGAAAGTATTTGATAAACCCTGCAATGACAGTGTATCTAAATACATAGACTTCAATATGGAGTTGATCCTCCTTTTGCAGTTATAACAGCTTCCACTTTTTGATAAAAGAGTGTTCCTGTGAGAAGCCACACAGGTCATCCCAAAGGTGCTTGATGAGGTTAAGGTCAAGGTCAGTCAAGTTCTTCCTCACTGAATTCATCAAACCTTGCCTCCTTGTTTTGTGCACAGTCATGTTGGAATAGAAAAGGTTTCTCCCCCAAACTGTTGCCACTAAGTTGGAAGCACATCATTGCCCAAGATGCTGCAGCATGAACATAACCCTTCACTGGGGATAAGGGGCCTGACTGAAACAATATTCAATATTTAACAGAATTCAATAATTAACAGGTTTAGCCAAATGCTTTTCTCCATATAGTGATGTGAAAGACTTCCGGTTTGGGGCGTTCCGATTTTTTTTGTCTCCACCCACTGCAATGCTGTCTTGGCAACCGTGTCAACACGCTGCTCTAGCCAGAGTTAGCGGTAATGATAATGAGTCTAACCGAGGAAAAACAAAAAAAAACCTCGCCGAAATTACAATATAAACTAGAAAGGTGAGTTTGTCAAGCCTCTGTGTTCATTAACACGGGTGTTCTGTTATATGTTTCCTACCAGTAGTAGAAATGTATAGTTACCTCATATCGTAAGTATAGTTTTGAATGGTTAAATATCATTTTTGCAAAAATATATTTATATTTATAGTTTTATGTTAGGTTACATTTCCTAACATACTTGTAGCACTTTGTGACGTTGTTTATCAGAAAAAAATCCGTATCGCTCACTGGTAGCACGTTCTGACAAGTGGATTTAATGTTAGCCATCAGTTCACTAGTCGACTGGTTAATTAACCATGCGAATAAAATGTACAACAAAACACAAAACGATAAAAACAACCCTCAGTACTCCACGTTTTATTGTAGTAGCATGGATTTATGGGCGGAGCTCCAAAGCAGTGCGTGCCTAATTTTTTTTTTGTCTGCGCATGCGCGATAAGCGTTTTAAGAAATAACTGAACAATGCTGAACCTGCACTGTTGTACCAGGATTTACTGTATCTTTACATATCTGGAATATATAAGGCTAAATTAGACTCAGTTTACACACTATTTCACTCTCCAAATCAATCTAAATCAGAGGGGGTCTGGATCACTGGCCCCTCTGCCCTCCGGACCCTATTGGACTCATCCTGATGCCCCACTTATGGTTGGAGATCTCCATTCATAGGAACCCCATGTGGTCTGCTTGCCATGCGTGTGGTGACTGGGGATGTTTTCCACTTGACCATGGAGACGGTTTAATGGACTGATACAGACAGATGTTCTCTGATGGCTTGTGACTGCAGTCACTCAATAGATCAGTACTGAAATTCTTACAGTTTTGTACCCGAGCCTCCAATAATGAACAGGACTCCATATTAACTTAACCACATCTCCTGTTATATCGAATATCCAGCCTCATAATACACAGTATGACATCAAATTAATTCCTGCTATTCGATAGAACCAAAATGAGGAAGGGCTCCCCGTTGAGTCTGGTTCCTCTCAAGGTTTCTTTCTATTGTCATCTCAGGGAGTTTTTCCTTGCCACGATCAGCCTCGGCATCTGATCATTTTTAATAATACAAATTTCCCTAATTTTCTTTGAATTCAGTAAAGCTGCTTTGCATTAATGTCCTGGTTTTAACCAGCTTAATGACCATTGGGTGGCATGGTGGCACCGTCGGTTTTCACCTCCAGGGTTCAATTCCCATCTGTGTGCATGGATTTTGCATGTTCTCCCCATGCTTGGTGGGTTTCCTTTGGTTACTCCGGTTTCCTCCCACAGTCCAAAGACATGCAGATTAGGTTAACTGGTGTTCCCAAATTGCTCTGCGATGAATTGCCACCCCCGTTTAGGGTGTATTGATAAGGAGGGAGTGAATGAGAGAAAGTGAATTGAATTTAGAATAGTGTATAAGTGTATAATTCAGGATAGACTGGTGAAGGATGAGAGTTTTTTGTTTAAGTTTTTAGTGTCTTTTTCTTCGTGCCAAACCCACAAGACTTTTATTAGATGCTACAAACCTTACTGTTCCGTGCTTGACATAGAGAAACTGTATGCACGTTTCATTTATATATCAATTACAGGAATTATGAGCGTGCACAATGAGGTTATGGCGTACGTCCGCATCAGGCCCACAACACAGTTTGCCCAAGAGCTCATGGAAGTCATGCCTGATAAACAGGTACATAAATACAAGCAAGGAAGTAGACATTATTTCTTTTAGTGTAACTTATATTTCCCATTCTACACTGCTTTCCTCCACCATAACACAACATACTGACGTTTAAATGTTTATTAATGTTACCTCTCTTAGACGGTGAATGTACGGCTAAGAAAGAATGGCAGGAAAGGTGTGTTAAATAATCAGATGAGCTCTTGGTCTTTTCGGCTCAATGGCATCATGCACAATGTATCACAAGAAGCCGTCTATGCCCAGGTCGCGCACAGTGTGGTGCTAGGAGCTCTGGAGGGCTATAATGGTCAGTAAGACTGATGGATCCTCACTGTCTACTTTATAACTAAGCATTTATGCAGTTATCTAATAGGCCTATCATGTCAGCAGTTTGAAACAACCATGATTTTATGTTTTTCTCTATCGCATTAGGAACGGTTATGTGCTTTGGACAGACTGGGGCTGGAAAGACCTTCACAATGACGGGCGCCACTGAGAGTTACAAACAACGAGGCATCATCCCTCGTGCCATACAGGAGGTATATAAATACTATATCATGTGAACTACACCAGGAGTTCTCGGGTTTAATCCTGGATATGTAACAAGCTGCAAACCTACACAAGAAAGAAACAAAACCAACCCAAAAAAAAAACAGCTTCTTAAAATATGTTATGTACTCAGGTGTTCCATGAGATCAGCAATCGTGTCGACCACACCTTCTCTGTGCGCCTGTCCTTTCTGGAGATTTACAACGAGACGTTGGTGGACCTGCTAGCATCTGTAAAAGGCGGACAGAAGAAGCACTGTGGAACCTTAGCTGTGGTGGAAGAGCCAGAAGGTGGGGTTTCAGTAAAGGGCCTGTCCTTACATCCAGTGCACAGAGAAGAGGAGGCACTAAACTTGCTATTTGAGGTGAACGATCATGTCTTAGTTTTGTTCCTCCATTAATACTGCACAATTTTTTTTTTAAGATTGTAATGTGTTACAAGTGAAATTTGTGCAAAATGTACTTGTGTACAAATATATACCGTGTCATCACTGTTTTTCCAGGGAGAGATGAGTAAAATAATAGGAGAAAATGCCCTCAATAAGAACTCGTCCCGGTCACATTGCATCTTTACTCTCTACATTGAGGTGAGAACAATTGATCTTTTGCACCTGATGCACCTTTATGACGTCTGTCTGCCATGGTCCCACTCAATTCTGGATAGCAAAAGGAATGTTATTAATCAGATGCGAGTCCCAAACCTACATACAAACCCAAGCAAACAGAAGCACTTTCAGCAAAATAACATCTCAAACAACACATTGTCTCTTTAGTATTTGCTTCTAAGTCGTTCTGATTGGCTTCTGAACCATCCACGTTGTTCTGTTCATGACTAACACAACTAACTAACCAGATCCCTCTCTAACCCCTGATCAAGAGCATTACTTGGTGTGTGGAACAAGGGATTGTACAGTCTACATAGCACACTGGCTTTCCATTTAATACTAGTTGGAATTCAACCCTAGAACAGATACTTAGCTTTCTAATTAGATAGCTTAAAATGTCAGTATTAATTAACACATGATTTTATGCACATTTTAAGCATAAAGCACAGAATATTCGATAACATCATCTCGTTTGGAACGGAAGCACTGAATGAGCCAAAGTGAATGCTACGTAGCAAATGCCACAAATCCAGGAGAAATCACATGTAATGTGATTACTGAGGTAATCACATTTATGGCCAAAACATGGTATTGGTGCTAAAAAGTGTCTCACCTAGGTGTAAAAGAAAATCACATTTTTCATAATACTTAATGCTTCAAATCTCCAGATCCAAACACTTTTATATTTCTCACTCACTCTCTCACTCATCTTCTATACCGCTTTATCCTGTATTCAGGGTCGCGGGGGGCCTGGAGCCTATCCCAGGAGACTTAGGG
>JAQQZS010000001.1:23230329-23240718 GCA_030068045.1 Platyallabes tihoni
TTGGACACCTTCAGCATTCCTTTACAATGTAGAAAGAAATAAAAATCAGGAACCATCATGGAGTTTGAAAGTGACCCAAAACGTTTGAACGGTAGTGTATATATCAGCAAGTCAAATTTTTACTAAACACAGACAGCTCCTAGCTGTTGAGAACGCACCATGTCATCTTCTCAAAAACAGATAAATCTTCTCAGTCACCATTCTACGCTTAAATGTACTAAAATAAATAGAATTAAAAAAAATCTGAATCTGAGACAACTACCAACCTTCTTCTTCCTTCATTTTTTTCAGGTCGTCCTCTCCTACAAGAGAAACGCGAGGTTTGGGTTTGTTGTCTGGTATCTGCTGCTTCACATCGATCTCAAAGTACTTCTGTCTGTCTCTGAAAGACCGCTGCTCCGGGGTACCTCTCCCGACAGATGTGGGGGGCTGTGGGGAGGAATACCAAATGGCCACAGCATAAAACACCACATTTTTTAAACTTTATTAAAATTATTAAACATCTCATATAAAAATCAACAGATTGAGAACCACCACTTCAGGTCTCATGCTATAGAGCATGATTTACACACTGAAAGAGAATACGGTGAAAGCTTTAGTCCCAAAAGCGCAGCTTTATGCTTTTTTAATTGGCAAGTCATGAGCGGATGAAAAGGAAAGTGCTTAAGTCTTGATGTGGTTTCCATCCACATGCATGCCACCAATCCAGTAGACTTTTTTTTTTTTTTTGCATTAACCTACAGAATGATTAATAAAGAGTGCACCAATTAGGAAAGGTCTTAGTCCTTGGTCACTTGAGGCGATGAACATCTGCCCCACCACCACAGAAGTAAAAAAAAAACAAAAAAAAAGAGCTTGTCATTCAGTAAAGCTGTAAGTGAGAGGGCACAAGCACTTGGACCCCCGTCAAGTCGTGTACCTGTGACTCCAGGGAGGGGCGAGACAGGCGTGGCACGGCTGCCATGTTCCTGTACTCACGACGGTCA
This sequence comes from Platyallabes tihoni, assembly GCA_030068045.1. Classification (NCBI taxonomy): domain Eukaryota; kingdom Metazoa; phylum Chordata; class Actinopteri; order Siluriformes; family Clariidae; genus Platyallabes; species Platyallabes tihoni. The sequence goes on from JAQQZS010000001.1 coordinate 23,231,316, forward strand.
GATAAGATGGAGGGGCGAGGGCTGAGGCCCGCTCCTTCACCCTCACCTATAAACACTTCATTACACTCCTCTGGCTGAAAGAGCCATTAGAGGCACACCATCAATACCACAGTTGGACATGCGCTCTTCGCTTAACAGTTTAAGTGCAGTGCACTGAACAGAACAATGCGAATAAAACATTCGACAATTATTTACCACAATATGGGGTTCAACAGCACAGGATGGGAAATAGTATTTTTGTTTTGTTTTCTTTTTTAAAAAAGAGGAGACAGAGACTTACCTCTGAGAGTTTTTGCTTTGGGTGAAAGTTGTTCCTCTGACCATAAAGATCCTAACAAAAAGACAGAATGGGACAAGAAAGTGCAACAGGTAAGAACGCTGAAACAAATCACCACAAACAAAATACAAGTTAAAAAAAAAAAAAAACAACAACAACTGTTGGACAACAAAATTAGTACGTTGAAATTATTCATAGTGCTATACTTGGATGAGTTTTTCTACCAACACTGCACACTGTGAGATACCACAACAGACCAGCGATGACACTAATGGACAGATGGACAGTAGTGTTCCGTGCAGAAGAGCCGATGTACACTCCATTCTATATGAATGTAAATGGCTCATGCAAAACGGTAACCAAGAACGAATGAGCCCTTGAAGAACAAGCTCCAATGAGAAGGCTTTGCGGGCAGTAACTGGATGTGTCACAACAACCAGGACATGCTCAGGACGGCGAGGAGCTTCGACCCTACCTGTGAGGGCTCCAGCACAGCCATGGAGTGGGGCACAGCAGCAAACGCCTTATATGCCTGCTTGACATTGATGGGAAATTCGTTGAAAGTATCTGGGGAAGGGGCCCGAGGCTGCACGGAGGGTTCAAATGCCAAGGAGTGAAGAATAGAAGAGGTCAGAGGACCGAGCAGAACAAGACAGGACCAGAGAGAGAGAGAGAAGCAATAAGGTGCAGCTAAAAAGCAAGTTATGTGAATGGAAGAAAACTGAGAAAACAAGAGAGTACTGTGGAAAAAGTTGACCGCCTAATAGATGGAGCAGTAATTAAATGTATAGATCAGTCCGAGACCCAGAGTGCAAGTTAACCAGATATGTACTCAATACAGCACAAATAGGCATGTTTTTACAATATGGTTGTGAAATTTCTTTTGGTTCATTAGTCCTCGCCTTTACTCAGTGTTTCAAATGATGTGTAAAGTTTTATGATTTAAATAACTTCGAAAAATGACCCATGATATGACATCTGACAGGTGGCAACAGGTGTGTCTTTTAGTTTAATCGGATACATGAGGACAGGTGGTGGAGAAATGGTGTACAGTGTCGCTGGAATGTGGTTTAGACTTTTGTGAGGAATCTTACAGTGATCTGGGAGTTGACAGGGGAAGGGCCATGCTGGAAAGGGTTGGGACTACTTTGTCCATCCTGACCGACTGGAGAGGCAGGAGGCCGCACCCGTGAGATGGGCTGGATGGCACCAGGCTTGGTCTAGAAGAAGAGAAAAATACATGTATGTTAAGTAACATCATCATCATGATACCTCTTAGGCTGAAGTACGCCAAATACATGTGATTTATCATCACTAATGTCGCTAGAATAGTTGTGGCTTCTTTGGACACTCACAGCTGAACTGTCCTTGGGAGTCACATTGGAGGATGAATGAATGCTTGCCTGGAATGAAGCAAAAATGACGCATGGTATGAAACACAATCCTGAGAAGGATCTACTTTCCTGAGGACAAGCCAAGCTTAAACCTAAGCACCAAACCAGCATTACGCAGGCACCATCTAGATTCAATGTCAAGAGCAGTGACAGTTAGCAGAGCCCGTCAGAAATCAAAGTACCAAAGATTACAGTAGATGTATTAATTTTATTATTTAGTTCTTGTTCTACAGTCCTGGTCTGCGTTACAGGCAAAAGTGCACTGATTTTCTTGCATCATGTATCATGAAACAGCACCACAGGTAAAGGTTGTTAAGCCTCATACAACTGTAAGAGATCTCGCATTATCCACAGAACAACAATGCAGTCTTGTCAACACCAAGGCAAATTTGTGAGCCATTTAAGCTTATTAAATATCATGGCAAATAGCAAAGGAAGCCATAAGTAGCAGGTCGTTCTCAGATAGCCCACTTACAAATCGGGTCTCCCTGCCTTGTGTGACAGGGGTTGAGGGTGAGGACTGGCGAAATGATGGCTAGGAAAGGAGGTGTCAATGAATGCACGAGTTAAACATTTATAATGATTTATGTCTTCATCAGATGTAAATGGTAGAATGGATTATTAATTATTCCCTATTAATTGTCCTTTATAGAAAGGAACATGAATGATTCAGTGATGAGATGATTATGAGAAAAGTGTCCTGAGCATTTATGGACTCACCAGTTGAGAACCTGGGGAATAAAGTGGCTCCCGGACAGGACTATCAATTCTTGTGGAATCAGCTGATGGACCCTGCTGGAACATATTGGAAAGTAGGACGAAGTGAACCAACAAACAGCTAAATCAAACTTAATTTATTAAAGCCGTGCATACTTGAATATTGTTATCTGCTGCATTTGTTTCAACGTGCGATATGTGAAAAGGATAATCCAGTTCTATATTTGGAAATCGAGGGACTTTAAAACCATTACATACTTCATCACATTGTTTTAAATCACAAGTTGATCAACACCAACGCTGTATTAACTCAGACTGAACTATATATGGTTGCAACAGTCCCCCCCCCCCACAAACAAGTTCAAGATTATATAAATGTACTCCCATTACAATAACCAGTTAATAACCATTTGCAAAACTAAACAGGAAATATATAGTTTGTCACCGCAACGTCCTTTTTAAAATCTGTGCATGCCCTCTCGCCCATTTTTTTTTTTTACCAATACCTGCTGATCTCACATTACACGCACTTCCAATCCCTTGATGTGATCATTCAATCATGAGTGGCTTCAGTGTTTGTCTTTGCACCCCTAAAACCTGTCCTTTAGGTTCACCAAGCATGCTACTATTTTAAATTAGTCTTGGTTGATTTATTCATTTATTTTTTTTCAAAGTGGTATGATTCATAATTCTACAATGCACAAGCTCATCTGAACAAGCATTCCCAGGGAAAAAAAGGGCAACAGGCCATGCTGTTTAAACAAAGCACTCAACCACAAAACACACTGCCCAAAGGCTTGCCTTATTATACAACCAGGTCTGAAGGTTCCCCTGCCTGCCATAGCCTGTGGGCAGCCCTGAAAGGATGCGCTCCTCGGGGGGGCGGCCCTTGTTCTTACGATTAGCTACCAGGAAGGGATTTTCTTTGAAACAGATAGGCTGAGAGTCCACAAGACACTCCTCCTCTTCCTGTGTTTCCTGTGCGACTGTGGGTGCTGGACTGGGGTCCTGCGGCATAGCTGCAGATTGTCTGAGTGCTTCTGAGGCCGCAATTGGGCACAGTGAGGATGAGGAAAGGTCAGGGGTATGTACATGGTACAGGGTTGCATGAGCTGTCTCAAAGCACAGGGCTTCAGATGGCCTGGCCTGAAGAGCAGTCTCCATGGGATGAGATTCAGTAAAGGAAGAAGATAGCTAAAGGTTGAGAGAGAGAGAAATAAAAGTGGGGGTGTAAAAATGAAAACAAAACAAGTGCAAAAAAAAAAAAAAAAAAATTCAGACGAAAGAAGTAATAGAACAAAAAAAAAAATATATATATATATATATTTTTTAATTTATTTTTTTTAATAAAAACATGATATAAGTTAATATATGTTAATGATATTAATAATGATTAATATGATATTATAATGATATAAGTTAAACCTACAGGTTTTCCCATATTGGAGAGATATCTCACAGTTTGCAGCCAACATATTCCACACAACATGTCTCCCTATTGGTAAATATCTGTATCAACGTGATAACATGCAACGTTTGATGGATAATTTGCATCAACATTCATTATGTCTGTGCTTAAAGATCTCTCAGCTGTACAATGCCTAAGACTGCTATATTTGACACGTCCAAATTCAGCCCTGGTAATACCACCATACTGAAAATAGTCACCTTGATAACAGTGGTGCTGTAATGGATGGGGGTTGGTACTCTGTGGTAAGAGGAACAAGGTCAGTGGAGAGGAATGCAACCCAAAGACCTTTGACTAAAGACAGCTGCACAATATGTCAAACTCCATGGCTGCACTATGGCCATGGATGTATTTATGCATCAATACAACACAGAAAAAAGGTCACTTTTAGAGTCACTATGCCTTCTGTCAAAAAGTATTAATTGAAAATACCTAATACAACTATCATGATAAGCGGATAAGTGGCAGAGTACATTTCTTGTTACAACCCCACTGCACATAGTTTAATATGTAGTCTATATATAATAACCAAGAATCCTTAAACTCAAAAAGACTGTACAAATCCTGATAAAAATGTATTTAGAGGACTCTCAAGTTCATCCAAGCTAACTGCCTCTTCCTTCTTCTTCCACCATCTCCTTCTCCTTTAATAGCTTTGCCAACAGCTGCATGCCCGAAGTAGGCTAAATGCTTTAAAACGCAAACATGATCTATGTGCAAAGTGAAGAATACATATTATACTGTTAGAAATCACGTAAGAAACCAGATTACCTTTATAGTAGGTTCTTTATAATGTAATAAGTAAATTTAATGCCATGTGCAAAAAGAGAAAGCAAGAACAACAACCTTTTAAGAACAAATTGTACTAACTATATTAAAATCTAAGAATCCATAGATCACAAATCCACATAGCCTACTACAACCAAAATGTAAGACAGGGGGTATGTTAAGCTCACATCCGAAATAAACAACTCTCGCAAATACTCCATTCAAAAGAAAAAAAAAAGACCATCTCTCTCACACACACACACAAAAAAAAAACACACCAGTAGACCAAAAAAAAAAAAGGAACGAAAGACAGACAAAAGTAAAATGTAGACCACAAATAAAGAATGAAAGAATAATTAAGATAAGGATTTGAAAGAACTAAGACAGAAACTCACTTTAAAGAGAAACAGATTTCTGGTTTGCTCTTCCTCCGCTAATAGAAAAGGCTGAGAGGAGTGATTAAGTTCTATCATGGGATCCTTCCTCCTCTGTGGCCCACCCACCCATGACCGGCATGTCCAACCAGTCAGTCACATAATTTTTTTTAAATAACTTCTGAGCACTTGTCAGCTGTCCTTTCAATACTCTGTCCAGTTTACTCCTGAGAACGAGGAACTCCTTGACAACAGTTACCAAAAAGCACAACTTGATACCAACCAAACCTCATATCTGATAATCCTTAATATGCACTAAAATTGAAGCTTAAATTCAACCAAAAAATATCTATTACTAGTTTATTATTACCAACAAACTTTTGGTCATTTGAGATGTTCATTAATACTTACGGGATTAAACAACCAGATTTAGAATCTGATCCGTAAAAGCTTTGGTGAATAATAATGATTAGAGTAATACATTTAAAGCCAGAGTCTGGCTAAGAAATGTCTCTTTAAACTGCTTAAACCAGAATGTATACAACTCCACGGTCGTTCCCGATTTTTATTTCTGAAGGCGTCCAAAATATGCAGTAATCGTCTTTGAACAGTTGATATTGAGATGTATCTGCTACTTGTGCTCTCTAAAGCCTTCATAACAGCTCTATTCTAATGTGCTGTTAATTTGTGATTTCTGCGGTGACTCTAAATGAACTTCTCCTCTGCAGCAGAGGTAATTTTTGTTCTTGCCTTCCTGGGATGGTCTTCATGAGAGCCAGTTTCATCATCGTGAAGAAGAATTAGTCCAGAAAGACTGACCTTTCTGTGTTTTAAAATAACAACTGTGTATTGTGTATGTTGTGTAACTGTATAAATGTATATAAACAAATAAAGACATAATTGATCTGTGCAATTGCTATATTTAGGTATTTAGGACAGTGGAAGCTCTGGGTTACTGATCAGAAAGTCAGGGGTTCAAGGCCCAGCACTGCTAAGCTGACACTGTTGTGTCCTTGAGCAAAAGCCCTATTTACTCCGGGGGCATGGCATCACGACTGACCTTGCAACTCTGACCCGCTACAAGCTAGGATACACACACACACAAAAAAAAAAGACGTGTATAATGTATAAGACAAATGAAGGCTGCATCTTCTACTAATTTCCATAGGATATTTACAAGGGAGCAACTACAACTATACTAAATGAAGTCACTTTTATTTATCATAATACATTTTTATTGTTTATTTATTATTCTTTCAGCCTGAAGCTGTAAACAGAATGCAGAGATTGTTAAGGACCTTAAGTTAAGAGAGCCAGTGGCAGCTTAATGGTGCAGGGCCTTGAATCTCCAACCTTCTGACCAGTAACCCAGAGCCTTAAATGTTTCATCACATACGATTAGATTTGTACAGGTTTGGTTTTCCTAGTACTGCTGAAAAATAAATTTTATTACAATACATTCCTATTTTTTTTTTTTTGTGTGCATAAGTACAAGCTGCTATTTTGAAATCACACTTCCACAGTCCTGAACCACAATACAAGCAAGAGGGTCTATTACACTCGTATGCAGCAGTTCATATGAATTTGATCATGTGATTTTGAAAACGGGTTGTTTTTTTCCCCCCTCCACCCTCGTCTTTCTCATCAGGGGACAACCTGAGGATTATGATTTATACACATTTCCATAATTTTCCAATCAATGTTCATTGTTAAAAGCGCTATACAAATAAAACTAAACTGAATTGAAAATTGATCGGGGAAATGGTGCTGTATGGAAACTGCGACAGTCTCGGACTCACCCGATTGACTCTCTGGAGGCTGGTTGTGGGAAGAGCTGCCAGTGTTTTGTAGTCAAGTTTCAGAGGTCCAGTGCTCATGCTCTGCAGAAAAACAGACAAATAAAACAACAATATTATCGTATACTACTTTGCTAGTGGTTCACGATGACATATGCACAGGAACTAAAGTTTAGCATTTCATATAAGGAATAAGACGGTGTGCAGCTGCAAGCCAACTCCAGAACAAAGTGTTTCCCAAAAAATCTCCAGGGCTATCCCAAAGCAGCAGGGGCATGAAAGCCTCACCTCAGTCTCTTCCTCGAGCAGACGAGTAGCCGCTTCACGTTCCAAGCGCATAAGCTCCTTCAGCGGAAAAGGAGGGAGGGAAAGGAAGACGGGTCGGGGGTAAACCAGTCACACACACACGAGATTGCAGACCAAAAAGTAATGGCCGATGGAAGGACACACACACACACGAGATTGTAGACCAAAAAGTAATGGCCGATGGAAGGACACACACACACACACACACACACACACACACATTCAAACAATGGGGAAAGAAATGATGTGGGGCGTGGATTGCAATGAGGAAAATAAAGAGATATTAATAAAATGAATGAAAGGGTGAGTGAGAATGACACCCAAGTTCAATCAGGGGAAAAAAAAGGGGGGGGGGATAAAAGAGATAGAGAAAGGACAGAACCCATACACATTAGCACACAAGTCACAAGGGAAAGCGTATGCTGTCAGGAATTTGGAAAAAAAAAAACAAACTACTGCTGTTGTCCTCAACCCATGTTGTCTATGACAAACCTAGGACAAACCCTGCGTTTGTGAGTTCACTCACCACTTTCTCCATCTCCTCCCGCTCCCACTGAGACGTCTCTCTCGCCATCTCAACCTCCTTTGGAAGAAAATGGCAACATGGTTCCTTTTTTTTTTCCTTTCTTTTTTCTTCATTCCTAACTCTGACTAAGAAACCTAAGAAACGTTCTACTGACTTGATGTACAAACAGCTCACCTTCTGCATGATGTCCATCTCCTCTGGGCTCAGATCTCGGTCTATGGAGGAGATGCTCTCCATGCTGTTCTTTCGAACGATTCCAGCAGCGAACGGGTTTGCGATGATACCCGGAGATGCCTGGAGAGAGAGAGAGAAACATGTCTGAGTGTCTGGTGTCACGCTTGTGTGTGTGTGTGTGTGTGTGTGTGTGTGCGCGCTGCAAGGGTTTCGGGTGATTATTTACTTCCATGCCTGCGACGTTTTTGGGGTCGAAGCCATCACACACCAACATGACCAGGGTATCTCCGGTGCCACGCAAGACTCTGACTGCCTCCGTATGAGTCATACCAAGGAGACTGTGATTTCCCACCTCCAGGATTCTCATACCCACTTTCAGGCGGCCATCTCGTGCTGCGGCGCCGCAGGAGCTCACCTAAACACCAACGCAGATATAACGTTACACTCGGACACATCAGTCTAAGTGAGTGTGATGGCACAAACCGAAGATTGTTTTAACCTTGGAGATGAAGATGCCTTCATCTGTTGGATCGAAGGGGTTGCCCGCGTGTCCTCTGGCTCCTCCGCGGATGCTGATGCCCAGTTTCTCTCCAGGCTGCTTGCAAATCATAATTTCCTACACACATTGAGGACAAGATATTCATTTCCACACTGAACATTTTCCAAACCACTGTGTCTGAGGACGTTCACCTGTTGCTGTATCTACTCTGACGTAAGTATGTGTAAACGCACCTGCATGCCAGGGGGCGATGGGTCTCTGCGCACTAGCATGCGGATCTCTTTGTTGTTGGAGAGCAGGGCTTTGACGGCCTCCTGGTGGGTGGCGTGCCGCAGGTCGATGGAGTTTACCTCTAGGATACGGTCACCTACACGCAAACCGCTCTGACAAGCCAAGCCATGAGGGATCACCTAATCACACGAATACGTCAGTTAAAACAAAACGCAAACAAACATTAGATTATCTTCGTCTGGTGAAAAAGCTTGGCGAGAGTCACCTTTGAAATGAACACTCCAGGTTCACTGATGCCGAACGGGTGGCTCGCGTGGTCACTACCGCCCACGATGCTGAGACCGAGAGGACCACCTGTTTTAACCAACGTCACTTCCTGTGTTTGGTATGACGTGAGGGAATGTAATACTGTATTAAAACATTTAACACACTGAATGTTGTTCTCTATTCGATGTTTTTACAAACTGAGTTTTTTTTTTTTAAACTACTGAATGAAACACTTCAAAGACACATCACTTCACTCTAATCAAATGGCAAAATTAATGCTTTTAAAATGATTTCATACAACTGTATATCACAAAACATTCACAAACACCTGTTTGCACCCTTTTCTCTGGGATGCATTTATGTAAAGTTAAAAAGAAAAAACAGGTGACAGTAATAAGCAAAGTGGCTTTACACAATATTTTATAACCCTAAAACAGCCATCAATCCTCACCATAAAAAAAAAAAAAATTCTAAACCGTGCTATTTCTCGGACACACACTACCGTTCAAAAGTTTGGGGTCACTTTCTGACTCCATGATGGTTCCTGATTTTTATTTCTTTCTACATTGTAAAGGAATGCTGAAGGTGTCCAAAAAATGCATTAAT
>JAQQZS010000001.1:23240818-23257407 GCA_030068045.1 Platyallabes tihoni
TGTTCTTGCAAGAACTATTACAGAAAGGCTGACCTCTGTGTCTTAAAATAACAACTAACTGTTGTTTTTCTTGTTACGTAATTACCTAATTCCATGTGTGTCATTTTATAGTTTTGAAATCCCCAGTATTGTTGTAGAATGTAGAAAATAAATCACTAAATAAAAACAAAGAAATGTGCAAGTGACCCCAAACTTTTGAATGGTAGTGTATAAACACCTTTACTTTCTGTCACCCAAAAGTATTTTTTAAGTTCACCTCTATGGGGTACTCGTCCTCCAAAGGACAGCTGAGATGGTTCCCCAGGCGTTCATCTCCGGTCTCGTCTTGCTCCGGTGAGTCCGAGGCCTCCGGCGGTGGTGGCGAGTGGGAGCGCGCTCGGCCCGGGGAGCCGCCCGTGCTCGCTTGTTCCCGGTCCACTAGCAGTGAGATGGTGGGGGAAGTGCCGGTAAGCAGCGCTACTGCTTGGTCATGTCTGGCTTCTGTCATGTCTACACCATTGATCTAAAGCGACAGTCACACACCACATGAGGTGAACGGAGAATAAAGGCAGTCTTGGAAGTCCAGCAGTGCTGGGACTAGATGGGAGGCAGCAGATCATGCTAAGGAGATCATAATCATATCTTACTTTCTAACAGATGCATGTATTTTCTGTTAGACAATACATTTACACATACATTTTGGCAGACGTTAGTTGTAACTAATGTTACAGGGCTTATGGAGTTCATAAAAAGAGCCACTTAAGCACACTAAGTTAACCAGAAAATGAGGTATCATTCAAGATTTTTTTATTTATTTATTATTTTATTATTATTTTTTTTTACAGTATTAAGCATGCATGCGGCCCAAAGCAGGAGTTTGTTTAGGAAAGAGGTTGGCCTGGGGGAAAAAGAGTGAAAGAAAAAATAAAAGGTCCAGCCACCAGAAGTGATAGAAAAAGAGCGAGCAAAGGGGGAGAGCATAACCACTGCAGCAAACTTCTCCAAACCTGGCAGAAAAATAACTATGCTCATTCACGCCTCTTTCACAGACATAGCTACTTAATAAGCCAGCATAACTACCTAATTAAGACTTGCAAGTGTTAGAATTATTAAAACCTTTAGTTTTGCCTTTACCGATTTTAAGCACAATTCAAATGATGCCTTAAACTGGCAAAGGCAATAAAATAATCTAATCATAATACAAAAAACACGTCCTGGCATCTTCACTACTCCTGATATAGTCCTGACTCCTTCGCTTTTGCTTTAACATCAGTGACAGAGACCAGCGCTGACCATTCAGTATCGGCGCTTACCATCGGCTGCTGCTACGGTAAACCAAGCATCCGCTTACCCGTTGACCCACGGACCCCAGCCCAACCCGCCATCACCACAGTGACTGCCACTAGGCAAGCAAGGAGCGTTAGTGTCCATGCGAGGACAGTGAAAGAAGTGCAAGAATTTTTAATAGAGGTCAAGAGCAGGTGAAATCTGAAATCCATTCAGATAGAAATTAATGCAGAATAGTTTGGGGGTTGGGGGTCGGAGGTTTGCACACAACTACACACTTACAACACAACCATTTGTCGTCTTCAGCGAAAACAAGAAGTGGGGAGAAAAAGGCAGACGTTTGAGAGCATGCAGAAACTGAAAAAGACTCTCAGCAGACCAGACTAAATCTTACATATGATTTTTCCTTTATATCAGTGACTTAGAGAGAGAGAGAGAGAGAGAGAGAGAGAGCACTTCACTCACTGATAGGACTCTGTCTCCCACGTGAAGGATGTTGTCTCTGTGTGCTGCACCTCCTTCAGCAATGCGAGAGATGAAGATTCCCTAAAATGGAGGAAGAACATCAGAGAGATCCCATACAGTTACTACAACAAGACCACACAGAGTTTTACACACAGCTGCTCTTTGTAATCGTATTTTTTATTATCCAACACCACATGGCTATTAAGTTCGACGTGGAATGTACGCCGGTGATTGAAGAGCGCATATATCTCTATATAACTGCATTCGGATGTTTCACTGAGTCCATCCTTTGGTCTGTTTTAGACACGGTCCTCGTCACGATCAAAACTGTTACTACAGAAGTATGAGTGACATCAACAACTTGGTAAATTATACTATTTTCGCCAAATATTACTTTTTGATGATATCTGCTAAATAATATAAGGAAGAACCAAATACAATTTTACCATACAATGTACACTACTGCTCAAAAGTTTGGGATCACTTTCTAACTTCCTGATTTTTATTTCTTTCTACATTGTAAAGCAATGCTGAAGGCGTCCACAAAAATGCAATAATCTCATTTAAACAGTTGATCTTGAGATGTGTCTTATGCTCTTGTAAAGCCTTGTGTGGCTGGTGACTCTAAATGAAGATCTTCCCAGGAAAGTAAGACCAAAACTCACCTCTGTGGCAGAGGAGATCTTCATGAGAGCTGACCGTTGTTGTTGCTACATACGGTAATTACATAATTCTATGGTTTTGAAATCCCCAGAAAATAAATCAGTGAACAAAAAGTTTTGAGCGGTAGTGTATACACACACTGGTCATCCACTTTATTAGTAACACCTTCATAGTCATTCAGTTCTGTAATTAACCAATTATGTGACAGCAGTTCAAGTTAAAAACAAAACAAAACGTGCAGCTACAGACCAAGAGCTTCAGTGAATATTTGCATGAAACATCTCTGAGACTTTGCTCATAGGATGGTTGTTTGTACCAGACTGTTGTATGTGAAAATCTCACACACACAGACACAAGCCAGTCCATCTGGTGCAAACAACTACACCACATACAACGTAACAGACATCGGACCTTTTCCCTTTTTGAAAATTACCCTGAAGCTCTTGACTGTGCACAGTGCTGCTGTCTGACCAGATATGCTAGTGTACTGGTGATACTAATGCCTACGTTTCATAGATTCCTACATTACCCATAATGCTCTTAAACACAAGAAGAACTATTAAGTGCTTTAAATTGAAACTGCTGGATGAACTAGTTTACTGTAATTAGAAGTTAAGTATCAGACGTACACATTATAACGGAAACCTATATTAATCATTATTACAAAAGGGTTTAAAAAAAAAAAAAAGCAACACACCTGAATAAATTATATATATTTTTTAAAGTCATAACCATGCGTCAGATCCCCTAGTTATACTGATCGTAACACAAGCACAAAGCAGCACTTACATTTACTCAGCAAAGAGTAAAAGCTGAGAGCCCACGCAATTGCTGTCTCCTTCAACAGCCCCTCAAAACCTTAGTGATTTATATTTATGCATGAAGAGCAAGAGGGCAGTAACACACGTGGGACTGGTATGATGAGCCCAAAATATCCTTCTCGTCTACCCTGCCTTAAACACCAGCTTGTGCTCAGATGTCAAGGCTTGCTATTCATATCTCTGTTGCCTTGGTGGCACCACAAACCTATAAACTGGAAAATGTTGCAGAGGAAGTGCAGGAATAACTGGAGTAAAGCTTTTACGGGCAATATGATGTGAACAGCCAACATACCTGTGCAATTAACATCACTATGAAATATTCACTCTGGAGTTTTAGTGAAATGAACTAACAAATTAACTGAAATTAACTCTTTGCTAACTCTTTGCTTGTACACTATTTACTGGTATAATGCACAACAGAAAAGTAAAAAAAAAAATGTATACATTTTATTTATATTATACCAAACACACACTGAAAAGAATCCAACACCTAAAGAGAATTAGGTTCCCCTGCAGTAAATCGTGCTCATGAAAACGAAACGCTTTTTGACCAGAAACATTAAAGAAAGTTGAACGTTTCATTCATGTCGAAATAATCACAGAGAAAACATTAAACATATGTATGAAATACAGATGTATGCTGTTAAAAACACTGGTAATGTTCTGAGAAATGTTTATCTTCTCGTGCTATATTAGGTTTTTTTTTTTTTTTTGTCTCAAGTAAGACAAAAAGTCAACTCTAGATTGAAGACCCTCTGAAAGCTCTTTTTGGTGAGGCACGGCTTACATCAGTGAATTGAGTGTTTGAGTGTTTTCTTTTTTTTATTCTATTCGGTGGTGGTGTTGACCAATTATTACATCCAAGGGTTCACTTACTTTTTCCACTAACATTTTGAATTAAAAAACAAAAACAAGAGGAATGGCCAAAAAAGAGCTTTCTGCGGATCTTGGATCAAGAGTTGACTTTTAGTCTTACTTGAGAGAAAAATAAATAAATAAATAGATAAAAATAGTATAGCACAAGAAGATAAGCATTTCTCAGAACATTAACCACCAAGCATTTACTAAACATGTGCTGATCCTGAATTACCACGTCTCCTGTGCGATACGGTGTGGAGCCTTTTCCCCCAGCAATGCTGAAGCCTAAGCCCTTGTCGTTCCGGATTAAGCAGGTGGACAGGCGTTGGCAGGGGCCCGTGTTAATAGCGGTGGATCCAGCCTCCAGGTTGAACGGAAGGCCGGTGGACCTCCTCTCTCGGGGGAAGTAATCATCCTCTGGTCTCAGGGGTGTAGTGGTGATAGGGTTCTCAGGCTCTACCATCCGCTCACGCAGTACAATCATGGTCACCGCCGCTCCTGAGCTCCGTAAGGCCTCCACTGCTGTGTGGTGCTCCGCCCCCTGTAGATCTACATCGTTTACCTGTCGAAATAATCACAGAGAGAACATTAAAGATATGTATGAAATAGAGATGTTCTAAGAAATGTTTATCTTCTCGTGCTATACTAGGTTTTTTTTTCTTTGTTGTTCTCAAGTAAGACAAAAAGTAAACTTTTGGTTAAAGACCCCCTTTTTGGCAAGGCACGGCCCACATAAGTGAATTCTTCTTGTGCAGACCAAGCTCAAAAAGTTTGAATGTTTTCTTTTTTTTATTCTATTCGGTGGTGGTGTCAACCAATTACATCCAAGGGTTCACTTACTTTTTCCACTATCATTTTGAAAGTAAACCGTGCAATGGCAGTTTTATATAATATATATATACCATAATGGCAAGACAAAAACATGCTAACCTTTTGAAATTAATTAATTCCAAGGAAATTTCCATTTGAAATTAGTTATTAATTCCAAGGGTTCAGTTGCTTTATCCACTATATTTTTTGAATATTGAATTAGTGTGTTCAATTAAGATCAGAAATTGTTTGTGTTATTATTTTAGGGACATTATATTTGTCAATACCCTTGACTTAGGTGAATATCAGATCAGATTTTATGACAAATCATTGCAGAAAACCATGAAATTCCAAAAGGATTTTGGAAAACTTTTTTCCTCCTCCGGTGAGGAAAGTCAAAAATACATATTGTGATGCATAGTCTTTTTACTCTGCTGTCAAGCAATTTCTGAAAATCTTTTGATACCTCAAGTAATTTGTCTCCCACTTTGACCCCAGCTCGTGCAGCTGGACCCTCTTCTGACACTCGGGAAATAAAGATACCCTACAGAAAAACAAACAGAAAAATTTAACCAGCATGCAAATTATAAAATAAAACAATGAAGAATGTTATTAAAAAAAAATTAACATACCTCATCATCTCCCTTGTAAGGAGTAGATCCTTTCCCCCCAGCTATACTGATGCCTAATCCACCAGTTTGTCTCAGGATGCTCAGGACCAGCTAAGAGTAAAGTGTAGGGGTCAGCCGTTCAACAAATTCTCTTTATTTACCTCCACGAACACGGGGTTAAATCATTAAAGACTGAACACTGAACCAATTCTTCCGTGTGATTAATGTCCACTTTTTATTTAACTAAACGGTATTGAAATAGTACGTGCTTTGTTTATCTAGAGGGAGCAACGGCTCAGTGAACTCTGAGTCACTGTGGTGGACGATCCAAACCAAACACTCAGAATGGGTTAATTTCCTTTTCCTCTCCCGTAACCACAAAGTCAAAATGTGCATGTCAGTGAATAGAACACTGAGTATCCTAAAGTTAACCATTTGCAAAGACGGCACATGCTAACTTGTAGATAATCCACAAGGAAAGGAAGCCCTGAATGTTGGAACGGGATTTTTGCGTCTCGGATTGATCCGGTTCACATGGACACCTCGCAGAATGCATACAATAAATCACGATTTCACTTGAGACAAGCCGAGGACGATTAACTGAAACTAGCTAGATCAAATTACTTTAAAGTCCTTTGATGATTTAGCCCCTTCGGATCAACACGGGTTACGAGGTTAAACAAGATGTAAAAAACATTAACCTGACTCAACAACAATGACATGACATCGGCATATTGACTACATAACACATACAGAAACGGGCACGTGCTAAGTGGGTTAATATGTGAGAAAACAATGCTGCTTCAAAGCATCAAGCACGTTAGTTGATCATAAAAATTATTTCAAAACAAAATCAAACAGGACAGATGCTGGTAAGCAAATCATGCAAAATAGACGTGAAGACTACACTAGAACGACATAGAGGTCTGCAAGAAAGGAGAATAAAGGAATGAAAAGTGCTGTAATGAAGTGAGCGTGATGTTGTGGGCCAGTGAAACTTTTACATTTAATTTGAACAAGGTCCAACAGACGTACTCTAACACAATGTTCCTATCTCACTGTGTGACAAATACAGGGAAAATATGCACTGAGCAGCCAGAACATTAAAATTACCTAGACTCTGGGTTCTCGTTGTGCCACTGGGGCGTCTTTGGTCCCTCATGGCATGGCTCACAGCACCTCTGGAGGTGCGCTTTTTCGGCAAATTATGCTGCACTGACTTTGTCGGATCGGACTTGACGGGTTGGTCTTGGGTGCCCATGACCCTGTCATCAGTTTACTAATATATAGTTGGTGATCAATATTGTTCAATTAACCTGACTGTTATCATAATGTTATGGCTGATCAGTGTGTATGACATTCTCGCATTGGTCATTGATAACACTTGTGGGAAATGTGGGAACGGCTCTGACAATCATTCTGGAGGAAGTACAGGGGAGGTAGTTGATACAAAAAAAATGACTAAATAATAATGACTGTCAACATTAAGTCATGGTTTGATCTGTGATAGAATAATATCACACGACAACAGTGTAAGTGTAAGCTAACCTAGACAGGACTACAGATGGATAATGCGGTATTCAACATAACATGGGTTTTGAGGAAGTGGGGATGTAAGAGTTTGAAATTACATAATTTTTGACCCTAGTAAGTTCAAGCAACAAAGTTGGGAGGGGGAAACAATTCCCTCCATGTTTTTTTGTTTATTAGTTACGTCATAGCCATCTAACTGTGATGAATGATGCACATCTTCGTCCTAAAAAACAACATGCTGCATATTATCATAAATAAGAAGTATTAAGCTTATTGAATTGTTTCCTGATATTTACTAAAAAGGTCTGTGTTGAGGGTTTCAGTGGCAATTATTTTTTTTCAGCTAAGAGTTCCATGTTAGTAGCTATTATTGATACACCTGAAATTTTTTTAACATACACATTTGCTGAGAGTAATATTCCTGTTTTTTTAAAGATATTTATGGTTGTTTACATGTTTGCCAACATAAAAAAAATAGCAAAGCGAATTAAATCTTATGTTGACGTCAAAAAGTTGGAAAGACAAAGGAGAAAAAACATACAGGCTGTAGTCTCTTACACAGATTACACAGTGTTCACAGCAGTGGCTATGTTGATAATGAAGGTAAAAGCAGGCCAATCCGCCATTCATACTTTTTTCCTTTACACGAGACTTATTAGAAAGATCTCTAGAGTCTCAAAAGTTATAGCATGGATATAAACTTTGTAGACATGTCTAAAAAGAATCTTCACCACTTTTACAAGGTCACAGCAATCGTGCAGAGCTCAAACACATCTGAGGACGGAAAGCTTTAGTCAGGAAAGTGACCAAGAACCCTAAACATCACTGACAGAATTCTCGTGGTCCTGTGTGGAGATGGGAAAACCTACCAGGACAAAAGCTCTCAGCAGCACGCTATCATATACCAGGTGTTTACTGACGCCTCAAAGGCACACAACAACTTGTAGGCAAAAGGCATCTAAAAGACCCCAGGGTACACAAAGTAAAAAACAAGCCTAAGTAAAAGATTATGAATGGGACTGGTGGAGTATGTAACTTTTTTTTTCCATCACACTTTCAGCAAGGTTTTTTTATTATTATTTTTTTTTTAGACCAGACCATAATGTATTCTGACTAATGTAGTTGATTCAGTTTTTCAAAATATACTAAACTATTTAAACAACCATAATGAACATAACTGCAACTAAAGCTATTACTGATGTAATGTCGTGTGAAGGTAAATGAGAAACTATGCACAGATGACATCTTCAAAGCATAAATATTTATGAGGCATCTAGTTGTTAGAGAAAGCAGTTTTGTGAAATCTGTTCTAAAACTCAAAAAACGTTTTAGCTTGTACATGCTGATTAGATTACAAATTCAGTCATCGTCATATTCAAGGCTGAATAGTCAGGCTGTAACACAATCTCACTCAGGGACTTTATAAACCCCAGATTTCAGAGTTTATGGCTTTATTGAGCCATTTTAAATTGAAGTAGGTAACAATTTTTCCAGCCATGCCGGCTATATTCATGGCGAGAGACAGTTTTTGTTATTAAAACTAGATAAGATGTTTAAGTTTTTTTTTTTCTAAGAACCTTAAAACTAAATTTGAGTTTACTTGTTTAAAAGCTTTTTCAAAAGTGTCAAAAGAATAAAACAAGATCCTCACAGGAGTTAAAAAGAATTACAGTCAGAACAAATATGTTTGATGGACAGAAGGATTCTACACATAGTGAATTTTCTCATGATAGTAAGAATTTGTGTCTAACACAAAGTATTAAGTATTTTTGATTACTTAAAGCCAAACGGTCTTTTATTGCTTTTGTCACAGGTTTGAGAGAGGACGTTGTGATGATGATGATGGAACCGGGATTTTTCATGCTCGGTCTCTTTTTTTTTTTTTTAATAAATCATCTGATTGTTTACAGAAATATATATCTTTTAAATCGCCTACACCTAATCGATAAAGCGTCATACACAGTCAGGAGACCACTGAGGTTCTACAAAAGGCAATGGAAATAATTCCTCAAAACCACTCTGTTCCAACGAAGAGTCTGAAAGTTAGTGCAAATGTGGTTTATGTTTAGTCGTAAACAACTCAATTTGACAAAAAATAAATAAATAATAAAATGGCCTGCAGAATATCAATGAAGAGAGAACGATGAGTGTGCCGTAACCATAACGCGGTCTGAATACCTTTGAATGTATGAAACATCTATGAGTTCAAGATGTCCTCTTACAAGGCTACTGTACTGTTGTGCTATTGAAATTTTTCTTTTCTCCAGTAATTCAAACACTGCTTCTGTCATGCTAACATGCCTGTAGAACGGTGCTAAAGATGATGATGTCTATATTAAAATGCCTTGGCAGTACTTGTTTCCGGGCCACAGAGTCTGACGGATGAGTGAGAGACGGAAGGAAAAGAAGTGACAAACACACAAAAGGAAACATGCCAGCCACAGGTATCATGGAACCCTGGTTTAAAAAGTTAATGAAAGATTTAATCTACAATAGAACAAAAAATTTATTACATGGACAAGATTAGGCATTTGAGATGACACTTAATGCTAACTGGAGTCTTTCAAACAGGGTTCCATCATATTTGTGGCTTATGTGTTGAGTGATGATTAGCAATTTCCTAGTCATTGGCCTCAATTATCCAGCGGTCTGTTTCTTCCCCTCCAGTGAGAATGAGCAAGGGAGAAAAATAAGGAAAAGAGAGGGAGCAGGAGAGAGAGAGAGAGAGAGAGAGACACAGCTGGATGGAGAGAGTAGGTACAGACCTCTTCCTCCTCAATTCGAGCAGGCTCAATCAGCAGATTATTGACTTGATCAAATGACACCCCCTGTTAGGATAGGAACCAGCAAGAGGGCATGCGGATTAGTGAGGCCAAAATAAAACCGAAAAAATTTAATTTCATCAGCACTCGCTTCCTCCGGGACAACCCAAATCAAAAGAATGAAAAAGAAAAGTAACACTTCACCCAGACACATATAATCACACTTTACAAGTGGACTTTGGCGCACCCCTCAAAAACACACACACACACACACACACACACACACACACACACACACACACACACACACAAAAAGAAGAGCAGCAACAGTTTTTGTGTCAAATTTATCTGACTGGGCAATTTCTCTAGATTATTGAATATTGAGATTTACATCACAAAAGAGCTCTTCTAAGAGCTTCACAGGTGATTTATATTTCCTCCTTCGATCCAATCAGTTTCTACAGCTGTACTGAAGCAGCGCAGAATGAAAATATAGCATTTAATATATCATGGCTATGCATCAGGAACTTGATCGCCCATGCATATTTTTCTGTTGATTAATTTCCAACTATTTTAATGCAGATTAATGCAGTCACACTGATTTTAGATCAAACTGCTGATCTTGCATAAAAAATCAATACGTCTTCTGTTCGAAATTGAACAGCTGTTAATAAGTAACAAAGATAATTTCAAGCTAAATTAAGTTTAAATTCCAGCTTGATCACAAGTTCATTAGGTAACAGCAGTCAGGGCCGTGTGCACTGCGGTCTTCGAATTCTCACATTTTAAGGTCAAACATAAAGCAGGGAAGAAAATATACACATTAATTTGGCATCAACACAGTAACACACAATGTCCCACACACCAAAAAACAAATCACACCATATACAAATAAGCAGACATCTCACATACCCACACACACACTTTCTGGGTCCCTGATCTCATTAGATAGAGAACATGTCGATACTGTGATGGTTGCACTGCTCTGTTCATGGGGAGGACTTTTCCCAGAACATTAGCTTTTCAACAAAATTGATTTCAAAATAAAGATGTAGAAAAATGCTGACAGAACAGCAAGAATTATCTTTGTATTTTTCTAAAATACTTTAAGCAATTGTGTTATTGCTGATTTATTTAGTATGAATTAAAAAGCAACATTTATTTACATTTTAGGCATTTGGCTTATCCAAAAACTCGACTTACAAAAGTGAATATAGTTGGATCCTTATGCTGGTTACTAGGTTACTAACTAAGTACCATCAGTTAAACACTGACTGAAACGGATAGGTCTTTTAAAGATTTTTTAAAGATAGGTCGTCGTTTAAAGATTGCCAGAACACAAAACAATCTGGATGCAGGTTTTCATTGATCCCTAAAAGATGGTGGGACTGCTGGAGCAGTGCTGAAGGATCGGAGGGAACATGGTGCAGCGCGGGTTGTGATTACAGCTGAAAGGTAAGTGGGTGGCTGCCCGTTCTGAGGGATCTCAAGCCTAACTTTTCATTCAGTTATTATTATGTTTCTCTTTGTTTTTATATATATAAATGTTAGTAAATTTAAACAGCAGCAAATGCTAAAATGCTTGGTCTTCTGTCCACTGTACATTTACATTACAGATACACCAAACATTCAGTATGCTGCCTTTTTCAAAGGAAATTTGTTAAGACATCGGTCTACTGGGGATGCAGTTTTCTTAACTGATGGTTGAACAGGGTATTGAACAACCATTTATCGATTAATCATTAATAATTGTTAATTTAAAAAAACAACACATTTTACGGATTAACAGAAGCATGATTAACTGAGAAATATTATACAACACATTACCGGTTAAAAAATAATGTAATGAGTTCTTCTATTGATTAATGATTAGAGATTAAATCAGTTAGATTAATTAGATTAAACCCCTACACGTAACTAGGGATGGGAAAACACAAATTGGTCCATGTCTCGAAAGTTTACGAGGGATTTAATCCCCTGCTAATGCCGTAGGGCGAAAACGTATGACGACAGTAATGATCAACAGGTAACACAGCATCTAGATTTCCTATATCTCTAATAATACTGTCCATAAATAAACACACAGGATTTAAATTTGCGTTCAAACTGTCAATTAAACTTAACT
This sequence comes from Platyallabes tihoni, assembly GCA_030068045.1. Lineage (NCBI taxonomy): Eukaryota > Metazoa > Chordata > Actinopteri > Siluriformes > Clariidae > Platyallabes > Platyallabes tihoni. The sequence goes on from JAQQZS010000001.1 coordinate 23,252,733, forward strand.
CTAAGTATAGTAAGTGCCTGCTTTCATTGCACTCGAAGCTTTTGTTAATAATTAAAGTGAGTGGCGATTTACACCAAAACCAAATGCAGTTAGCTAATATTAGCAACTGAGTTAAGACAGGATCAGGGGCCCAGGAAGTGTTCCACTTAGCTATGAAGGGAGAAAAACAGCTCAGTTAAGCATCATGGATTCATTCAAATGCGTTATTTGAAAATGTAATTGAATGTCATCAGTGAATTTTTATGAAATGAACTGCCTTTCACCCAAAACGTGTGAAAAAGCCATGTGATTTCCTGGAAAGGAGTGTTTAAGGGGTGGGGGGGTGGGGGAGATGGCAAATTACGATGAGGAGCAGCAGAGCATGGGGTGGGTGGAGGCAGTGCTTGAAAGGGGCGTGGCAAAGTGTTTGAAGGTAAAGCATGTGTGGAACTAAGAGGAAGGGCAAAAGAAAGGGGTGTTGTGACTCGAGATCCCTAATCTGTCAGTCTAACGAGAAATGTGTTGTGTTTCGCTGTCGCCTACACAGAACCAGTCCTGTTAATCCAAGAGTGAAAGTTTGCAATATAAAGATAATTCTTTATATTAATAATGCATTTACACATTTTTCACGTAACGCGCTCTAAAGCATTTTCTTTGCTGTGGATACACAAATCTTGCGTACATCTGTCCTGAGAGTCAAGTTGTAATTGAAGGTTGGCTCTTTATAAAAAAATTTTTGTTAATTTTTTGTACAGTGTTCTATGCTGCATCGAAGGAGTGAAGTATGTTATGAGACGTGAACCTTTCTTGTCTTTACCGAACCTCTACCTCGGACATCGACTGCATGCTCAGAGAAAAACTCTCCCGTCTGTTCTGTCAGTCCTGATCCGGAGTAGACTTACCTTCACTGGCTGCAGCGAGCTGTTCACCTGACTCAGCCTGCTGTCGTCTTGCTCTGCAGCTTCCAGTCTCCGTAACAGAGGAGTGTTTACTGACGTTCCCTCCTCTTCCTCGTCGTCGTCTTCTTCCTCCTCCCCCCCTCCATCTTTCTCGTCGGCGGGTATTTGTGATGCTGATGTTTGGGCGTCAGCGCTGAAGCCCTCTAGTAACGCGGCTACGGCCTCGGGTTTGGGCAGTTTGGTGATCTTGAAGTGCTTCTTGTAGTGTGGTGTGTCCTTGCGGATGAGGCGCTGTTTCTCAGCAGGGAAGGGAGCCAAGCGGGCCTCGTCGTCGCTATGCTCGCCGTCCTCGTCCACTTCATCGTCGTCGTCGTCTTCATCACCGCCGCGGATAATGGGCTCCTCAGCAAAGTGCACGGTGGGCTAGAGGGGTCAGAGAGCCATAGAAATTGAAAAAGTTTTACATTTTAGATAAAGTTTTTTTTTTTTTTGTTAATGTAATTAATTTATTTAACCTTACAATCACGCTATGACTAATGATATTTTTCGGTAATCCTTATGTGTGGCGAATCAAAATTCAATGTTTTTTTAATCATTGCAGTGGAACCTTGGATTGCGAGTAACCTGGTCTGCTTGCCTTTTGCAAGACGAGCAAAGTAGTACGCAGTAGTAGTACGAGTACTGTAGTACGTATACGTGCTGTCTGTCGCGCATCACATGATCACAACTGAGCCAGTGGTTCTTCTCTCTCTCGTGCTGTGGGATTGGGGGTAATCAGGTGATTCCAATTCCTAACCAGATTACATTTTTCCCCTCATAGTGGTAATCATCTCCATGCTCCGTCTCAGTGAGCGAGCGTCACTCGTGTAGTCAACATCCATGCACGCGGTTAAAAGGGCTGTAGCAGTGCGGGAGATCATCATCTGTTGATGATAACGCAATGTCGCATTTCCACAAAATCCTCTAAAGTCTCAATCACAACAGCTACGATTCTTTACATATGATAAAGAATATGACATGATAAAGTGCAGATGAATTTGTTTTATTTGTGCTTTATATTGTATTAATTATTTTTTGGTTGTGGAACAAATTGTCCGAGTTTCCATTATTTCTTCTTTTTCCATTATGGGGGAAATTCGCTTTGATATACACGAGTGCTTTGATATACAAGCGCACTTCCGGATCTAATTATGCTCGCAATCCAAGGTTTAACCGTATTGTTTTCATTTATATACAGTACGTTTGCATTTGAGGTGGTTGATGTTAATCTAAACTGTTCATGCACAGGCTGATATTTATAAAGTCATGATACAAATCGGCACCCTGGTATTGTGATAATATCGTATCAGGTGATCCCTGGTGATTCCCATTCCTAATTAATTTTTTCATTATTATTCACCCAGTTTGGGATAAAGTATCATCATTAAGTCACAGATTACATTTTCCCCTCACACTGATATTGGATATAAACATTAGCTGAATTCTTGACCTCCTTCGGCATGACTGTAGGCAACGTCCTGCTGACAGATAATCGACTGATTAGTTAACTATAAGGATGAGCAGATGTACAGGTGTTCCTAATGAAGTGGACAGTGAGGGGTGCGTTCCATTAATACCTCAGTGTATTCTGCTTCATCGTCCTCATCTTCCTGTTCGTGCTCATGCCTTCTATCATGCTCTGCCTCAATGCCGTTTACTTTCCGCGCCTCTTCATGAGAGTTACCCGAGGCGGTGTTGTTAGAGACCTGGGAGTCGTGGCTCTGATTGGACAATCCGCTCATACGTTTCTCCTGTGAACAATCAATAAATAGTCAATTTCAAACAGACTGCTGACTGAAAACTTTCCGCATTAATGTCTGTGGTAATGTGCAATAAGGCCTGCTTCGGTAATATGCTCTAAATATAAATATGACGGGGAAACAAACACTCTGCCCAAAAACGCTGCATCTAAAGGACTTAAGAAATCAATGAGATGGTATTATAAGAGATAAGTTTGGTTTACAGAGATGTTTTTAATAAGAACCCCTTGGTCTATTTGCAGCACGCTCTTAATGTGTTGGCATGCTCATGTTGCCAACTATTTAGTTTTATTAAGGAGGAAAATTTAATGAGAGAAATATAGCAAAATAACAAAATGTGCTAGCAATGAGGAAGACCAAGATGTGTGTAGTTTTCAGTTGTGTTTTCAACTAAGAAAATTTATACTGGCCTTGCAATCTTGGCAGTTATGCACATACAGTAGGTAAACTTGTTAATAGTTGCAAGGAAAATCATGACAGATGTTTGCTTCAAATGCTACACGGTTTGCGCTTTGGGATCTTGCAGAGACAAAAATCCACCCTTTATTATTTTTTTTAATCCATACTTTCTTGGTTAACTGATATATATATACACACATATATACACACATATATATAGACCTCAGTGCCCGGGGAGTCCAGGTCTTCATCAGGCTTAGCCGTGTAAGCCTCATTTCTTCTGGCTTCGATCACATTCTTCATCACCTTCAGCTCACTAGGGTGAGGGGTGGCTCGCCGCTGCAGGCCCTGCTGGTTCAAGTACAAAGCAAGGACCAAAATTACCCTGGATGTAGGGTACGACACATCGGAAAAGATTTTAAACACAAATCGGGCCAGATACACGGTAACCCGCAGACTTGTCTCACCCGTCTCTCTGCTGCGGTCTCGTCATCTTCCTCATCGGGCTTGGTTTGGTCCTGGAACTGGATGACGGACACTCTGTTCAGATTAGTGTCTGTTGGCCAGCTTTCGTCCACGCTGCTCTGCAGCAGGTTCTCTAATACCACAGAAACAAATCACACAAAGTCAGGTAACGTCTGTTAGAGAGTGAGAGTGTGTGGGACGCGAGGAGGCGAGCCTCACCTAAGCTGGATGAAGGCTGCTGGGGCAGCAGGTAGCAGGTGAGGACCTTCTCTCCCGTCCGCTCGTCATCCTCTGTCTGAAACTTGAGCATGGGTTGCGACTGGTTCTCTGCCAGCCACATGGCCTTGAGGTTCAGATTGGCTAGCGAGAAGGGCAGGTTCTGCAACCTACGCAGAAAGGCGAGGAGAAATGCAGAAGTAAGGAGAACACGCATATTTTGCAGGGGAAACCACCAACTATAAACATGCACATGTGGCGAACAACATAGTCATCGTTTTAAAACATCATCTGCAGTCACACTTCAGGGACCGTATTCACAAAGCTTCTTAGGATTCTCTCAGAAAGCTCCTATCTTAGCTTAAAAAGTCCTAGCTGGGAGTCCTAGACTAAAAGTGATTTAAGAAACTTCTAAGAGCAACTCTGAGTGAGGAAATTACAAAAACCTTTATCTTAGTGAGAAGGTGTGGTTGACCCCATTGCTAGAGATGATGCAGCAACTGAAGGACTGTGATTGGTTGATAAAAAAATAACCTCTGAATTCTGTAAAAGTCTTAAATTGCACTCTTTGTGAAAATAGAATATATGATAGACAGTGAAATCATAATGTTTGTATATGAAGAACTTGTATAATCATGACTACAGGCTACTTTATGCAAAGTTTCTGTTATAGGCTAAATATCTTAAAGTTAATTAAACCGATTCAACCGATTTCCACACAGTAGTTACTAAATATATTTTCTTACATTTATTTATCACACTGATTTTATTGATGATTATGATTGCAGGACAGTCTATTAAAGTTGCACTTTTGGATGGTATGTAGCCAACAATCCAATCAAGATGGAAGGAAGTAAAAGAACAAGAAAACCAAATTGGACAGAAGAGCAGTGTTTACTTTTAGCTTTACATTTAGTG
>JAQQZS010000001.1:23261528-23276882 GCA_030068045.1 Platyallabes tihoni
TGCTCTAAGCTGTGTAAAGCCATCAGGTAATCTGAGAGACAAAAAAAAAAAAGTATGAGAGAGACAGAGAGAGAGAGAGAGAAATGGAAAAAAGACAGACACAGGCAATGAGAGCCAACCAGCAATCGAGAGAGAGAGAAGGAGAGAGAGAGAGAGAGAGAGAGAGAGAGAGAGAGAGAGAGAGAGAGAGCGCAATAGAAAGAAATAGAGAGACAGACAGAGAGGGCCAGAAAGGGAGAAACAGACAGACAGAAAGACAGAGAGAGACAAATGGAAGAAGATAGACACAGAGGCAGTGAGAGCCAACCAGAGAAAAAGAGAGAGACAAAGAAAAACAGACAAACAGAAAGAGAGAGTCAAAGAAATATAACAGAGACAATAAAAACAGACAAAGAAAGAAAGTGAAAGAATGAGAAAGACAAAGAGGAAAAAAAATTCAGATATAAAGAGCCGAATAGAGATAGACAGCAGGGGGAGGAGGAGAGAGAAAGAGAGGAGATTTTACTTTCATCAGACAAACGAACACAGATGAACAGAACAATAAACAAAAGAATAAACATAAAGAAATCTGCACTTTAAGTTAAATTTTTTTCCCTCTCTAAGAAACGGTCGGAGCGAAGAGATCACGTCAAAAAGTTGTGCACCACAATAAAAAAAAAACAAACAATCTAAACAAATTGTGATACACAACTGTGACAAACATTTTTATCGCTGGTTTGTGTTTATTTTACAACACACTGCTCTTAATCTTTACTCGAGGCAGATTCTTTTCACCTGGAAATCTTTGGAATGGATTTCCTCGGAAAGTCTTCACACACAAAGGACACTTTAAGCAAAATGTACATTTATAATCTTAGGTGATCGCCCTTCGTGTTAACATTTCTGGTGTCATGCACGTAATTGCTTACTCGCGCTCATCTCGCCATATGCATGGAGACTTCCAAGACGCCCGCCTGTATTTCTATACAAGACCAAGCATTTTCTATAAGCACTATGGACAGGCATGTCTCAAAAAGTTCGAATCTGGGGGCGGGGCTAAGCAACAGCAGGGCCAGCATGTAACGCAGGCGTGTGCTATCACACTACGCTGAGACAATCGTTCAAAATTTAGTCTGGTGACAAACTTAGTTAATTTTCTTTCAAATGACTATTACTCGTCAGACTCGCAAAACCTGGATTCAATTCCCGGATCAGTCAAAACCTCAGAAATCGCGTATGGTAGCTCCTTTGTGAAGAATTGACTCCAGCTCGGACATGTCTTTTGACATACAAGAAAATACAAACGCACTCTACAGCTTTGGGTCTAGGAACCGAAATTGCGCCACAGTTGTGCTTGTTTTGCCGCCATTCCATTCCCCCCCCGCACCGCCCCACCCCGCCCCCATGGTGTGCACTTGCATTGGAATTTGGGGTGCTAACCTGGAGAGGGGGTTTCCACTGAAGTCTGCAATCTCCAGCGCCTTGCAGAACTTAATGGTCTCTGGGATCTCAGGAATGTCTAGAAGAGAAAAGAGAGAGAGAGAGAGAGAGAGAGAGAGAGAGAGAGAGATTGGGTGCAAGAAAAAGTCAGCAAAAACCGCATACCCGAAAGTGTCACAATCGATTTTAGGTGTTTTTAACGGATACCAGATGTCCACAAAAAAAAACAAAGAGGAAACTATGCTTGTATTACATTACACAGGAATTGCTATAAGACATTAATGAACTGCGATCGCTCTGAACATTCCTTCCATTAAATGAGACTGACCAGAAACCAGCCAGACTCAAAACCTCAAAAGATCATCATCAGTCCGGTTTACAGGATAGTGAGCTTCTGCAGTCACTACAAGATAAAAGTGTAAGTAAAAACAAAAAAACAAAAAAAACAACACTGTGTGAGTGGCAGCATGCTTGAGAAATCCGACTTTAAATATAATTCAGAATCATGGCATCTACAGAAGTCATCTGACGACTCTGATGTGGTTGTGGGATGTATTAAGGACGGTGACATCTCCGAATACCAGTTTGTGGAGGATAACTTTGTTTTCTGGTGTGAGCGTAACCACCTACAACTCAACATCAAGAAAACGAACTGATGCGAGCTGGTGGTCGACTTCAGGAAAAGTGGAACCCCTGTGACTCCTATATCTGTCCAGGGAGAGACAGTGGACATGGTCTCTGAGTATAAATACCTGGGAGTGCATCTAGATAACAAACTGGACTGGTCAGAGTAGGCTGTACTTTCTGAGAAGGCTCAGGTCTTTCAACATCTGCACTACACCATTCTTCGGAGGTTTTATGAATCTGCTGTGGCGAGTGTTGTTTTCTACGCTGTGGTCTGTTGGGGCTGCAGCATGAAAGCGGCAGACAGAAACAGACTGGACAAGGTCATTAAAAGGGCCGGATCTGTCCTGGGCTTGGACCTGGACTCTGTTGATGTCGTGGCAAAATACACATAATCTTGAACAATCCTTCTCACCCGCTACACAGAGTTTCTCTCCGACCAGAGGAGCAACTTCAGCCAGAGACCGATTATGACCAGGTGATCTACAGAGCGCCACAGGAGATCTTTTCTCCCTATGGCCATAAAATTATATAACTCATCTCTGTAACGTTTTCACTACGGGATAGAGACTGTCAGTTGTTACTGTTCAATAATACTTCATGACACTACTGTTCCCACAACTCAAGATAAGTTCCAAGTGCAATATCTGATTACCAGTACATTTGTGCAATATTCTCTCTTTTCATTTACACTACATTTCAAGCGCAATATCGGTATATTAATTATTCTTAGTGGAATATGTAACAACCTGTGTGCTATATTTAATTCTATTTATTGTTATTTTTCTTAAAATTTTTATTTCTTTTATTTTTTTTCTTTCTTCCCGGTAAATTAATCGAAGCAACTGTATAACCAAGACAAAGCTACTTCCCTCTGGGCTTAATAAAGTTCTTTGAATCTTGAATAAAATGCATGACACAGCTTGCACTCGGGGTTCTGACTACGAGGACACGCCGAGGGCGAGTCTCACTCTCACCCTCGATGTGCTGAGTGGCAGAGTCTAATTCTGCCAAAGTCACGTCGAGGACATTATGCATCGGATCTGCAGTGAAGCTACACTACTGATAACTTTTAAGAATTCTTAATACACAAGGAGAATGGGGGGGTTAAAGTCAAACCGGGACTTGTGATGAGATTCCTTGTGAATGAGGGTGTAAAACTGATTGACAGTCAAGCGCAGTACGGTGATGAGACTTTTAACCGCAGTAGGACGTTTGAATGCGAATGATTTAAACTTGTGGAACAGACAAACGCCCGTGGGAACTGTACATATAATCATTCAAGACAACACTTGCACATTACAGGAACTCGTCTGGGAGTCATTGCTACACCCCCCCTCCTCCCCCTACAGTGCCTGGCTTCGCTTCAAGTCATTTCCACATGTTTGGGCCGTTAAAGGAGTTCCTGGGGGGCCAGCGTTTCAGATGTGAAGCAGGCAGTCCGATCATGACTCTGTCGTGGGGGAACTTTCTACCTTGATAACATCTAAGCACTGATGAAGAGTGCATTAGTGTAGGAGGGGATTATATAGAGAAATAAAGGGAGTTTTTAAACTTCTTATAACTGTGTCCTGTTATCCTGTACAATTAAACGTCCTGGTTTGACTCGAACATCCCTTGCAGGATTAGCATAATGTGTATAAAGAGTAAATAAATAACCCTGATACACAGCATTTATACTGAAATATTTGTAATGTGCTACACAAATCCAGCGCCAATTTCTTGGTCAGTGTGGTATTTTTTGTCAACAGTTACACACGGAATTATGAATTTGTGGGTACGGTTAACAAAATCTGAGCGCACAGATTGTTAAACTGAGGGAACAAATTCAAAAACCATTGCCACAGATATTTTTTTTTCCTCCTCTAGGTGACTTACAGGGCTCTGTAAAATGCAGTATGCACCCTCTCTGCAAGTGCAGTACAAGCTCAGGATGTCCACAAGCAAGCGTAAAAGCATCGGTACTGGTACTGCTAAGTACTGCCAAGCAATAACAATGTTGACAAAAGTGAAATTAATTGAGAGAAAGGAGTGAGGTGAAAAGATGGCGAACATTGCTCATTCATGAATCATTCAACCATCAGCAAAATTCTTAAGAACACGGTACTGTAATATACTGTGTAGAGCTAATTGTGGTAGTATCCTAGTACCTAGACAATGTTTGTTGCTTGTTGGACTTACAAACAAATTGGACTTGCGAACGAACTCCCAGAACGGAACTTGTTTATGTGTAGAGGACTTAGTAATTATAGACAATGTTCCAAACAAAACATCTGACGTTTTATACTCGACTGGTATCTTATTACCAATATAAGTTTTGTGCAAATGGCAGCATGTCAGCTGCATCAAAGGTCATGAAAATATCCTTGATTATGTTGGATAATAAAAAAATAATCGTAATCAGGAGATAACATGAAAAAAAATCGTTAAATAAAAAAAGTTATATAAATAATAAATATAAAGCATTTAGCAGGAGGATTTAGAAAGATTTCAGAAACTGCAAAAGTTGGCCTCAAAGTTCCAGAATGCAACATGGCTCTAGTGACAGCACAGAGAGTGGACTCGGGTATTAGATCCTTTTAGAAAGGCGAGAGCAGGGCGTGTAAACTTACTGCAGAAGAAATTTCTGATTACGAAATGATTATGAAAATAAAAATGTTGGTTTTAATGATGTATGTAAAACTAAATATATGTTTTGAGGACGGGTGCCATCATCTCCACTTCACATGGGGTAACCAAAAGCTACACATCCCACGTTAAGAGCAGACTGATGAGTTAACAATGTCGAAAACATCAACATGTTCGCGTGTATCTGGGTACCATTTCGAGAGATGTCCAGCTCCACCAGCTGCATGAAGTTGGCCACCTCAGGAGGAAGTCTCTGGATCTCATTGTCACTCAGGCCCAGCTTTCGCAGGTTCAGGAGTCTGAAGAAGGGCTTAAGAAGGAAAAAAGAAAGGAAAAAAAATGTTAACACAATAGACTGCATATTCATATTTTAAAATATTACTCATTTACATATTTAAAGATGAGTCAAAAATCACAAATGGTATTTTGTATTTTTTTTTTTACATTTAAGAAAAGCAATAAATAAGCCTGCACTTCGCTCGCACTTGACCCAACTTCCCTGATTAATAAGAGCATGATCGTACTGGATCGGATTGTATTGTCTGAGACGAGACTATGAATTCCAACACTACATTCATCTCTTAAAATGTGATTAGTGAGGTGTAATGCGTTTTAAACACAATCCTGCTAACAGTCTGTCTAAAAATAGCAGCTTTTTCTCACATGAATCAGGAGAGACAACAGCGACTACACCAAAAAAAAAAAATTAAAAAACAGTAATGGCTACAGTAAAATCGAGAGCAAAGTGGAACAGGAGGATTCCTGCAAACCCTAAGGATCTGGTGTATGTGAGCATTCCTGCTAAGCTATGATGACAGGCAAGGACTGGTGTACTGAAACTTTACTGTGTGCCGAATCTGCAGAGCAGGCTCCAGTGTAAATACCACAAACGTGTCCATACACCTGCACTTGACACACATGACATCACCTTTCCGTGTCTGGCGATGGAACTGGGTCGAATACAAACTTGAACGAGGGATTTCATTCTTCACACACTTACAGAAATGGCTCAGCCATGCGTTAGATATCAGTGTTTCCCTAAAACCCCAGCCTGAGTGTTTCCTCAACCCCCAAACAGAAAGGATTAAAAATTATTCATTTACATTTTTGTGGCTTATTTTGAAACATGATCAGGTCATCTGCTATTCGATTCTGTCTGTAACTCTTTCACACACTACTCTTTGTATCGGTTTTAACACCTGATAAAATTCCGCTAATGTTACAAGCCAACTCTTGCTGAAATTAATAAAAAAAAATTTTTTAATTCCTCTGGAGAGTATGTCTTTGAAAAACGGGAAAGACGCAATGATGAGACAGCAGAGGAGACTCTGATTAAGTCAATAATAAAAAAAATAAATAAAAAAAAAATGCCTAGAGTCCAACATAAATAACTGGTTTATCGTAAACAGGTGATTCACATGCTCGAAGACCTGCTCTGTATGAAACATGTGGGCTTAAAAGTATGTTTGAGACGATGCTCTGGATTAAAATCAAGAAAGGAATATCCTGAGATCGGAACAAAGCGAAAAAATCCTACCATTTCCCACAACCTGCCACTGTGAACCAGTTTCATTTTTTATTATTATTATTATTATTATTTTATTTTTTTTTTAAACGGGGTTGTCTGGTATGACCGCATCGAAAATTAAATTGTGCAAAAGATCATGTGCAAATGCAAGTATGCACATATACAATGAAATGGAAAAGTATTAGCCCCCTCCCCCTTCTATTTACTTTCATTGAACATTTTTTGATCACATTAAGAAATGTAAAAGCAATTATTAAATCAATTAATTCATGGGAAAGATTATAATTAGATGCACAGGAAACCCGAACTGCAAGCAGCCCTTTTAGATCTTAAATATCATAACGGCATATTGATCCTGAGCGCACTCAGACTCTTACTGACACAAAACACCACAGTCTATGGAAACTCCTTGGACTCTCCTGAACCACACCGGTGCAAATGGAAAAGACCTGGAGCGAGAGCAACTCTTCCCAGGAGAGGATAACCTGCCAAAATTTCTTCAAGAGCACAGCAGCACTTTATCCAGGAAGTCTCAAAAGACGCCATTAAAAACTTCCAAAGAATGGCAGGGCTCTCCGGCACCAGCTAAGGGGCGATATTTATTACGCAACAATAAGGCAGCAAATAAAACAACCCAAAAACAGGCTGCTTGAAAGATCAGCAAAAAAAAAGGAAACCAGTGTTCACCAAGGGGGAGGAAAAGAAAAAAAACTCAATAAAAAAAATCAAAAGATGGCATTTACTAAAAAGCATTTTGGGATAACAAGGACGATCGTTTCTTTATGCCTGGCGTACAGCAATAAAGCATCAATTTTACTTTAAGACTGTCGTACCTACAGGTGATGGTAGTGTGATGGTATGGGGACATTTCGCGACATATTTGCACAGCACCTGAGTGACCTGTTGCTGAGATAAGTATCAGACCGTGTCAGACCGTCTGTCCATGAGAACTGACCCTGAACAAAGTGTAACCGAGTGGTGCAGCAGGACAATGACCCTTCACACAGAAGCAACACCACACCTGAGTCGGCTAAAACTACACTACCACTTTACTAAGTTTGGGATTACTTTCTAACTCAATGGTCGTTCCTGATTTTTATTACGTTCTATAGTGTAAAGCAATTCTGAAGGCACCCGAAATGTACAGTAATTTCATTGAACAGTTAATGTTGAGATGTATCTGCTACTTATGCTCTGTGAAGCCTTCATAATCTGAGGTGCTGTTTGTTAGTTGGTGATTTCTGAGGCTGGTGACTCTAATTAAACTTTTGGAAGTTTGAAGTTTTTGGTCTTGCCTTAATGGAGAGATCTTCATGAGAGCCAGTTTCATTGTGGTGCTTGATGGGTTTTGATAGATGATACTGTTCTTGCAAGAACTATTCCAGAAGATTTGACCTTAAACCATGTCTTAAAATAACAACTGACTCTAGTTGTTGTTGTTACATAATTACCCAATTCCATACGTGTTGTTTCATAGTTTTGAAATCCCCAGTATTGTTGTAGAATGTAGAAAATAAATCACTAAACAAAAACACAAAGATATTTGCAAGTGATGATAAACATTTGTTGCAAGCAACGATGAGCGGGCCCAAGCACCTTGCATCATCGCCTCCCGGGTGCGCCACACCCACCTGTGTGTGTGTTTTTTTAATGCATGTTAAGACCTCATAAAAGCCATTGCCTCCCGGGAGCACCGCACAACTTGCACACCGTTTACTTGGGTTATCTTTGTATAATAAAAAATTTTTGATCTTAATCATTTAAACCCCAGATATGTGTGTGTGTTTGACATGTGAGTGTTAGTGTGGGTGTGTCAGTGTGGTGTAAGACGTGTGGGTGTGTCTGTGCGTGTTTGTGTGAGAGACGTGTCACTTGTTTGTGTGTGCGCATGCGTGTCGACTAACTGCTGGCTGTCCTCCAAAGCAAAACTCCAAGCATACTTTTGCAAAAATCGCATCCATTGTTTGAAATGAACTCATGACATGTGTTTTTACCCAGATGGCGTGAGCAAAGACGTATCTGGGTGTCCATGTGCGCCGTTTAAGAGGACGGACGTATCCACATTAGATTTGGATAATCATCAGAGAGTCACTCGGAATTATGAATGCGGACCGTCATGACCCCAAAAATTAGACCTGAGAAAAGTGGCTTGTGATGTGAACGCAGCCCAAGAAGCAACTTGAAAAGCGCAGTTCCTTCGTTCTCTAAGCACTTCTGCAAAGAAACATGTGCCAAGATTCTTCTAAACAGGATTGTATCAAATTCCAGAACAAGATTGAGTTGGACTAGGGCCCAAGTGGGGGTATGTTTTCTCCCCTGTGTGTTCCAAACAGGTATTAACAGAGAAACTGAGGGGGGCTTAAGTGTTCATAATTTTTAATGCCACTATAGTACATTTGTACAGTTCTGCACTTTTTTTTTTTTTTGCATTCAGAGCATTCCAGCGGCGCTGATTTGTAACGTCCTCTTCCTTGAGAATCGGACCTCCTCCAACAGAGCGTCCAGTGTGTATTAAACAGAGCCAGAGCTGAACGGTCCAAAAGATTTCAGCGTGCTTCACATCGCCTGGTACGCCATGTCAAAATGTTTTGAGCGCAGCAGGCGTGTGGGAATGTCCAGGGGCTGCTCTTTGAATATGGGAAGATGGGCACAGATAAAGGAGGACGGAGATCTAGTGGCTCCTCGTGACGAGTAATAGCCACAAAGGCACAATTATTCTCTTAAAGGAGATGAGGTACAAGCAACAGAAGGTCTCTGAGGAGGTAAAGTGCAGATTGAAACGTGCCCTTAAAACCAAGATCAAAACCTTGGCTTGGTTGAGCGTGCATCTGGTTCTGACATTACATGTGGAAGCAGCTGGTCGTCTCCGTCTCTGTCCTGGTGGCAGGTGATGCAGATCAAATAACAAAACATGAACCCTGGGTAACCCAATTGTGAGAGACATGCAGATATGCACACAAACACATTCAGGCACGGATACAGCTTAGTGATAACAAGGATTTTTTTTTTGAGTGCACATCTCTGCTACTGATGCTCAATTCCCAATTAATGACTTTTGGGAATGAGGTATTTCATGTTTTATCCCCCCCCCACTCTCTATGGCATTTTGCATGGCCGAGCACGACCGTTAGAGAATCTGACCGCTGTCTGTGGAGCAGCTTGCGTTCTGGCTGCAAGTCGATGAGGTCTATTAGAGGAGGAAGCCCTCAACTGAAGAGCTGATTATATGTGAACACAATGAGTCCCTTTCACTAGCGCAGCCAAACTGTCTGGAGAGCTAGCGACCGTACGCTCCGACACTGACTTTTTATTTATTATTTTTTTAATATGCACACACACACACACACACACACACACACACACAACACATAAACATTAGTTCCTAATCGTTCTCCTCCTTCTGAAACGCAGGTTAGGTCGCTAATGAAGGACATGGACTTGTTTAAAAAATCAATGACATAAGTTTTTTTGCATGCATTTATTTTTCACATCATCGATGTGTGTCAAGTTTTTACTTCAAACGTCTTGTACTCCGTCTATGCTTCTTTCTGAAGGACATCAAATCACATTTCCTTCAAATCAGAGATAAGTGTTAACTGCTCAGGAACTAAATGATGTGTAATGATAAACGCCTACTATGCATCATCATGTGAAAACCCCACAGGCTCTTCCCACGTCTTTAACTGAAATCGAATACTTTGAGCTTCAGAATGGTGCGGTTTGGGGTCCAACAGTACGAAGCTACAACTAAAACCACTGTATAATTGACTGGTGTGTGAGTGTGTGTGTAATGTTTTAGGAAAAACTTTGGGGGTTTTAAATGCCATCAATAGCAATTTGTCCCAAGTCAGCACTACGGGGCATTTCCCAAGAAAGGTCATGTTTGTATTGTGTAGGGTGTTTTTTTTTTCTTTCCACTTCATCTTATCAAAACCCTTGCATCTTGTTTAGAGCTTTGTAGTCTAGAGCTGTGCGATTTACTCAAATATGCAATTTTATTGATTTTTTGTTGCTTAGTTTTTGAATCAGAATCGATTCACGCTTTTTAACTATTTAGATTTTAACTTAAATGTTAAAATCTAAAAAAAAAGGGAATCACCAGTACGATATAATCACGAATCTGTAGAAAAGTATCAGTCTTATAAATATCCTACTTCAATATTAATATTTTTTTTACTTTGCAACAATCTTAGAAAATAATCCGCAATACTACATTATTAGCATTTTCAGCTTACTTTTGAGCCTCCAAATAAGGAATATTCACATTACACACGAACATGACGATGACTTTCTTGTGTATTTTCACAGAAGATGGTTTAGCATCAGCCATGTCATTAAGGTTGTTTTTTTTTGTGACATACTATGATTGTGAGATTTATTTTCTCTCTTTTTTTTCTCTTTGCTAGAAGTGCTTCCCTTCCTCTGCCTAGCTGTTCAAGGTCACGTAAAGTTCAGAGCAGCAGGCTGCAGAATTAACTGCTTACACATCATGAATGCACCGCGAGTGGCTCTCGCGGTGCATTCAAACCAAAGACATGAAACATACGTCAGCTTCTTCTTTTTTAACTTTTGCAAGTGCATTTTTAAAAAATATTTTTTTGGAGAAAAGGCCGACAATGATAAGTGAGCAGGAGATTGAGAGAGACAGCAAGAGACAGAGAGAACAGCACGAACCCCCAGAGAGGAGAGAGAGAGAGAGAGAGAGACGGGCTGCAAAGTCAGCAGGACCGACAAGACCTGGTGTCATGAGTAATGTTGCACATATTCAGCTTTCTGCTTAATGGCTGCCAGATGTGCGGAGAGGAGAGTGAGGAGGCTGGTGCAGACCGCGAGCGTGCGCTCCGTACGTCTAGCCTGAAGCTCCCACGGTGTCGCTGCGTAATCTGTGGAATACGTGATTCTGATTGGTCAGAAGGGGGTTGATTAGTTTTCTATAACAGCTCAACTGTAGCTGGCTCTATGCTTGGGCCAACACTCTTTGCTAAATTTATATTACCTTAAAAAAAAAGCTTTAGAGTATCATTTAGCAAATGAGTCGTCCACAGAAATATTTTAAGATCACGTCTTATTAACTTCCCATAAAAAAAAAATAAATAAATAAAAAAGAAGAGGTGAGAACCATAAACCACTAGGATATTTATACCCATATAGTGAAAATGCTAACAGGAACTAACTTGTCTTGTTGTCTTGTTCCACTGCTTAAAATGCATAAATGTTTCATTTATTAATAATTTTATTATTGTCATTGCTGGTAAATGTAAGTGTAATACCCCTCCATGGGGCAGTAACGACCCTCTGTTTGGTGCATTAAACCACCCTGGGGTGGATTATTTTACTATGAAAGTATGTTCTGACATGTTTTACTCTTTAATTATCACCTAGCCTCTCTGTAACATGGTTGTGCGCTTTAATCATTCATGCATTTTAATCATTCTTTCGCTAGTGGATCGAATTAACTATGCGATGGGTTTTGTTTTGCGATTGATTCAGACTATTTTTCTTGCTATTTACAAATGTTAAATGGTTTAAAAATTGATACATTTAAATAAATACATTAAAGCTTTGGCAGAAAATACAAGCCTCTTATGCAAATACTCATATTTTATGAGAGTATTGTTTCTCTTCATGTGGAGTTCAAGAAATATAGCAACCTACTGAACTACAGTGTGGTACAAAAGATGACAGTAAAAAAAAAATCTGACATTTAAAAGAAATCAGTAACAAGTTACACAGCGTTTCAATGTTAATTAAATAGAAATATTCAATTCACAGACACACTCACTCAATTCAGTTTTATTTACGTAGCAGCTTTAAGGAATCAAATAATTGAGTTGAAACATTCTCCCTGAGACTCAACAGGGAACACACCCTCATTTGACTGATATCCTTCTTTCTTTTTTTTTTTTAACACCATGGCAGCTTCTACGGCTATATTCATAGCGAGAGTCAGTTTTTGTTATTCAATATTGAAAATAGAGAAGAGGAAGAGAGGAAATTTGCTTGATTAAAAACTTTAAAAAAAAAAAAAGTGTCAACAGAATAAAACAAGTTCCTCAAAAGAGTAAAATAATATATAATATATAAAATAAAATGTGCTTTGACTGACAGAACAGGTCTGCACAGTGAACACTGTGGTGGATTTACTCTAGATAGTAAAAATTTGCACGTAGCTTTTTCTACGTAGCTTATGTAGTGTCCTATTCTGCATCTTGTATAAGTGACTTGATCTCAACGATTATTAAAAGATGTCTGTTTTGATCCAACATCGGGATTTCTTCCATGTAGTTTGTTTTGGATGATATACGATAGATATAGCATGGATTGATTTGCAGACAGACATTCTGTGTGTTAGGAGGCTGGAAGTTCAGTGTTAAAGGAAAGCTGTTCAAATTAATACAAAGTCCAGTTTCGTTATTGGAGGCTCAGGAACAAAAACAGTAGGAATTTCAGTCCTGAAGTTTAAAGCCACGTCAATCACAAGCCACCAGACATCAAAACATTACAGCTTAAATGGTAAGAATTCGAAAAAGAAAACTAAAATATGTAACGTGAAGTGAGAAGCCACACCAAAGGCAGGTAAGTGAACGAGTGCACAACTCTCTTATTTCACAAAAATGTAGCAAGATGAAGAGAACAGAGCTGCTTAAACTTATTCATCGATCCCTAACTGATCAAAAGAACTCAATGTTTGTCATAAAGTTAATGGGTGAGTGCACACGTCTATTACTCTCCAAATCTGCGAGCTCGCTGACTGTCAATAGTGAAAGTCCAGTTTACAACTCAGTAACTTCTCTCCTCCCTCCTGATCTCACTCTCACACACTCGTCCCGTCCACCCCCAACACCATCCACGGCGTGGAAGTGAGGGAGCGGCCGCGGGGGGAAGGGCGGAAACAACAAATGCTTTTGTTAATATTTTTTAGGGGATGAGGGAGGGGGCTGGAGTAACTCAGTAACTCGGCCAATCGCCTCGAGAGAGGCTTCTTTTCAAATGCAGGTATGCATGCAGCCCATTCTATTATAATGAACGCAGGACGTTTAACTGCTCTTGCTATCGCGTTACGCTGTGAGCTATTCAAAGTGGCGAAAGTGCCGGGTGCCTTTATATTACAACGTGAATCACCTAAAACGCAGGTATAAACCTGTCTCAGTTGCGTATTTTGGCACTGCAGTTTCACAACAATGTTTAAACAAACTCGTATCGAAAACTCAGATCTCCTGTTTGTTAGTTTGATCAGAAGCTTTATGCACCGTGAGGATTTATTTATTTATTCATTTTTAAGCAAGATTATTTTAACATTCTTCAGTGTGTGAAGTAAAAGGAAATCCCTTCTACTCCTTCCTTCAGAGCAGCAGGGATTACGCTCAAAGTCCCTCACATGAATGAACTCCCTTTGTCCCTCCCTCTTTTCCCACTTCCCCTCTCCTGCTCTCTCTCCCTGTGTCTTGGCAGTAGGGCATCGCTGCTGCCGTCAATCACTGAGGAGGACATGAGGGCCCGCCCACCTGCAGCCATAATGTGGAGTCCAGTTCCCCTTTGTCCGGTGGAATAATAGAAAGAAAGGACTTGGGGGCAGGCAAATGGAAGGGATGGGGAAAAATAAAGTGAGGATCAAACATGGGGTTCAAAAGATTTAAAAGATGAGTAATGAGGACAAGAGGAACGATGGTGGGGGAGAGTGAGGAGAAAAAAACAGGACAAGAGTGAAGCAAAATGAAAAGACAGCAAGAGCGAGAAAGAGAAATAGAAAGAGGAAGAGACATTGAGGAAAGTTTTGGACAAAAGGAAAACACCAAATTTTAAGCAATGGGGGGAAAAAAAAACCCGTTTCAATGTCGATGCTCGTTACCCAGAAGCTTTTTTTTGCAGTCTTGAGAACAAAACCCAGACTTTAAACTCCTCACCAGACTTTCTGCCTACAGCTCCTCTATTGGCCGAGACATTAAGACAGGTTTCAAACTGTTTTCACACGTACTCAGGACAGATTCTAGGCAGGCTTGAGAGTGAGGCCTCCAGAGAAGGACTCGTTCCAAACAAAACTGCTTAAAAAAATCCAATCATCACATTTATAAGCAGAGATTTGCAAAATACAAAAGGCACTGGGTTGCATTCGTTCACTTTTTTTGTGGTACCATGTCTCAAGGTGTGAAGAGGAGCCGTTTTTGGATGTTAGATGATTAGCAGTGACAAGATTGACTGTAATTTCACATTTACTACATGGTGTGCAACAAGGACCAACAAAACAAACAAACACACACACACACACACACGTGAGCTAAATATACTTATGTCCTATTCACCCTGGATTAGTATTACCTGGGGACCTCCGGTAAATTTCATAATTGCGGCGGTTGGTCTGTGATCTTATCCGGATGTGTCAGTGATTTGTAAAGTAAAAAAAAAAAGTCCCCTGCTGATGTCCTGCCATATTTCACCGAACAACGAGGTCTTGTGATTAATATTAGTCCCGTGTGAATCGGCATGTCTGATTTGGCCAGGGTTTGGCGGAGTTGTATATCATTTTCTTTAAGGCCTTTGTTTTACAGTGCGTCATCACTATACACCATACGACAATACAATGTGCAGAAGAAGAACAGCTGTGAATAGGGCTTTTATTTATATCATATGTAATATGTGTAGCATGTAATATAAATAATATAATATAAATAAAAAAAAATAAATAAATCACAGGCTTCGCTTATCTTGTATGAATGCACCACACGAAACTCAGATAGTGTGTGTCTGTGTGTATGGGGGAGGGTTGGTAATTTCTAAATCATACGAGGTCCCCAGATAATACTAATTCCGCGCTAATAGGGATTAAGTCTACAAAAGTTTTTTTTTCTCCCTGATTTTCTCCCTAATTTAGTCGCGTCCGATTCCTCCACGTCACTAGGGATGCTGTCGCGTGTTTCCTCAGAACCATGTGACGCCAGCCGGCCGCATCTTTTCGAACTGCTCACTCACGCACCGTTGGCGGCGTGACTCGGAGGACAGCGCTATCCGCTCCCTTCTGCTTGCGTGAGCTCACAGACGCCATTGATTGGCTGTAGAGCAGTGATTAATGTGGGAGCACTGAGTACCCCTCATCCCTCCCCTCTGAGAGAGCTCGGCCAATCAGCTCTCTCTAGACCTCCGGCTGCGAGAGGTTACAG
>JAQQZS010000001.1:23280505-23293458 GCA_030068045.1 Platyallabes tihoni
AACATTTTGTGTGACAAACATGCAAAAGAATAAGAAATCAGGAGGGGGGCAAATAGTTTTTCACACCACTGTATAATTATAAGCAAAACATCAAATTAAAGAAGCATTTAGCGTTTACCCGATTAATCGAAAAAATAATCGCCCAACGAATCGATTATCAAAATAATCGTTAGTTGCAGCCCTAACTGAGAGCTTCTCTAACAAACCAAGACTAAAACTCGTACAGTAAAAGTGGGGCTCTCATCATCATAAAAGTCCATTACTGTTTAGAAATGGCCTTCAAATGTTTCTCTTGCTTCACAATGTACCAAAGAAGACAGGATTGGAAAGCATGATTTCATGTAAATATTAGGGAAGCAACAAAATTTTAATTTGTGGCAACTCAATCACATGCAACTTTGTACTGGAAAAAAAAATGAGAACAGTATATTCGGCAACCATTCGGATTCACTACCATTGTACGAAGAGAGGGTTAAAAAAAATAATAATAATAATAATAAAACACAAAAGCATTGTGTGGATAATTTCTTCACCATCCAGCTAAATGAGTCTCAAGTCAGCGAAACATGCAGGTAAGCATGAGATCATTCCTTCACCTTCTATACTGCTTATCCTGTATATACAGGGTCACGAGAGCCTGGAGCCTATCTCAGGAGACTTTGTGCACGAGGCGGAGTACTCGACCCTGACCAGTGTGCCAAACGAACACAAAACGAGCAATTTGGAAACACCAATTACCCTCACCTGCATGCCTTTGGACTGCGAGAAGAAACCGAGGTACCTGGAGGAAATCCACCAAGCACGGGGAGAACATGCAAACTCCTCGAGCACACAGACCCCAAGGCGGGAATCAAACCCTCGACCCTAGAGGTTTGAGACCGGTGTTTAACCACCATGCCGACTGCATGAGATCACCTTTTTTTTTCTTGCTTAGGTTGACATTTCCGATATTAAAAAATTCTCCTTTAAAGATGTCTTACATAGTGGGTCTAGAATTTCGATTCCTGCATCCCGCGCCCCCCCTCCACGTAATGTGGAAGTGCACTGTGGAAGAGGGCTGTTGTGTTGTCCTCTGCATGGTTTATTGATCGGTGTGTATCGCTTTCACATGGTGGAGAACTTCAGTGCTCCCGCTGTTTCAGAGAGTCCTCAACAGCCAGCGCAGAAGATTTAAAACACTGAGATAAAAACCTACTAAATTAATTAATGAAACAGGTGTAAACTGTAGAAAATAACAGTGTGGTAACATTACTTCTGTGCACATGATGTACGTTCTATGCCCCCATCACTAAAACAATGCCGTTGGTAGCTTAGCTAATGCAGGTGGATTACACAGGAGTGTTAGCATCTCACGGACACAAAAACTGAACTCGTCCACCATCTCTCTCTCTCTCTCTCTCTCTCTCTCTGGAAACATGAGTCACACCAGCACACAAAGCGATTCCAATCATGGGATATGGCTTTTAGCCTGCTTAAGCACTAGCACTGAAGCTCATGCTGAGTAGCTGATTGGTGCACATATCGCTGGTTTGCATTCCAAACCAGAAACAAATGAGACGCAACACTGTTGAGTCATATACACGAGCTTAAAACACCAACATTGCAACATGCTTACAGAGAAGGGAAGATACTAGGGACGGGAATCACCAGGGACTACCCGATAAATAAGACTAGCCGTTATCACCATACTTGGGTTTCAAATAGATTCATATTGAGATTCTGTTACTACCAACATTTTATAAATACCCTGATTCCGTATCATTTTACTTTAACAAAAATGTCTACACGGGATGCTGTGCTGCCGGTCAACGTGTGAATAGTTTAGTGCAGGATTATAGCAGAACAGCAAAATTTTACCACCTCAGATGCAAACGAATATAAATTGAAAATCATTTTAAGAAATGATCCACAGCCTGGTAACAATCTAAGGCACAGGAATTTGACACGTCACCTCAAGGACACCAAACCCAAAGGAAGGGAAAAAAACAACAACACTTCAATGAACGTATCTATTAAACTCTCAGGCGACTTACTAAGCCACTGTTGAGTTTTGGTAGATTTGGCAGGTGTGCTGTTGTGGAATTTATTTAAGTCTCACGCATTATCCATACACTACCTTTCTGACTTCCTGGTTTGAAAGGAAATATGTCAATATGCGAAGACATTTCAAAGTCCTCATCTTGTCTTTTTAAGCTTAAAGTGCTATTTGTTAAATAATATGGGTTTGCAAGCTGGCTGAGCAACAATTCTTTCAGTGTGTGAGGAACGTGAGGTAAAATGCCAACATTACATGCGAAATGATGCGTCATAAAAAGATGGGGATCAGAGGAGATCTACGAGATCAGAGTAGAAGCATCTGTGGAAGCGGGCCTCTCAGGAGCTGCTCGGGATCGTTTGCGTCTCACCTCTTCGTCTCTTGTTAATCGTGAAGGTGTGGCTTCGGCCATGTCATGTGTAACTGACATAAGGTTATTTGATAAAGACTCAGGAGTGAGCATGCGAGTAGTACAACTGACATTGTGTGAACTTTCCCATGTCTCTACATTTTACCTCTTTCTTTGTTCTCCGTCATACGTCAATAACCTCCCCCCCCCCTTTGCGCTTCCCAATTCCTTATATAGCAATACATACTACAGCCCACGTCCAGACTGATATTCATGCAACTTCCTGTCTCTTTGTTCTCCATAGAACATGTTAATTACTTTTGTCCTTTGGTGTAACAGATGTATGTGACGCAAGGGGTTTTGGCTCAAGACCACACTGTTAAAAACACAGAGAGAAGATTGAGACACCGCCATCATTCGTGCTGTGTGTGTGTGTGTGTGTGTGTGTGTATGTATGTGAAAAAGAGAGTGTATAGAAGCACTGTGGAGACATCATGTAATTCTTCCCTCAATTTTAGACTTAATTTGGGGTTGTGAGAATTTGCTATTTTACTTCCTCCTTTGGTCAGAGAATTTTTGACCTGATGCCTATTTTAAAGAAGTTTAGTTATGTGGTAATTTGAGGAACTTCTAGTCATGTTTTTAATATAGTATCTGTTTAAGAAGTATTGTTTTTGTCCCATTTCCATCATGTTTTCAAATAAGTGTTAAACCTGTGTTGTGTGCTAAATTAATTGAAGGCGGCCAGTTGGTACGTCATCTATTTGATATGCTTTGCATTCAGTGTATTAGTTCAGGCTTGTATAAGCAGTTACATACTTTGGATATGTGAACTCCTACCTTGGTATACTGATGGATTTAGTGTGCGACACTAAGATCGATTTCCAGGAGATAGGATTTCTCAGGAACAAGGTAACGCGTTTAAACCTGATCATACATTTGGTTATTCAAAGACCAAGTGTTAATTGATAAATGTGTTGGTATATAGAGTTGTGTAGATTTAGTGTGACACTAATATCAAGGCGTGTGCTCACAATCGCACATTTTGATAATCCATGTGTAAAATGCAGGATTTTAGTTCATTTTTATTGGAATAATTATATCGAACAAGCTTAAATCTAAGTAATTAAAGCTCAACAAGCTCAAAGTGTGCATAATTAAACCGTGAGCTTCATGTATCCGCCTAATTTGAGTAATTAAAGTAAACAAGTTTAACATTTCCACCTAACTTAGATATGCTTAATTTACTCACTGTAACTTACTTCATTTAGCACGACATGCGTCAGTGAAGTGACTTGATTGATAAGCTTGAGACTATTTGTTTGGACCACGCCTCAAGGTGTAATGACTGCACTTATTTCTCAGCATATGGAGATGTTGGTGATTCGGTAATGATGTTTTAATCACTTTCTCTTTTTGCTTGTACATGCACTTGTATTTTCACTGTTTGACATCTCATGCCTCTCCATTCTTTTGTCCTTTTTCTCTTTGAAAAGTGAAACAAACCATATACTCATACGCTTAATGACCGGACATAAAAATCAGGATTTTGCAGTTTTGTTGATCGTTTTGAGCTATCAGTTAATGGATTATAGTGCATTTGGGCTGATGTAAGCTAAATTTAATACAGTTGTTTGTTGCGGCCTGGTGTTAAAGAGTTGTTAAAAGCTTTAGATCCCTGAAAGGAAGGAGACAACGCCTACAGAGTGCTCACAGTTTATCCACGCCAGCCTTTTGAAGAAACCACTGCAGACAGCTTTGGCTACCTGAGACAAGCAACTGCTACCTTGAAAGATCTTTTAACTTTCACGTATTGGAGAAACACACACCCTGAAGCAGGCCAAGACGCATCTCTTCTTGACACGTACATACAGAATACAGTTTTCATCTTGTATTAGCTTCATTTTTCATATTTAAATTCTTGTGTAATTATTTTTTTCAGTGCGTGATTGTTTATGCACTGTTAATTCTCGATTTATTCTCGGTTAATTCTCGGCACTGTTAATGCACTGTCTCGGGTATTGTATTTGAGGTAACTAACAGATGACTTAAATTTCTCTGTCTATGCTGTTGTTAAACTAGAGAGAACATTCAGACATCGTCATCATGCATGTTGTGTGTGTCTTTCTCCTGATTGGTAGGCATCAGAGAGCTGGGCGGTAAAAAGTATAAAATCCCACGATCAAGACCTTATGATCTCCCTGGACAACAATCAGATCAGTCCTTCAGCAACTTCCCGTACTCTTGGGGTAACTCTGGACGATCATCTGTCATTTCCCCCCACACATTGCTAACCGTACCGGCTCTTGCCAATTTCTTCTTTACAACATCAGAAGAATTCGCCCATTTCTTTCTTCACAGGCTACTAAGGTGCTTGCTCAGTCCCCTGTTATTTCACGACTGGACTATTACAACTGACTCCTGGCAGGTTTGCCTCTGTCCACCTTTCTGATCCAGAACGCAGCTGCACTTTTCACGTTCAACCTTCCCAAGTTCGCCCACACCACCCCATTCTCTGCTCTCTGCACCTGTCTGCATCAAATTCAAAACCCTGATGCTTGCCTACAAACAGCCAAAAAACAGTCCAGCACCCACCTACCTCTCAGCTCTAGTCACACCTCGCACCGCACCACGTTCCCTCTGATCCTCCAGCACTGCTCGGCTGGTCCCACCATCGCTCAGGGATCGACGAAGACTTCTTTCTCTAGACTCTTTTCTGTTCGGGCACCTAGGTGGTGGAATGAACTTCCTCTAGATAGTCTCTGGCAATCTTTAAGCGATGGCTTAATGCATATCTGGCTAACTTGTAACACTGGGGGCTCCTCCATATGCCTTGCCTGGAGTGTACACAAAACATACTCATTCTCATGTGCGTGCAAAACTTGATGAATCCAATTCTGTTCGTTCTATAGAAACGGTCGCATGCATGGTTTACACGGTCCTTGCTGGCTCTCCATCAATCACACCCCTCAACAACAAAGTGTCGGCCAGAGTCATGTCTTTGACTTTGACCTTGTCCAACCAGCAGCTTAAGCAAAATGATTGTGTGGTTTTTTGCCAAAAGCAGAAATATAAAAAGAGCAGAACTCATGGTGATGTGTAACCGGGTACTCAGACGTCACTCAGCGAGGAGATAAGAACAAAGTAGGTCTGTATTAGAATCATGTGACCGTCCCCTTCAGAGAGGACGCACTGCTCTAAAACTGGCTGAAAGCTGCAAGTCACGCACTTTTTTCACACGAAAAAAACTTTCATTCGCATCCTATTATAAGAAGCAAAACGCCGATGCCGGACAGAAACGTTCAGACGGCATGCTGTCACGAGAACCTTCGCTCGCTGTGATGTGAATAGAAACAACCTTCTCACAATCCTGACAGGTTCTAGCAGTTTCGTGTGTCTTGCTGCGGCGTTGGAGGCGTCCGGATCTCCACGCCCGTTGAATGAATGAGTAACCCTGATGCAAAACAATGTACAACAAGTTGCTCTTTATGTGCTGATGTAGGTAGCAGCCATGTCCTTTATCAAATCCCCAGAACTCAATCCACAATTCAGAAAGCACCAAATTCTTCTCATTATCCAAGAACATAAACAACTCGTTAATCCTTTATTCAATCTGTATAATAAATATCGGTCTTGATTTTACCTCCACACAGAGACGCAATCTATAATTAATGCACGACTCAGTCCTCCGGGGAGCACGACACAGAGAACAATGTGCTAGACTTAACATCTCACCAGCTTGTACGAAACCAAAATGGTGTTTTTTTTTCTTTTTAGATATTCAAACAGCAGCAGTAATAATAATGATTATTCATGCTCCTTCAATCTTTTCCAGAACCGACGCCATCGATCTGCCCAGTTGGTTTCATTACCTTACGAGACCAAGGCTTACGATCGCACAGGTCACGAGGGTGAAGAAGTCACCGTAAAGTGAAAGTAAAGGCTTTCAGAAAGTCTTGGGTGTCCTATGTCCGTTCCCCTTCAGTAAATTGATTTATGCGCTTCATGAATTTTATTTACGTTTCCTTCTGAATGCTGGTATAGCTGAGAAAGCAGAAAAAGCACAGCTCTCGGGTATCTCCTGTTTCACTATAGCGAGTGGTCAAAATCTGTAAATGCAACGTTGAAACCGTAGTCATTAGCACCTCCGCCTGTAACCTCACCAACCCATCTGCACTACGAATGCTTAATTTTTTTCTTTTTTTTTGCAGGAATGTTCAAGAAAGTGTTCAAGCATCAACCAGAGCAAACACTTAAACACTCTAGTGTGTGTTAATCTGCTGAACGATATTAGCAATACTGATCTCAAACAATAGTGATGAGAAATTAGTCATCTTCCTTCTTCACGCGTATAAAAAATCATCCTCTTACAAAGTCACACAGGAAGAAGGAGGAAAAAAAAAAGCTGATCAGTTGCTAAATAAATAATACAACAGGGTTCTAATCAATTTAACCTGTGAAAAAGACCTTCTCTTCTGCACTTTGCCTCAGAGCATAAATTCATGTGACAAAAATATCTAGGGACGTGTCTCCTTATGCTCGCGTCTGGACGTGTCCTATGCGGTCTCTGCGCTTTCTCCTGAGTCGGCATTCAAGTTTCAGACAGCTTTGTATTCTCATGCAGCCTGAAATCTTTTAATGGCATGATGAGTATAAAAAGGATAAAGCTTTTATTGAAAACTTTCAACAGAACGACCTCAGTTTTGTCTTGGCATACATTCAACGTTAGAGATTTTGGTCGGCAACACATCGATAATGCAAATCTTCCATTACACCACACCCCAAAGGTGCTCTACTGGATTGGGATACGGTGTTAGTAATGAGTTCACTGTACTCAATGTTCAAGAAACCAGTTTGAGGTGATTTGTAGCTTTGTGACATGCCGTTCTATCCTGTGGTTATAAAGGTCTTAGACATCAATACTCAGGTAGGCTGTGGCTTTGAAAAAAATTAAATAAAAAAAAAAATAATAAAAAAATCCAAATACTTTTTGACCCAAAGAAAATATCCTGTACTTCATTAAACCCCCATCAGAAGCCTGAATCCATACATTCCTGTAGTTTACACTTGGCCCCATCATGCGAATGTTGCAGCAGAAATCACTTTTGCTTCACGGCCCTTGCGCGTGCGGAGATGTTTGTTTTTTTTTTGTTTTTTTTTGGCATACATTGATTATAACAAGGTGTTATTTGATTTAGTGTTGCCTTTTCGATCAGCTTGTACCAGTCTAGCTATTATCCTCTGACATAAACAAGCCTGCCCCTGTTCTCTATAAACCCTAGAGATGTTTTCTTGTGAAAATCCGAGTGGATCAGCAGTTTCAGAAATACTCCGATCAGCATAACTGGCTCCAACAACCATGCCATGTTTCAAAGTCA
The DNA here is from genome assembly GCA_030068045.1 of Platyallabes tihoni. Classification (NCBI taxonomy): domain Eukaryota; kingdom Metazoa; phylum Chordata; class Actinopteri; order Siluriformes; family Clariidae; genus Platyallabes; species Platyallabes tihoni. The sequence continues at coordinate 23,288,268 of JAQQZS010000001.1, forward strand.
CTTAAGTCACCTGTCTTTCCCTCATCCGGGTTGAATTTTCGGGTAAAATATCAGCACGTCAGTCTTAACCACGTCTACATGCCTGAATGCGATGAGTTGCTGATGAGATATTCAAGTTAACAAGCAAGTTAATACCTAATAAGGTCCCTAATAAAGTGGCCAATGAGTGTATATCTCAAGTAAACACTTGGGTGTGGTTTCCTAAAAATAATTTCAAATCAAACCTCTAAACAACCTTTCTAGAGCACTTTTTTCATGCTCCAACTTGCTGGAGCTGAGACGACAATCATGGCTGTTGATTATTGACTCTCGTTTCTAAACCAGTTCTGTACACCTGACTGTAGAGTCGAGCACAAACCTGCCAAACTCCGAGGGCCATGGCGTACACACACACAAGCTCAAAAATCACAAGCATTTTATACATGATCAAAATAGTGTGTGTGTGGCCTCTGGAATGAAAGTTGGGCTGGATCCTGTAGAATTCCACACATGCCTGTCTTTTCCTCAAGTCACAACCTTCTGCGTGCCAATAAATACGCCCAGGCGTTCACACTCACAAACAAGACCTGCCTCACACACACCCCTGACAACTTCTGTGAGGGGAAAGAAGAAAAAAAAAGGGCTTTGGGATTGCCCTTTCACCCAGAAGAATGTGTGTGAGGAATCTCAGGGCTGGTGGAGATGTTGATTCTCTTCTGCATCAACAGTAAAGAGAAGAATGTAGAAATACGGAGGAGGATTTTCAGACTCGGACAACATGCCGGTGTGGTTGTGGTTCTCTCACAGGGCTCTCCCTCGCTCATTGCTCATGTTTCGCTTGCTCGCCTAGACATTCCAACTAAAGAAATCATTTTTTCTTTCTTCTTTCAAACAGCTTGCACACTAATTAAGCCACAGATTACTTTCACATATATATTTTTTCCCACATCACCCGCATGTCTTTGGATATGATTTTATCGTTATTTTATTTTTTTTCCCCTCCCACTCACTTCACCCTGAAGCTAAACAAATCGTCATGACAAGTTTAACGTTGTAAAAACTGTGTATTAACTACAACAAACGTTTCTTGTAGAAATATTTCGATTTATCATACTGTCACAAACCTATTTACGACACCTACCATAAATCAGTAGCTCTTTATTAAAGCTTTGGCACTAAAGACTTATTCCAACAAGATTAGTATTACCTGATGACCTTTTAGTCATTTGTAATAATTGCAGAGGTTGTCTCTGACCTTTTAATCTCGTACAAATCGGCCGTGTCGGTAATTGGTAAAGTAAAAAAAAGTAGAAAATTCCCCCACAATCAACCAACCATATTTTATTAGATTTTTTTTTATTTATTATGTTAACCATATTAATATTAGTCCCGTGTGAATCAGCACAGAATAGATGCTGCGTTGGAGCGCTCCGAAAGTATTTTGGGTGTGCTGGGTCATATCGCTATACTGTACAGCATACGACAACACAATGTGCAGAAAGAGAGGCCTGAAAACCACCAGAAGAGCGAAAGCAAAAGAATGATTAGATGGAGGACATGTACACAGGAGAGAGTGTTTCTCACCGCACGCTATACACTGTATAGTACATCATACAGCTAGACCTATTATGACGAGAGATTTCCAAACAATAGCCAATAAATAAAATAGTGCACAAGTAAGCGATGAGGTTATAAACATAATATAATTCGAGGTTAATGTGTTACACAGCCATACAAGTTAGTAAATTCAAGTCACATTTAAATCTAGACTTAACTCATCTGTTTAGCTGTGCATTTATTGAATGAGCACCGGGCTATGTCCAAACTGACTGCACTGTATTTTATGTTTATCATATACTTTTAACTATTTTATTTTGATTCTAAATCAAACTGTAAGTAGTTTTAAAAGCGTTGTTGCAAGCTTTTATTTTTTATTTTAAATCAATGTAAAAGTTTTATTGCTATTATTTTTTATTTCTTTTTTCATGATTATTTTCTTCTCTTTAATGTAAAGCACTTTGAACTACCATCTGCTATACAAATAAACTTGCCCTGCCTAAAATCGCAGGCTTCGCTCATCCCGTGCGAATATGCCACACGAAAATTAGATGTTGGGGGGAGGGTTTATAAAATCACACGAGGTCCCCAGATAATACTAATCCCATGCAAACAAGGCTTGAGTCTGCAATGTGTTTTTCATATTTAAAACAAATTCAAGGCAAAACCGGTACACAAGAAGTGCTGAAGGCATTAGTACAGTCATAATTTCCTTTGTACAAGTGAATCATGTGCAAATGGCTTTGCTTAGCCAAATATCATGCCTAGTACTCTAATTGTGTAAAAAAAAAATAATAATAATAATTATACACATATACATTTTTAACTAAACATAACTGCGGTTACTTCGATAACTAGTTAGCCGACTCCAAGCCTCATGTTAACGTCCTTCCTACGATTTCCTCAGCTGCAAAGTTGTGCCTGATAAAGCACGTTTGGCTAAAAGCATGCAATGGGAATTTAAGCGAACATTCAAAGCCGAAATTAACATTCAACATTCAAAATAACATTCTGAAATTACAACAACAACAAAAAAAAGCTCTGTGAAAAGAGCCAAAGCTTTAATATTGTAAACAAACCCATTAAGTGCAGCAGGTGAACGATGTACAGTATGGACCAAGTTTTAAAGTAGACGCACATCATGAACAGATCAGATCAGGACATTTCTTGACATTTCTACATAGTAATGTGAATCGGGGTTGTGATCAACTTTCATTTGTTGCCAGACTGGAAACATTCAAATCTGAGAAACCGAGACATAGTGTGTGTATAGACAGGGTTAAGTACATCAGGTTGATTAACTGTAGCATATCACAATGAGAATGACTGAACACTGATATAGTGTTTCTATAACAATACACCAACACCACACTTATTGTTCTGGCAGCCATCAGGTACAACAGGATGCAACATCGTAAATCAGATGAAAGCCACTATTGCACTGCACAAAAAAAAAAGTCAGAGGAATAAAAGCACTTGGACGTTACTTCAACAATCAGGATATTAAGTATACGTGGATATTAAGGGTGCGTTAATATACCATCTTGTGTGTTAATATTTCTAGACAAACCCACGACAGATTCAATATATAATTTGCCAAATTGATTCACTGACTCGTCCAGAAATCACCAATGATGAACACAGGAACAAGCAGATTTAGTGTTTTTTTTTTTTTTTTTTTAGTTTACAGATGCGCAAGACGTGAGGACAGAACACGTCACAAAATTCTACACAGGATCATCACTTTACTTTCTCATTCGTTTCTTTACTTGTGTTATAACTAGGCGCTGGGTGATTTTCCTCCATTGATTTGAGTCAGTGGAACAGGCAGCATGTCGCTGAGGACTTATCTTCGAGCAATGTATTCAGATTCAGAGATATAAAGTAAAATAAGAGATTTAAAAAGTCAGATAGCTTTTTTTTTTTTAAATACATAATTCAACATCCTAAACTGTAACTAGTGGGTCAGAATTACGTAAATTCTGACTTATTTCCGTCTGGTGCGTCCGAAGTAGAAAACTTTGTGCAACATGCTACAGTAGGTAGCCAACTTGCCTAGATGAGAGATGTACATTTTCTTTCTCAAACAGCAAAGCATGCACTCAGTGTAAAAAACCTTGGATTGAGGAATAAAACTCAGAGGTGACTTCTGTCACGGTGACCTTTCGTCACTAAAGACACGCCACTTATTTACTTTCAAGAAAGACTGGTCCGCCGAGTTGTGCATAAACATTCATTAACCGTGCCATGACCAATAGCAAATGGTGAAAGTAATGTTTTCTATAAATACACATGAAATATTCCATATAGTGCTGTTACTATTTTTAAACAGCTTAGGACCAAATTATCTATATATTGGAAAAGGTTTGTGTGTTTTGAAAATAAAAATAATAAATAAATAAATAAACGGACCCATGACCACAACTGTTAAACCCATACAGTCTATTCACACATTAGATAACTTCCTAATAACTGCCACGTTACAGTTTAACTACACAAACAATCAGACTTTCCCTACACACTAATGCTACAGTAACAGTCCTTCAGGTTTTCTTAAGCTACAACGTCTGACAGAAATCCAGTCCCTGACCGACTCCCACAGACCTGATGTTTTCCCTTCATCAGATACTTCTGTGTATGTAAACATGCTCGTTCTACAAACCAGCAGCCAGAGGACGGAGGAGATAAAAACGTGTTTACGTAAAGGTAACGCAAATACTGTGGCGTGACGGTGAGAGGCACCGAGCGGAGAAACTCTCCAAAACAGAGACGCCACATTCCTCGGCTCACTCTATTATTCTCGTTTCCTGCCTGCCACGGCGCTCCCAGGACACAGGAATCAACAAGACAAACACACACACATCATCATCGACGAGTGTCAGTGCAGCCCTGGTAAACACGACGCATTCTGGCTTCTCCCTGTCCTGTCAAAATCCAACAAAAACAAACAAAAAGTGCTGTCTACATGACGAAGTACAGTCTGCATCTCGGAGTGCTGCAATGACGGACGAACACGCCCCCCTCGCTATTCGGCTCGGTCTTTTCCAGTTGACGCTAATGCAACTACATTAGCTGGTAATGCACGCAAAGTAAACAGCATAAAGGCTTTTAAACACGAGGAGTACACGACGTGATGTGGCCGTCGAAAGAAAACCTTTGCAACATCCATTTCCACAGATCGGATAGAGAAAGAAGAAGTTTATTCAGCCCTGCCAAACAATAACAAGTCCCGTGAAGAAAAACATCAGTGCAATGTCAGTACATTTCTGCAAGGAAGAGGAAAATTTTTTTTTAACTCCTTTAGAATTCACTAACTTCTCACATAGACACCACTATTGAAGTGCCACTCAAACCTTAAAGTCGTGTCTGACTTAAAACAGCGATTTGAATGCCACTTCCCAATTATTAAATTTTTATGTTCCCCAAGTCCAACGATATCAGCTTCCTGTAAGCCTGAATAGGGAGTATAATTAATGAATTATTATTATTATTAAGTTTATACGCTTTCCTGTTTTTAATAATGTTCACGAGAGTCAATTTATCTTTGACTTTAACTAAATGCCTGTACTCTTGCATTTTATATACATCTATTAACCTTCCTATATATATATATATATATATAGAGAGAGAGAGAGAGAGAGAGAGAGAGAGATGT
>JAQQZS010000001.1:23304977-23321521 GCA_030068045.1 Platyallabes tihoni
CAGGCGCGCACACACAGGCGCGCACACACAGGCGCGCACACACAGGCGCGCACACACAGGCGCGCACACACAGGCGCGCACACACAGGCGCACACACAGACACCACCGCTGTCTGGCTCACTTTATCTTTTTGTGTGAAGTTCTTTGAATCTTGAATTTAAAAACCACCCTATCTAAGGAACAAAATAAGAAAACCTGGGACGTTGTCCTTAAACCCGAGTTCAAGTCGTATAATAATCAGCATGGATGCTCACAGAACATCTAACAAAAGACGAACATGGACACTGGCACATTTTGTTAGGTTTGTTTTGTTCCATCCTGCAGCTCAAACAAACACTTTGAGGCTAAAAAAGACATAACTCAGATTTAACTCTGCGAAAACGTATCACTCGAGCTTGTGAAATGAACAAGACTTGTCTCTTTGCTTCAGGCTCAGCAGCATGCATATGGCAGCAGTCCACACACACACACACGGCTCTGAGCCTGAAGCGTCGCACTGCATCAGTAACTCCGTGTCATTATCACCACAACATTGCGCATCATCTTTCTGACACACACCTTGTGCTTTCTGCGACAAAAAACCTCAACACACCCACAGTTTCCATGCAGCCTGTGGAAGTCACTTAGACTGATGTCAGCTCTGGTTTAAACACTAGCTGTCATTCATTCTTTCTCTTGTCCTTCACTTAATACTTGCTCAAGGCTACAGTGCTCGTTAGTCATCCCACCTACACGTCTCTCCGACCTCACGCCAGAGGAGCACTTACTACGCACGCCGCAACAGCTGACTTGCAATGCAATCTCCCTCTCCCACACACACACTACTCCTACAAACGGGAGTGTGGATTATAAAGAGGCTTTTTAGAGGAGTAAGTTACGCAGATCTAAGCACATTTCCGTACTCTACAACCCTCCCCGGCTGTGAGATTAATGGCTGCTTCTCGGTTCTTCTTCTCATCTTGATGTCTTTTGGATATCTAGCAATGTAGATTAAAGAACAGCCAGACAGTTTTAAAGTATTGATTCTCTCAAACTGATGTGTCAGCTTAAAGCCATAATTTAGTGCCAGTCAAACTGTTTTTTTTTAGTTTAAGATCCCCTCGGTTCCCTTCAAAGTGACTATTGACAGGTACACTCTCCGTGTTGATTGGCTGCATGTTGGTGGTCCACGTTTGCCCCTCGGCCATGTTTACATACAGACTCAAATTTCCTCTCAGACAATTACACTGACAGTGCAGGAAAGCAAGGAGAACTTTACCTAATCTTATCCAAAAGTGTTTGAGTGATTTGGTGTTGTGTGCTTCCTTGTGAACTCTTGTTTGCTTAGATCGTAGTGAAAAAGTGATTTGACCCCAAACTGACCCGACTGCACCACGTGTGTCATGTGTTTCCAGTTGTGGGGAGCATTTTGTTTTTTTTAATGCGAGATACTAAACTGACCAATGAGGCGCGAACTGGGCCACAGGACTGAAGAATTCCACCAATTATCAGAATTATGTCATAACCTCACCTGGAACCATCCGACATGACCGGAATGATAGGAGTGGCCTTTTAAACCTTTAATAATCTGTTTAATTGTTAAATATTTGCAGATCAGAAAATTTTGCATCCATCTCTGTGAGAACAACTCTCTCTCCTACCTCTCTTTAGCATCTCTGGCTGAGGAAAAGTGACTGATTCGCTCACCTTTCTATACCAAGTAAAGCTTCTAACCAATCATAGACAAGACTTGTAATCAATCCTAACGCAGAAGGCGGGATTTCTCAGAAAAGATGGAGAGCCTAGCCTAACCTTAATGTTTGGATTAAGAATAAACAAATACTTGTTCTTCTGTTACATTCCAAATAACATTTAAATCCGGGCAGAACCAGTTTGTGTACACCATTAGTCAAAAGTCTGGACACACCTTCTAACTCCACGGTCTTTCCAGATTTTTTTTTTCTTTTCTACATTGTAAAACAATGCCGAGGGTGTTCAAAATATACAATAATCTCCTTTGAACAGTTGATATTGAAATGTATCTGCTACTTATGCTCTGTACAGTCTACAGACCGGCTCTAATCTGAGGTGCTGTTTGTTAATTTGTGATTTTGGGGGCAGGTGACTCTAAATGAACTTCTCTGCAGCAGAGGTCATTTTTAGTCTTGTTTTCCTGGGACGGTCTTTATGAGAACCGGTTTCATCATGGTGCTTGATGGGGTTTTGCAAATGCACTTGAGGATACTGTTCTTGCAAGAACTATTCCAGACTAGATGACGTTTCTATCGCATGGCGTGCACACACACACACATCAGGAAATTTGGGAATTAACCTAATTTGCATGTAAGTGGACTGCGGGAAGAAATCAGAGTACCCAGTAAGACCAGGAGAACATGCACACAGATACACACACAGACCGGAGGGGGGAAACCAACCCTCGACCCTGGACACGGCGCTAAAATAAATCCAAACCTGCGTCTGAATTTTTCTGTATATGAAAAATGCAATGGAGATCCATGTAAACATAATTAGTGATACTAATTAAACTCAGAGACACTCAGACAACAGAAACCTCTGCAGTGCTCAGGCCCATTGTCTAGCCATGATGATGATGATGCCCCTCTCTCTCTCTCTTACCTTGGGCAGTTCTCGGAGCTGGTTGGCGTCCAGCAGGAGCTCCTCCAGGCTGCGGGTGTAGCGGTAGACCTCATCGGGCACGGCGTGCAGAGAGCAGTGCCGCTTATCCACCGACTCCACGTGGCGGTTACACCGCCAGAGAGGGATGCACTTGAGCATGGGGCTGATCAGGGCCTCCGCATTAGATTAGTGCAAATTCCTTCCCGAGGTTTCACTTCCAGACTTGCTTTAAAAATCACAGCACCTACAGTGAGAGACCTTCTGATTTTAAAAATAGGCTTCCTGGTTCATTTTGAGGAGGAAAACGGGGGAGGGGGGAACAAGTTGGACTAGTTCAATCACATCTCTGGGTTAAAAAGACAAAAAAAAAAAAACAAGTAAACACTGGAGTACTGGTGACCCTCAGATCACTAACTAACAAACTAACCCGACCAAGTCACCTACACTGTTCGCTCTCTCTCTCTCCCTCTTTATTTATGTAGCACCAGGTACTTTTTATTTTATTTTTCTAAAGGTTTTTTTTAACCTCCTTTCTTTTTTAAAGACGACTTATTTTTCTCCTACGTGCCTGTGAGTAATACAGAAAGCAGAGAGCTGCCCTTGTTGTTGTTGTCGTCGTCGTTAGGCTAGTCCATATCATGCTAGCTCGGTTCCTAAACAACGCGTCTCCAGCTAGTCACCGAGCACAATGCTAACTGTGGGATTAAAAACAACGCGACGGTATAATACTAACATTAATAATTTAAAAAAATCCAATTAAAAACGTCTGTCCGGGGTGAGAGGACAAAAGTTGCGATTGTTGGTTATGTTATGTTAGTTAGTGTCGGCTCTCAGCCTCGGTTGCAGGTCTCTCAGTCCGCCGGCTTTGTGTCCCGCCGCACAAACTCCCGGTGCGACCAGGGCGCGCGCACACACATCAGTTCGTTAATTCCCAGTCACTCATAAGGTTTCGCGGTTAGCGTAATGCTAATACTGCTGCCCCTCTCTCCGTCAGGAAGTTTCCAGTCTTTATAGCCTAAGTCCTAATGCACTGACTGAATCACAACGCGGAGCTCGCTCGCTCGCTCTCGTTCACCAGCGTATTCCACAACTACGCCTCATCGCTCCGAGTCGTCACGACGTCATTCCCCCCACCCCCCCCCCCCAACACCCGCATACGGACCAACCACGCCCCTTACACGACGTCGGTTTGAATTATTGACCAATCGCAACGCAGGACTTCGCAGCGTTCTAGCCAATCGCAGCAGGTGATCCAGAATACGCGTAGGAAAAGTTAAATCCTCCTGGACTCTCCCTCCTGGCTTGGATGGCGGAGCAGATGGCGACACCTAGTGGTCAGGAAGACCGGGAGAGATTGCATTGCTTATGGCCACACAGCTCTCAGAGTTCTCATCACATTGTGTGTGTATGGAAATGATTTTACTTTGACTATTAAACATGGCTATGGTCTTTACTGATTTTTTTTTACTATGCAACTTCATCAGCTGTTTAAGTGATCTCCATTTATGTTTTTTTCGACCACATTTCTTCCACAAAGATAATGGTTCGGCAAAGTTCCTATAGGTTTTGATAGCATCTTAAACAAATTCCAGTAATCTAAAATCTCCTTAATTGCTTTCAATACTTGATGCTGGCCGCTGATTTGATCCTTTAGAAGCGGTGACTATTTTGTTAGTATGATATTTCTTCATCCATCTCAATCTAGGAACCTCTGAAGGTGATCATTGTATTTACTCACAATTTTACACCTGCGGTAGTACCGCCGGTCAACATTTACACACACACTACAGGCAATTTGGGAATGGCAGTTAGCCTAATCTGCATGTCTTTGGACTGTGAGAGAAAACCGGAGTACTTGGAGGAAACCCACCAAGCATATGGAGAACATGCAAACTCCATGGTGGAAATCGAACCCGGGCCCATGAGGGGCAAGTGTGGCAGTGCTAACCACTATATTTGATATTTCTTACCAGAGAATAAAGTAATACAATAAAGTAATACAATACAGCTGGGAAATAATACAGTATATATTATTTCAACTCTATTATGTTGCTGTAAAATTACATAAAGGGACATTTAAATGCACTGAAGAATGAGCTGTTAAAGGCAAGACCCTGCAGGTGAATTAATCTTGACCAGTATCTAAGTAAATATGCATCAGTGTACAAGGCTAATAAAAACTTTTTGAATGAGAATATGTAATGTACCAATCAGCCATAATATTAACCCACTGACAGGTGAAAAATGGGCAAAGCGTAATGGTCTAAGTGACGTTGAAAAAAGCTAAATTGTGATGCTAGACTACTGGGTCAGGGCATCTCCATGCAGCAGTTCGTATCTACCAAAAGTGGTTCAAGGTTGACAACCGGTGTACCAGTGACAAGGCCATGGGCGCTCAAGGCTCATTGAAACAGGTGTGGAGAGAGAAGGCTATCCCGTCTGATAACAATCTAATAAAAAAAGACCCACTGTAACACAAATTGATGGAAAAATTCATGCTTGCTGTGATAACAAAAGGAGTTAGACACAATGTGCCAGTGCTGACCCCTGTCTACTGCTGAAAGCACCTACAATGGGTATGAGAGCATCAGAAATGGTCTGGTCTGATCTGATGAATCATACTTTCTTTAACATCATGTAGTGCATGTGTGTCACTTACTTGCGGATGAGATAGCTCCAGGATGCACGATGGGAAGGAGTTAAGTCTTTGAAGGTAGTGAGTGTGATGCTCGATGTAATGTTCTGCTGGGAAACCTCGGGTCCTGGCATTTACATGGATGTTACTTAGACACATGGCACCTACCTTAATATTGGTGCGGACCACGTACATATAACAAGTAACTATAACACACCCTGCACACACTCACTGCAAAAAAAATGGTTCAGGGATGGTGTGACGAACATAACAAAGAGGTGAAGGTGTTGACTTGTCCTCCAAATTCTTAGTCCCAATCAAGTATCCGTGATGCAACAAATCTGATTTATGAAGGCGCCACCTTGCTAATTAAAGGACATATCTGCTGCTAATGGCTTGGTGCCAGATACCACAACAAACCTTCAAAGATCTTTTGAAACGCATGCCTAGATGTGGTTTGGCTGCAGAAGGGGGACCTACACAATATTATATAAATATTTGTTCATTATTAATGTTATACACATAGGCTATATGTCTGAGGGAATAATGTCCAGTAGATTTTCATTGTAAGTTGAGCAAGCCTGGATTGCAGTTGTTGTTCTAGTTCGTCCCAAACGTGTTCACTGGAGTTGAGACCAGGGCTCTGTGCAAGGGTTCTTCTGTTTCAGCTTTGGAAATACATGACTACATAGACCTCAGTTTGTACACAGGAGCATTGCCATGGCAGGACAGGTCTGAGCCCCTTAGGTCCAGAGGAAATAAATTTATGCTACAGCATACAAAGAGATCTTAGAGAGCTGCGTGCCACCAACTTTGCGACAACGGTCTGCATAGAAACCACATATTGGTGTGAAGGTTGGGTGTCCACAAACGTTTGACCCTATTTTGGTGTATATTTTGTCACTCCAACAATAATCAACTTTTCGGGAATGTAATGTCTAGTTCATTTGTTTTACAGTATTTGTAATTTTTTGTAATTGTAATGCAAAACCATCCTGCTGAGTTTTACATATTAGTACATATTAGAGAGTAAACAGGGTATAATTGCAATTAGTCCAAAAATCTGAAAAATACCCCAAACCATCATGTCCATCTATGCATTTTACTCAGTTTCTTTATATTTTTGCGATCTACTGAAGTAAGGGTACTACACTTATCACTTTTGTTACACAAGTGTGCCTCCCACTGTTTGTATGCCACCAGAACCATGTCTAGCTACTCATAATTCTTCTCCCACACATTTTTTTGTGTAACTAGTAATATACAATCTTTCAGTTTATCATACATTGCCTGCCCCCCCTACCCCCCAAAAAACTCCATTGCAAAAGATTAAGCGGAAAAAAAACAAACATATAAACAATATAAATCCCATATTTAATAGAAATCCACTTTTTAGTGAGACTAACCACAAAAGAAAAAAAACAAATATTTGACTTAGGAGCAATGGAAAAAGGTCATGTGGTCGAATGAGTTCAGACTGATCCGATACCAGTGTGATGGGCGTGTCAGGGTAAGAGGGAAAGAGCATGAAGTGTTATGTGGCAGCAATGTTATGTGGCAAATAAAATGGAGTCAGCTGACAACCTGAATGACCAGATTATCATATCTTTGGAGATTTTCTTTCCTGACAGCACAGGCTTATTCCAGGATTCTGATTGTGAAAGTGGTTTTGAGATCGTAAGAAATTATTTCCACACATGAAGTTGTAGATACCACTCGTATACAGTGTATACAAAAACCTGTACATCGATGACATAAGAATTCTCTTAATTGCAGCATATATGAAGATGTTAATTCCCTAACGCAACACTGAATGATGTAAATGCAGCCTGATTAATCAGAAATATCCTGGCAATGTAGCATCGCCATGTTTTTCTGAGGTCAGCGAAGTCACCTGGATTGTTGTGATGTATTCATTTTACATAAGTGCAAAAATTTGGCATTTAGCTCAACCGTCCTAAAATGATTATCTTAAAGCAGATCCAGTCAGCGAACCCTAACCCAATCTCAGTTTCTTTAGTGTTACTGCTAACAGTCTGGTGAACACATCTCACCTTTCAAAAACTTGGTTCTGACATTTTAAACGATGATATTCAGGCTTGTTAACAGAACACAAGCGTTTACAACATTTACTAAGTCAACTAGCAGAACTCTCAAGCATGTGATGCACAAACAAGAGGGATGGCATATTTGAAGAATTTATTGTTTGATAAATCCAGAACCAATGACTCTAATACAATGTTTAGAATCTTAACAGAACATTAGTGATGAAAAAAAATTATTATTTTTTTTTTTTTAAAACAAAATGTGTGTGGAGGGTCAGCGCATAAGACGACACTGGAACCAAACTGACGAATTAGAAAAGTTTTCAAATGAACATAAAAAAAAAAGAAAAAAAGAAAATCTTTCACAGTAGGTGATGACAAAAAAATTAAGCACAAGTATTTTCTAAGTCAAACCCTACAAATGGGATTGTCCCCAATATTATTGACCACAATAAAAAAAAAAAAAAATGTAATTACAAGTTTAAAAGAATCCCAAAACTCGAGCAGCAGCGATGAAGGCTGAATGAGTTTGAGCAGGTGGACAGAGTTGGTCAGTCTTATGCCGAAAGGTCGCTTTTATTGAAACGCTCCTGATCGTAGACTTCTGCCACGACCTTGCGACCCGCAAACCACCGGTTGTTCAGGGCCTGGATGGCCTTATTCATTTCGCCGCTGTCAGAGAACTCTACGAAGATCTTAACGATGATCTCGGCGTCGTCTTCCTCGCCTTGGCGTTCCTGGTAGATGATGACCCGGTTCACGGCACCAAACTTCCCGCACTCCTCCGTTACCTCTCCCTCCAGGTCATCGTCTATGTCTTCAGGGCCCACCATATTGCGCAACACCATTACTGTAGACTATACGTCAAAAAAAAGAAAAAAAAAGAAAAGAAAAGAAGATTAAGTAAGGTTTAAATTAAAACATTGCTTTTAGCTTCATAGGCTGTGGTACATTTTATCAACAATGTCAATGTACACTACACCACATCAAAGTTAATCAAAAGATAGAGTACTAAGACACTGACATGAGGTGAAAATGTCATGGGCTGAATACTGAACATCCAGTGTACAAGTATTACTTGTGTTTGTCACACCGTTTTTGTATCATGGCAGAAATCCGACAAGTCCATTATCCTTTTGCTTTTCAACACAACCACAATAATAGAAAAAACCTAAACCGAGTAGTTGTGACATGAACCCAAAGTTTATTCACCAAGACAAAGACTTAAATAATCTTAACAGCAACAATCCCATAAGTCAGTTTTACTCAACTGATGTTTCTCATCACCTACCACACATATTTTAGGGTTTTCTCAGCTCCCAGTACACCTGATTTAACTACTCAGCTAATTAATAGCCTTTCCTTAATTGAAGTGGGCGTGATAGATCAGGAACAACACTAAAACTCGCAGGGCAGGGGTTCCCAAGGGACCGGAGTTGAGAAACACTGACATGAGGGACGAGCCATCCAACTGCAATCAGTGCAACTGTGGTGCAAACACAAACGGCTTATTTCCCCCCCCCCCTCGATGCTAAATGTGGATATGCGCCCAGAGGATTTCGCAGGCACAACACACTCTTGCTATTTAGGAGAACAAAAACAGCAAGACAGGTTGTGTCAAAATATTTGCCGTTATTGCACATTAGGTCACATATGTTTTTAACAAACAATCTCTAACTGGAACATATAGGCTTCGTGCATCTTCTGACTGTAAATACAAAAAGCTAAATTATATATAAACCATTCCTGCCTGGCTGCATCTATTTTGTTTATTACCCATGCCCTAGTTTGTCGTCATGGTTGCAGTTGCTTTTCACTCACCCCCGAGTGTGTGGCTGCAGGGCTGTCCTCACTGCTTCTGCTCTTCTCCTCCTCGCTCACGCTCCTCTGCTCTGCAGCGTCCGGTCGAGCGTCACCTTTTTCCTGCTGCTTGTCCTGCACCTCCCTCTTAACCTCGGCCTGCTGCTGAGTCGTGCTTGTCGGTGTTCCTGTGGATGTGGCACTGGACGTGATGGGTGGCGATGCCAGCACAGGGTTTACAAGGCCCACCTGAGGCACGACGGGCAGAGTCGGCCGAACGGGTGTGACACCTTACAAAGAAGAAAAAGAAAAAGAAAAAAAAAAAACAACGTAAGAGGAAGAATTTGACATTTATTTAGTCATTATTTTCTAGTATCAGACCTGTTATTAAGCCCGGGGCCTGGGCTGCCAGCACTGCCTGAGGGAGTCCCATCTGCTGGCTGAGGAGCTGAGCGGGAGACGTCAATGAACCCAGCACAGATGCCCCTGCAACAGCCTCCTAAACAACACGTCACACACACACACGGAGAACACACAAGACAAGAGAACTGTTGAAAAGTGTCATGAAAAGACGCCAAAACCACATATTAAAATGTAATATCCAGAGAGTGTATCATTTAAATCTGGAGGATGTAACTCCAAGGTTAACGAACAGGTACAAAATTTTGTTTTAAATAAATTGTTAACCTAAACTCTTGCAGAAGCTACAATGCTTCAACAAGCCAGACATTTGTGTGTTTCTAAGATCTACAGAATCAATCTATGCCAGCTGGCATAGTGCACCAGCAAGAGCACCACTTCGGGGAAGCAGAAACATTTCATCAAGGTGATAGTGTCTGCCAGTAGGTTACAAGAAAGGGAGTGAGATTTAAAAGGAGTCAAAAACACACACACTACTCTCAATCATTTGAAATTCCATTAGCTCATCCTTCACTACTAATGTAGGGGAAAAGTGCTCTTTCGGGATATTCTCTGTGATAACCAGCATACAGTGATGTTACAATGCAAGGCTCCCACACAAAGTACGTAAAGGCTAGTGGTCCTGCCCCGAACCGAGCCGTCTCTCTCCAACAGAGCTGAGATCTCTCACCTGGGCCGTGATTTTAGCAGTGGCGGCAGCGGCGGCTACAGCCGCAGCAGGCGGCAAACCTCCCGGTGTCGTCGGGGTCAGCAGCGGCATGGGAGGGGTCACGGCTTTGCCCACCCTCAGGTACTGACCTCCCAGGTCAAACAGGTTCATGGAGGACACTGCGTCTATTGATGACTGCGCCTTTTCATATTCTAACCACATGAAAAAAGAGGAATTGAAGTGGCAATACAAGATAGGAAGTTAATTGATTCTGATAACCGAGATGTAATAAAATCTACCACATTACAATGGACCAAGATTACCACCAGAGATGTGCATTTTACAAAACAAAGTACTAGCATGTGTGACTGCATCAAATAATTTGTATAAATATGTAAACCACGTGCTGATCATGTAAATGATTTACACCAAGAAATGAGAATAGATTTCCTTAAAAGCCAGACACACGTCTCCAGATTCCCAGATCAAGGCTTTAACAGCTTCTCTGTACTTCTGCTCACCGATGAAGCAGTAGCCTTTGTGCTTCCCCGTGGTGTGCTCTCGAGCCAGCATGCAGGCTTTAATCTTGCCAAAGGCCTCGAAGACACTCTTTATGTCGTCATCGGACAGGTCCGGATGCACCGAGGCTACATAGATGCGATTGTATGCGCGCGCCTCTTCTGCTAGCTGGTCGATGATGGGCTGCGCTTGTCCGATGTTACCTGGCCGTCCTACCTACAGCATATACACCAGCACAGGAGCTACTGAGCATCGGTGTAGGGAGTTACGTAGGTGTCGAGGTGTCATCTGTGTGTGTGAGTGATATCTGAAAATATCTCTTTTATCAGTGGCCCCCCAACCACTGGGCCCCACACACACAGAATTAAAATGTATATTTGATTTTATTTCCATTGTACTGACTATCAGAGTCTGCAGAATGATCATTGATCTTATTCAGTCTGCTCACTGCACATGCTCCAAGCTCGCTCCGTACCACAGATGCAGCCTTAAAAGTGTGTTTAAAGCAACTTCAATGTTCTGGATTAAAAGCAAGGCGAAATATCCTGGAATCGCCAGAAAAGCACTTAAAACCCTGCCTCCATTATTTAACATACGTATCTTTGTGAGACGGGGTGGTCTGCATTGAGAGCAATGAAAATTAAATTAACGTGCAGACTGGACATGAGGAACACACTTCAGGTGTCACTGTCCCTCTTCACTCCTAGATGGGAACGTCTTGCAACAGGGAAACAAGCTCCTGCCCCACACTAATTCTGTGTTATGGTGTCATTTATTATATGAATAAATCTTACAGAAAGAAACTGGTCTGTGGTGCAAAAAAATTCATAAATAAAAATATCATCGTCTTACATCACTGGTAAATGTCTGATTTTTAAAAATGCCCTTTACGCTCAATTCCTGAGCGTTTGCCACTGTTCCCATGATGCTACTAAAATACACAGCGCTACATGACGGCAGTGGTGCGTTAGTGTTCCTAAATATGCCCTTGTGCAAGTGTGTAATGGTCAGTTGCGGCCTGTGTGTTGTCTATGCTGCAGGTGGGGCGGCCAAGCGACAGCAGCCAGGCACAGCCCATCATCAGGACACGCTAGCCTGAGAGCAGCACGCGAATACATCACGCACCAAAACTGTACCTACAAGAAACAGGACTCGAAAAACAGAAACAGGACAGCAGTGCAGCCAAATGTGCACACAAATCCACACTGTCAGCAAGGACACACTCATTTACTCTCTCACACACTCACACAGAGTTAACAAGTCGACTCATCACACAGGACACATCTCACACGTTACAGTATATGTACACTACTGAGACAAAAGCATGCTTTTATATACATCTATACATATCTACAGATATCAAAGTTTAATGAGTAATAGAACATATCAAAATGTTTATTTTTTTCTTCTTTAGCTTTAACATCACATAAAACTACTAAAAGTTTAATGGGGTTTTCAGGTGTGTATTTTTTCCATGCTTGAGGTAACATATGCTTTGTTTCATTGCAGAAGATATGCTGCTTTGAAATTGAAATGGAAAACGCCCCTACACAAAGTCGACCTTAAAAAAATCATTAGTTCATCTCAAAATTCAACAGATTGCGCTGTATATTTTTAAAATATGTGCTTATGAGTGAGCAATTGAAATCTATTTAATAAATGAGATCTCACACCTTCATTCCTCGCAATTCATGATAAAATTTTAGTCCATTTCAAAATTCGACAGATGGCGCTGCACATTTTTAAAAAACATGCTTATGAGTGTGCAATTAAATTCCATGCGAACAAAGCCGTGGGTACATCTAGTAGCAAATATGATTGATGGCAATGAAATGAAATTCTTCTTGAATTTGTGAGGCCAGAATAGGGCGATGCATGGGTTTTACAAGCTTTTCTCTCTCTCGCTCCCTCACATACACTCACACAGAGAACTAAAGACAAAAGCAAGGCATTTACACAGAAAATGGGGGCAGCCACTGAACACTCCTCCAGTCTGTAAAATGGCTTAAATAGGGGCGAAAAAAAGGGTCCGGGGTTTTTGGTGTACATATTTGCCACTGAAATAAAGTCTGAATCAGATGACTTTAGAGAATCAGAGAATTTAGTTTTATAGAGTTACTTCAGAGTTTTCAGGAACTGGAACACCTCATTATTAATGAATATGCTGCATCATATTTAAAGGTGCAGTATAATAGTGTTTTAAACCATTTGTGACTTATATAAAAAAAATTAATCAGAAATATTGTCATTATCACCCAAAACTAAAAATCTAATAGTATAACTAAAATGCCTGGTGTATATTGTAAATATTAATTATTTCCTCACAGTTAGTAATATTTCAGCTTTGCTATTGTCATTTTAGCTTTGTGTCTGTTCTGGATGGTGGGTTGTGTAAAAGGAAAAAAAACAGTAAAATCAAGAGGAACATTGTTCTTTCTTCAATAATATAACATACAGAAAGTAATGTGAAGAAAGGTGCACAAACAAAAAGGTTTACCACTTACATGTATAACGTATACAACTTAAACTTTTTCTTACTCAAAGTTTTATTATTTCGACAACTAATCCGTGACCAACCTTTATATTCCTTCCACCCAGCATGACAGAGTTCATCTGCTCCAGAGCCAGCTGAGCAGCCTCAGGCACCTCATACTCCACAAAAGCAAAGCCCTAATAAAAAAAATAAATAAATAAAAAAAAACACATCGAAGCAATTAATAAAAATGACAACTGGAGGATTTTCTTCTTCATGCTGGGGTTCATCTTTACTCCCCACTTCTACACAATTTAGATGCTGTGTCCGTGGTTCTACAACACAGCCGTAGAGAAACCGGTGTATCACAGGATACAAGAGGCGTGGCTATACCTTGTGTTTCATGGTGACCGAATCCCAGGACATATCGATACTCTTGATCGGGCCGAATGGTGCGAAAGCCTGCCGGATGGTGTCCTCACCGAGCTCGTAATAGATGGAACCCACGTAGACGCGACACATGATGGCGAGAGCTCGCTGCCTCTGTGCTGCCACCTGGTGTCATGTAGGGGAGAGACAGACAGAGAGAGAACACGGGCTGTTGAAAGAATGTCAACCGAAATGAGGGCAGCACAACACACAGAAGAAAAAAAAGATCATTTTAATACAATTTCAAAATAAATGCCTATTTCTAGTCCTCTTTGGGTTTCATATGCTTATGTGTATGAACTTACAACTTAAGCATAATTGCCAGGGGAGTTAGAGTAGATGCAGAGAGGCCCTTCTGTTTAACAGTGAGCTCAGAGGGGGGGTTTACTTTGAGCCTGCACAGCACACATTTCAAAACATGTACAGTTATGACTAACCTGGAGTGCAAAGATTCCAACAAGAATTTCAACAAAACCATACCATCAAAACCACAATAAATGAGCTGAAACCTGAGGTGCCTCCTTTGGTGGCTTTTGGACTTACGCTGGAATTCTCCAGGAAGGGCGAATCTGCACAAACCACATAACCTAATAATTAATGTTAACAGGTTTGTTGATTTATTTTTTCCTTTAATTACAAACGTTAGGAAAATTTTCCCTACCTAAATAAGCCTACGTGACTTTTTTTTTTCTCTTTTTTTTATTGCTGTTGGGTGCTTTTTCTTGGCTAGCCTTCTTATACATCCCACCAAGCTGGCTCTGATAGTTCACAGCATATTTACAAAGGAGACATGGATTGCTAACACCCCCACCAGACACACACACACACACGCACTCAGGCACACACATGAATGTTTGTTGAACATGGATCCTATATGTGTTAAGAATCACTGGAAAGTGATAATTTTTTAAAGGATGATTATAAGGAGAAGAACGAGGCTAATGCAATATCCTTCTTCCTAGTCCTTTTAACACCTACACACCTGGGACCTAAATTCAGTCTCTGCAAGACTGCAAATATCTAGAACTTGATGAAATGAGTGAGCAACCACATACACATCATTCGCCGCACCAAAAAATAAATAAATAAAATAAAATGCCATGTCTACTTTTGAAATATGCTGAGACAATTGTCTGGTCATCAGCTTTGTATATCTGGCCTGGTATGTCACTCAGTCATAGTATCAAAAATGCGCACAGAGAAAGAAATAGTTTAATAATCTATTGACCGATTGAAAGGGTGAGAGAGGATCTCCAAAGCCCATAGTCACTGCTGCCATCTGAAACACAGTAAAATGGAAAAGTGCTGAAAAGTAGGTTAGATATGTTTTTATTTCTTTTGCAAGACAGATATCAGATTCCAGACAGAAGCAATGTGTTGCAGCCTAATCTTTAACTTCTCTGTTCCTGCTCAGTTTAAAGCTTCACCCATCCCTTGACATTGTGTTATTAAACATGATCGCTGAACGACACTTACGTCTGGCTGAAAGGACAAGAAACCACAGCTTTCTGAATTCATGTTTAAAAAAAAATAAATCTAAAACAGCAAAACAGTCTAAAACTGTGTACTGCTTGATACATTTATTAAAGTAAAAACAATAAACACACATTCACTGGTCACTTTCATATCCCTGCTCATTTAAGGACATTATGCAATCAGCTGATCATGTGGTAACAGCACAACACATAAATCCATGCACATACAGATCAACAGCTTCGCATCAAATTTCAGAACAAAGGTAAATCTTTGACTTCGCCGGGGGCATGGTTGTTGACACCAGATGGGCTAGTTTAGAGTACTTCAGAAACTGCTAATCTCCAGGGATTTCCATACACAATAGCCTCTGGAGTTTTTACACAGCAGCGTGAAAAATAAAGAGCGTACGGTGAGGTGCAGCAGTGCAAACGAAACGTAGTTTGAGCGTATAAGAAGACTATAAATTATGCTGTGATTTATAAGCTAAGCTACCACAGCAGAAGACCACATTAGAATACAGTGCAGCCGAGATACAAAAGCCTGAGGCTACTACAGTGGGGGCACAGGCTCATCGAAATATGATCAGTTGAAAACTCCATGTTTATATTATTAACATTAACTGACACGGAAGTTATGGATTGTGCTGCTGCCGTATGATTTTCTGGCTGGATAATTACATAAATGAGCAGGTGTTCCTATATAGAGTGCATAAGAAACAATTCCCACCCGTCTTGTTAGGGCACTCCCACATCAGCGACATCTACCAACCAGGAAGGGTGTTATCCGATTCTTTCTGCTTGCGTGGGCACACAGACACCCGGATTGGCTAGTCTCGCTACTGATGTGGGGAGCGTGTTCCACCCAAAAGCCAATATTCGCTCTCTTTAGGCTCCTGGCTACAGATGGCTGTAGGATCACCTGTGTATTAAACGTGTGATCCTCAGATGATAGTGTGGCGAGCACTTTATCGTTGCACCACATGAGAGCCCAGATAACAACTGAATTAAACTTGTCACCATCTCTCTGTTACCCTATTACTTTCCAATTATTTCAAGGAACGATATTTGACAGTAAAAAAACACAAAAAAAAAAAAAACCCAAACAGGCCACATGTCAGTGGTTCTCTGGGATTCACCTAAACAACTATCTACTCCAACTCTCTCTCTCTCTGACCCGAATGTGTGTACAATCAGTAAAAAAAGAATAAAACTAAAAAAAATAAATAAAGGACTGTGTATTAAATGAACTTTAGTTTTTCCTAAGTCAGCCACTCAGAAACCACCCTGGACCACTCATGTGTAACAGATAGATGTGTTCAAGAAACACAGTACTATGGAACAGAGGTTTTGCCAGAGTGGATTTTTCCCTTTACTCACCTGCAGGTTGGTAAGCTGCTGCTGTTGGTGAGCTATGGTTTGTTTCACCAGGACACTCTTAATGCTCTGCTCCATAGCATATTTCTTCGCCTGTAAAGTGAAGGGG
>JAQQZS010000001.1:23325012-23339161 GCA_030068045.1 Platyallabes tihoni
TGTGATGAGGGTGAACACAGCGAAGATTTAACTGATTAATCCCTCATGACATTTTGTAAACTGTATTTATGAGAAAGTACTGCACTGATGCAGATATAACAATTTATCTAAAAACACACACCTTGCCTTAATCCTGCCTCTGTGATGGTGAATTGAAGACCGTGCTGAAAGACGGGGCGGAGCCGAAGTCTGCCGACACTTTCATATCAAATAGAAAGGGGACGATGGATGATCAGCAATTTGTGTGAAGTTTATGGAGAATTTTTAGGGGGGCTGAGTACAAATGTTATCCTTCACAGGGGCATGGAGGCTAGGACAGGAGGTTTAGGGCACAAGTCACGGTACACCATGGAGAGGATGCCAATCCATTACAGGGAACACACACACACACACACACACACACTATGGGCAATTTGGGAACACCATCTGCTTGTTTTCTGGACTGTGGGAGGAAACCAGATTACCTGGAGGAAACCAACCAAGCACAGGGAGAACATGCACAACTCCATGCACATAGACCCCAGAATCGAACCATCGACCTCGATTTAAAATATAGCTCTAAGAAAGCTAAGATAAGCACTAAAGTCCTTATTTTAAAGGAATGGCTGCACTAGTACACTTTAAATTATTTATCGACAAATCCTGGGTATTTTAATGTACAGTATGTGACCATGTGTAATCATATACACACACGCACTCAGTTATGCATATACATACTGTACATACATACATACACACACTCACACACACTCCACACATATACACATATACAAGTTGACTGGCTCTTCTCGTCCTAAGCATTTCATTGTATTGTTGCCCTGTGTTGACATGCAAATGACAAATAAACTTGAACTTGATCAAACACGATGCTAACCACTGCACCACTATGTTGCCCTTTACAGGAAAAAGAAACTACAATATACAATAGAAAACCCTTTTTCTATTTTTTCTTTTCTTTTCTTTTTTTTTTTTTTACTGATTTTTATGTCTAAAAAACCTAAATAAGCAAAGTGTATTTGTTTTAACACCTGAATAAACCAATTAAACAAACAGACCTTAAAGGACAACACAAAAGATTTTCACCAGCTGATCGACCGAAAGAGGCTAAAGCTGAAGCTGATTGGTTGAAGTCAGGATTTTTCTTTGCCATTTAAAAACAAAATTTAACACACAAAGACATGACATGTGAGCGTCCTTAAAGACAGTCAAAATGCACAGCAGCCCAGTCTGAGACATGGCACAGTCTGACTTTAATCCTAAACCATGGCACAAAAATATTGTGGTCGCTAGATGGAGACACTGAAATCTTTTTTTTTGCACAAGTGGATCGTGACATCCTCACCGCACAGAGAACATGGTGTACAGTGACCAAGTCTAATTTTTCCGTGCCCATAGAACGGAACGTGAAAGTCTGTAAGCTGTTAAATAACTCAATAATTTTGACCGGGCTTCCTGTTAACCAACAACTGAACAGCTGGCTGTCAAAAAGGGAAATTGTTACATTTATTAGAAACAGGGATAGCTGCAACAATCTCCAAATAGACTGAAAAATTAACAGTTAATTGATGAGTATAGTAAGTTTTTAATAGAAAATATAAACTTTATTACACTGTATTATTACGCATTCCTAATGTGAGGTGTGGGGTTTGGGCAATGACATGAGTGTATGAACACAGTGAAATATACAGTTTTCAGTTGACTTTTGTTTAGATCCTTTGTTCCTGCAGTCCAAATATACAGTACATAGACTGAATTCATCCAGAAATCTGAATAGATAGAAAGATAGATAGATAGAAACTTTCTTTTGAAATCATGAGGTCATCAGCAGTCGTATAAGCATTTCACTTCATAACATACTGTGTATGACTGTGCATGTTATGAATAAAATTTTAATTTGAATTAAATTTTGAGATAGATAGATAGATAGATAGATAGATAAATCGTCATGCCTTTAGGGTCTTATCTTAACTGTAAATAAACCAGCAGATCCTTCAGTACAGATTTCTTAAAAAAAATACTCAAATACTATTATTTAAATGTTGCAATAATATTTTGACTCTTTATTAAAGTCATACATTATTCTAATTTCTAAATGCTGTACAGTACTCACAAATATCATTTGTATTGTAAAGTTGTACTTATGATCATCATTTTTTTTAAAGGCATGAATAAATAGTCATTCAGAAGTAAGTCTCTTTTCATTGGTTATATTAATACTGCAAAATTACTCTAGTCTTTTTTTTTTCCTTTCTAAATGGTGTCAAATCTGATCCGAAGCTCTTAATCCCCTCTGAAGGAGATGAGGATTAGGCAAGCAACATCACCAACCTGCAGACAGAGTGTGAGAGGAAAAAAAAAAGAGGAAGAAGAGAGATACAGACAGTCTGCACTTTGAGTTAGGATTCCAGTCAACCAGTGAGTGTATGAATAAAAGGAAATCTACGTTTGTATATATGGTGGTGAAGAATGGTTCAGAGAACTCTGCTGCTCGGTGAGTGTTTATTATAAAACGGACACAAATATGCTAGGATTATGTTTTTGGGAGGAAAGTATATACAGGAAAAGCAAAATTTCGATAGTGATGTGCTGACATTATTTAATTTTTAATATACAGTTAAACCATATGCAATGGTGAATCAACTGTTCTAATGCTTAAAAAAGTCATTAGGACAAAATACTGTATGTTTCACTTTATGGTTTATTGCAATGACATACAATTGTTTTGCCCACAGTAACGCAGGAAAATTTAAGAAATCAAACTATGCTTAATAATACTTTGCTTAGTTTTTATAGCTTTTCTTAAACTTGGATTTTCTGGAGCACCTACAAGCGCAAAAAAGATTACAGGTACGGAGTCCCAATTGCCATTCATTTTCATTATTTTCACTTACTGTTTATTTTTTTATCTTAATGCCTGGGAAACCTGTATTTCAGTTGAAAACAACTCAGGGGTGACGCCAGAAGGTCTGTGTGGTGCCTGGGTTAAAGAACCCGACGGAGGTTCCTTTACTTCTCCTAATTATCCTGAGAAGTATCCTCCTGATAGAGAATGCACATACATAATAGAAGGTCAGCTGATGACATTAGCAAATGTGACTAGCCAACTCAGTCTGCCTCTCATATAGTTTTAGACATCGTTGTCCATTCCTTGTGTTTTGTAGCGTCTCCAAGACAATGCATCGACTTATACTTTGATGAACAGTACGCCATAGAGCCATCTTGGGACTGCAAGTTTGATCACATTGAAGTTCGAGATGGACCATTCAGCTCTTCACCCGTTATCGGCCGATACTGTGGGCAGCAGAGCCCCATGTATGTGAGGTCCAGTGGGAGATACCTTTGGATTAAATTTGTTGCAGACAGTGAACTCGAGGCCACTGGGTTTTCTGCAAAATACAATTTTACTCAAGGTAAGAGAAGAGTTAGCCAGAGCCGTGTACCTCATGTGCACATACAGGAGGTATTAGTGGGGACATAGCCTCAAACTAAATTAAGTCGACCACACTTCTGCCGTAGACAGATATGCCATAGGAGCTTGTTTTCAGGCATTAGAAAAGAAACACGTATATTTCTTCTTCATATTTTTTTTCATAGCCTTAAGGT
The DNA here is from genome assembly GCA_030068045.1 of Platyallabes tihoni. NCBI lineage: Eukaryota > Metazoa > Chordata > Actinopteri > Siluriformes > Clariidae > Platyallabes > Platyallabes tihoni. Next base: position 23,328,616 of record JAQQZS010000001.1, read on the forward strand.
AACCATTATGCCGATGTATGGACCCTACCCATTTCACAATCCCTCTTTCCCTCTCCTAATCTTTGCAATACATGTATGTACCTTACAGCACAGTGAAATGATTTTTTTTCACATATCCCAGTTAGGAATCTGGGGTCAGAGCGCAGGGTCAGCCAGATTAAAGCACCCCTGGAGCAGATAGGTTTTTTAAGGGCCTTGCTCAAGGACTCAACAGTGGCAGTGCTGGGGCTTGAACCCCCGACGTTCCAGTCAACCGATTGAGCCACCTCTGCCCTTCAATAAAAGGAAGTTCATTGTATCATATACACACTGCATACTTTACCTCTGTTTGTGCAAAATGAGCCGATATAATTTCTCCTTATTGGCTAAAAAACAAGATCTTGGTGTAAAACCCAATTTACAATTCCAATTTTAACCACTAGGTGGAATAATAACTTTATGGTGATAAGTGGGAAAGTACGGTGCTTTCATACTGGGGACCTGCTAACAGGGGTTTCATAACGGAGAGGGTGTTGAGTAAGGGTGTTTCCAAGGGCACTTGAGTGACAGAGGCCCCTTAAAACTGTTATGGCAATTGATGGTCAAGGTTGGGGCCATATTTATGCAGGAAGTCTTTCAAGGGGCCTGGAATCTCTAGTGGTGCCCCTGCTTGCTAGAAATGCTAATCAAAAAAAATGGAAGTTTCCTCCTCCTCTCGGCTTCACACACACACACACACACACACACACACACACACACAGCGCCTGGTTGCACAAATGGAAACACTTATCTGACGGGATTTTTTTTCCCTTTTTTTTTAAAGGTAAAGTGCAGGTTAATTTGTTTTATTTTTACTTTATATTTTGTATTAATAATTTTTATATATTTATTTTTTGGGGGCTGTAGAACGAATCATTTGAGTTTCCATTATTTCTTGTAGGAAAATTAAATTTGGTTTACGAGTGTTTTGGAATATGAGCCCACTTCCGGAACGAATTATGCTCGTAATCCGAGGTTCCACTGTAATAGTATTGTAAACATTTGTAACTTTGGGAAAATGTACATACTGCTGAAAAGGAAATATTTATATCACTGCCTCTGTGGATGAGCCTCCACTGCACAGACTATACTACAATATACTGTATATTATATGTAGATAGATTTGGGACAGATTATAGACTGTAAGAAACCTAGATAAACAAACAGACAAATAGTTTCAGTGTCCTAAACACATTTGCATATTCAAATTCCAATGCTTAAAATCCAGCAATAACTTTAATATTCTGTTTAAATTTATGAATCTGTCAGATGTAGTTTGTTACATAGAGAAAAATGTTGTATGTGCATTAGATGTGTGAAAAAATAACCCTATACCTAAGGTACAATGGTTTACATCAAATAATAATAATAATAATCAAATAAATTAACCTATTAACCATCATTCCATCCATCTAGGAACTTCTATAGTCCATCTAAGTACTGTGGAGGGCATTAGTGATTTCCAGTGTATTTATTCCCATTTTTACAACCGTGGTAGGACCTCTGGTCAACACTCACACACTATGGCCAATTTGCGAACTCCAATCAGTCTAATGTGCATGTCTTTGGACTGCGGGAGGAAACCAGAGTACCCGGAGGAAATCCAGCACACACGAGGAGAACATGCCACCTCCATGCACACAGACCCACAGGCAGGAATCGAACCTGGATGCTGGAGTGCTAACCTCTAAGCCATCGTGCTCCTGTAAATAATCTCATGACGGCAGAATCGTTTTTATCACTTCTGGATGCTGTGCGTTTTGGCTGGGTTAATCCTGTATCCAGTATGTGCGTGTGGGGGTGGAGGGTACTGTTTTGTCGTCTATCCCTGGTAATGAAAGCTTGTCTTTAGGAAAGTACACTCTGCCCCCTCTCTCTGCTACAGCTGTGTGATTTTATCCGCTTTAGATTTCACGAGGGGTGTGAAATCCACTGTGTGCTGTATTTCCTAAACACCAACATCAACTTTCAGCAATAAACCGAACACAATAACACGTGTCCCGTATGTGTGTGTAACATTTAAATTCACACAGCTTTCCAGTGACTTTAAACAAGATCGAGGTACTACAAAGATTACAGTTAGATAAAAATGTCGTCAATTATCAATCTAACAAGAAGTCAAACCATCTGTATATATCCTTCTGTATATACAGAGGATTAAGCGGTATAGAAGATGAGATGAGATGAGATTATTCAGATGTGAGCTTACTTAATAAACCTTGAACATCAACCCACTTCACTATAAATCCTGATATCATTCTTAGGATTATTTATTAATGTCTGTAATTTTAGCACAAACTAGAAATTCAGAAACCGTCTAAATTAATAACAAATATATATTTTTAGCTTATTTTCCACAGTTATATTACAAAACAATTGTTTTACATATATATGTAATACAAAACGCTAAACACTAATCAACAAAACACTAATCCCAAGGCACCCACACACACCCTTCACACCCTCACAACAGCATCCTGCTCTCTACAAAACTAAGAACTCCAGACGAAGATAACCCCAATGTTTATATAGGTATTATGAATTGCAAGAAGAGTATCCAGATCTCACCTTTCCAAAGCCAGATCACAAGACATCTCCCTGATCCATTGACCTGAAGTAGATCCTTGAATGTTCTTCCATTTTAAAGCAATGACAAACTTAACTTGCAAACAGAAGCCTTTTCTTTCTTCCATTCACTGAACGTATTTAGGAAAGATATGCTGAATGTGCAGTTTGGTATCCATAGGAACAGCAATTGACACTTATTGAAAGTTTTCTTTCCAAAATTATGTTTAGCTCATAGTAAGCAATTTACTTGCAATTTGAATTATTTATACGTACTCATTTAGAATGCTTTAAAAACACACATAGTACACATATATAGTATTTTTATAATTTTATTATTTCTTCTTACGAAATATATCCTTCATCTCAGCCCTGTATGCATGCTCACTGTTACAGCTGCATGCTGAATAATCCATGTCAAGCTATGGTGAAGATCAGAAACTATTAGAGGATTAGTGAGAACCCTTGGAGGATATTTTTTAACTAATCTCCATAGTTACACTCATTCTGTGTAAGAATTAATCACTCACTCATTCTCTATATTCTCAAACTCGCACACTAACTGACACACTACACAATTTGGAAATGTCAATATGTCTACTCTGCATGTCTTTGGACTGTGGGAGGGAACCGAAGTACCTGGAGGAAACCCACCATGCACGGGAGAGCATGCAGACTCCACAGACACAGACCTGAAGGCGGAATAACCCTTGACTCTGAAAGTGCCACTGTGCCAACCACTACACCACCTGCCATCTGGGAATTCATCATATAGAATTAATATATAGTATTTGTAAACATACATGACCATCATTGTTTATGAAATACAGATGAAAACTACACACTGAGGAAAGACAAAGAGTTAAAGACTTTTATTTTTGTATTTGTTTGTATTTTTGCACAGGGAAACATAATCTGTATATATACGAGGATTATTAAACTTGACTGTGAGGCGGCAGGCCCTAATTTCTTCTTCTTTAATCCGACATGTAACAGCCAGCATGAAAATGAAAGTAGGGGATTATACCGAGACATGAACAGGAGGCTGTGCGACAGTATGAATGTATGACTTCATGCGAAATTATATTTAGAGCTTTAGATTTTCCCACATTTTTGGTTGTCATGGGGCAGTATGGTAGTGTAGTGGTTAGCACTGCGGACTCGTGGACCACTAGGGTCGAGGGTTTCATTCCTGCCTTGGGTCTGTATGCACTGAGATCTCCCTGTGCCTTAAGGGTTTTCCGAGGACTCTGGTGTCCTCCCACAGTCCCAAAGCATGCAAATTAGGCTAAATGATGTTCCCAAATTGCCCATAGTTTGTGAATGAGTGTATGTGCTCTGTGATGGAATGGCGCCCTGCCCAGGGTGCCCTGAAGTCTCCTAAGATAAGCTACAGGCTTCCCATGACCTTTTAAAGGATCAGCAGTATAGGAGATGAAATAATGAACGAATGGTTGTCATGGTAATGCTGGAATTAGCACTTAACTAAATTAAGTCTGTGTTCTCACCTGATCTACATTCAACTGTTTCACGAATACTACTTTAGTTTGTACCTCACATGACCTTTTGCCTATCTAACGTTTCTGAAGGTTTCCCCCAAATTTATACTTGTTCATCATCTACAACTGCCATATATAAACAAATCAAACATATTTATTCACATAATTTAATTTCAATACATTGTAAAAGAAAATCAGTGGAGGTTCCAAGCATTTTGGAACGCTTGCCACAGCTTTTCACATTCTGTACTATTTATTGTGCTGGTTTGTGATTTGGGACAATACACAGCTCTCTATAAAAAGTGAGTGATAAGATAAGTAAAAAAAAACTTGAAGAAATGTTCGGTTCGGTGCTTTAAAGAGGCAGATAAATGCTCTAGCTGTTCTTAATATGCAAAACTACAGTATAGTTTTAGGCGTAAATTTCCAAAAAGTGATCCCAGAGCTGCTTTTCCGAAAGTTAATAGAGCATCTATTAGAGGTCTGTTTCCTTGAGAAAAACATTAAATTACAACTGATTCAACTCATGGGTTCAGGACATTACCATAGTAAATGAGTATATTGATTCTTAGAAAGACCTGTCATCCAGAAGGAGAAATTAATGGTGGTAGGAGGAAACACATGACTGCCCTCAGCTCTCCTGGCTGAATGGTAGTAAGTAGCCTTAATGTGGGAGCCCCCCCCTAGTGGCGGGAGGGAATTGGACACGATTATGTTGGGGAGAAAAATCGGGGGGGAAATAAACAAAAAACTGTTGACTACATGCTTTTGACACTTGATATAATACAAATGAATAAGATACAGTATATGACCTAACGCCTTCAGGTTTCAAATCTTGCCTCTGGTGTGTGTGAAGTTTGCATGCTTTACCTGTGTTTCGTGGGTTCCTATAGGTTCTCCAGTTTCCTTCCAACATCCAAAGTCATGCAATGTACGCTGACTGGCATTTACAAATTGCCCGTGGTGTATGGCTATGCATCTACCAGTAGCCTGCCAGTGGTTGTGGTCCTCAGCAGCGTGATATCTAGCGTGATAAGTCAATGTCAGCTTAGCATATGTAGAATAGCATATGACTTTTCTTTATTCATTTTTTCTTTGCATATTTATTTTCTTACAGAATTGTTTGCAAATTTCAGATGTAGTGTCTTACTCTGTCTTTACAGATCCCGAGTTTAAAGAATTTGGAACACCTCTGTCACTGTCATGTAAGTTATTCAGTCAACCACACTGTATACTATACTGTATGCAGCAAAGCAGGAAAAGGATTGGTGATTTTCAATATATTACAGCATGTGAGTTTGAGATGAGTGGCACTGAGGGCATCATCGAGTCTGCTGTGGTGGAAAAGGAGACACAGGCTCTGCAAACAGAGGCTGTGGACTGTAAGTGGTTCATTCAAACACTGCCTGGCTCAAAGGTAATGTTTTCTCAAATATTACTCACTGACTTATGATCTTGGACATGTTTGCTGAGTGCGCAATAAGTCACATGTAGGGAGTGTCCGTGGTACGAGTGTCAGCGGCAGAATCAGAGGCATGTTGGTACTTTTACTATAGTTTGCGATACATACCATGTAGAACATGGCGAATTAATAATTACATAACTATACACATAACTAGTTAAAAGCACTAATACATGGACACCATGCAGTCATACAGTCGACCATGACCTCCTCTGTATACCAGACTATTCTAGAGATAAATGTGAGCCCGTCTGTCCGACAGGTAAAGCTTGGTTGATATTCGGTTATGCAACAGGAAAAAAACACGAGTAAATTTACATCAGAATCCCTGAAAAATAAAAGAATCAAAGTCAAGTCCAGACCTCAACCCAGTTGAAATGCTGTGGCGGTACCTTAAGAGAGCTGTGCATATGCGAATGCCCGAAAACCTTTTTTTTTTTTTCACTACTACCACTCAGTCGGGAGGGTCGAGGACTATCACGTGTTTCCTCCGAACCACGTGACGCCAGCTGACCGCATCTTTTCAAACTGTGTTTCGAACGCATTGTTGGGAGTGGCGTAACACACTCGGAGGACAGCGCTATCCGCTCCTTCCGCTTGCGTGAGCTTAGAGACGCCCCTGATTGGCTGTAGAGCCGTGATTAATGTGGGAGCACTAAGTACCTCACATCCCGCCCCTCTGAGAGAGCTCAGCCAATCAGTTCTCTCTAGACCTCCGGCTGCGAGAGGTTAGAGCATCACCCGGGAATTGAACTTGCGATCTAGATAAAGTCATACAGGAAAGGATTACTTCAAGTTATTGCTGTCTAAGCTGGATCCACAAGATATTGAATCATTGAGTACCTAGTATTGCCTGCATGATTATTTTTTTAGCTTTTTAGCTTCATTTTTGTTAAGTAAATAATGGAACGATGAAAAACGTTATTACAATCAGATGTTTTTAATTATGTTTTTACACATAGACACATAGAATTTAAAGAGCGGGTACTAACTTTTACACATGACAGTACTGTATATCTCGCAGATCTACCTGCGCTTCATGGAGTACGAGATGCAGAACTCGAACGAGTGCAAGCGCAACTTTGTAGCGGTGTACGACGGCGGCAGCTCGGTCGAACACCTGAGGATTAAGTTTTGTAGCACGGTAGCCAATGATGTCATGCTGCTCACGTCAGTAGGCGTCATCCGCCTGTGGGCCGACGAGGGCAGCCGCAAAAGTCGCTTCCGCATCCTCTTCACCACCTTCCGAGAACGTGAGCCAGGCCTTAATCATAACAGTTTTAACTTGACAGTATAAGAACATATATATTACCACAACACAAGACTTGGTGCATTGATATTAGTCGTCTCCTTTATGTCCACAGCTCCATGTGAGGAAGATACTTTCTTCTGCCACAGCAACATGTGCATTAACCACACTCTAGTCTGCAATGGTATTCAAAATTGTGTCTATCCCTGGGATGAGAATGGGTGCAAAGGTACTGTACCTCCTTAGATTATAAAAGAATCACAGTCGACAAAATGTTAATAATATGTTTTATTCCTTCATTTAATCATTCATTTATTCATTAAAAGACACACCGTAACAAAAAGGATATTGCAAACTGCCACCAATAGTAGTTAAAGTACAGTACATTGGTTTCGACTGAGTGCACTCATGAGAAATTTTTACCATGGTATTGGCACCATGGAATTTCCGATGGTACCTGTACCATGGTATATAGGATCCTGGTATTTTTTTTACAATAGGATCCTGATATAGGATATCCACCACAGTATCGTACATGGTTCTACCACAATATATGTACTAAAGCATGGTACATGGTTCTCAAAAATGGTACGTTATGTACAAGCATACCATATTAGTTACCTTCTGAACTTAGTTAGTCACTGTGGTACCCAATAGGTACCATGGTATTCACCGAAGTATTGTGGTACACACCATAGTACACATGGTGCATGGTACCCACTGGAGTGCCACAGTACCTACACTGGTACTCTATAAATCATATACCTACCACGGTAATAATAAGGTATATTATGTTATGTACTATAGTTTAAAGTACTATATATAGTATACTATACTTCTTATCTGCTTAAGTGAATTGTTATCTATTAGTGTGTTTTCTATGTTTCGGATTAGGGTGATGAATTATTTAATTTACAATTTTTCTTCCACTTTGGACATTGAAGACAGTTCTGGGAATCGGCCAAATAAAGCACACTTAGTGTACACACTTAGGTCCCGCCTTCATTAAATGCACATTATACCCAGAATCCACAGTGTGTGAAGGGCCCTCTTATTAATATTGAACTTTTTTTATTTTTTTATTTTTTTAAAATCTAACAGTTATTTGCAGCATCCAGGCCTCTGAGCAACTTCACATTAAACAACCGAAATGCATCGTTACTATTATAAATACACCAGATGGAATTTAACAGTGGTTTAGATTTCTTGTGGACACCTTTGATGAATTTTTTACAACAATTTATAAGTTTTTTTTTCTCCTGTCCAGAGAAAAGAAAAGCCACTATCTTGGACAGCCTGGACCACGCTAACATGACCTTAATTGGGGTTACCTGTGGTGTGGTGCTTCTTCTGCTCACAGTGTCGATCATCATCCAGGTCAAGCAACCGCGCAGGAAGTACCTCGTGAGATTGGGCGAATTCGACCCTGCGCTGTTGCCTGAGCCCCTCGAGCCACCACATTATGAGCTGTGTGCTCTGAGGAGCATGCCATCTACTGAGGAATTTCCCGGTCTGCGTCGCTCCTCCTCCAAGTGCATTAACGGGCACCATTGTGGCTCTCAGGCCTCCAGCCGCACAGACCTGAGCCTGAGTGTCCTCGCCGAGACAACCAGTAACAGCAACCCGTGCAGGAGCATCGTGGTGATGAAACACAACCATTCACTAGAGGACACTGAGGTGTGCGAGCTAGACGACGAGCTGGAGGAAGAAAACATGGAGGAGTGTCAATGGACATGAACATTTTGAGATTTTCACAGATTGTGTCCACCATGATAGAAAGGAAGAGCTTTTTACTAAATCTGTTAAAAATATTGTAGGAGCTTCCTTCAAATTAATATTGAAATTTTAATTTATTATTATTATTATTATTATTATTATTATTATTAATAATAATAATAATAATAATAAATTATTTATATTTAATGTCAGCTTTATAATCATAAAGGAATAAAGATATCTTAGCAAGTGAAAATATCTTGAATATAGTTAACTGTATCCACAACTTTAAATTAAAAAAAAGATTACAACAAACTAAATATAAGAAAATTAAACTTATTTCTAATCAAAGTTTATGAAAAAAAAACCAAACGTTTTAGGATTTTTTTTCTTGGAAGAAAAAAAATTCTCTGCTGATTGATAAAAAAAAACAAAACAAAAACATTTGACTAGAAATAAGCTTAATAATCTTGTATTTGGTTTGTTATAAATGTATTTTGGTTAGATTCAAGAATATTGCACTTGCTAAGATGTCGTTTTTTTGCAGTGTGGCATACCAAACTTCTGTTTAAACCACTTGTCAATCTTCACTATACATTATATATTTTAATTGTATGTTTGCACATCCCATTATGTGTCATTTTGTTCTTCACTTGTTGTAGTTAATTGGAACAGTGATACTGCCTGATAGTTGTTTTAGAGCTACTTGTTTATTATGTTCTGCATTTGATCATCACTGTGATCAAATAACCCTAACTTTTAATTTATATGTTAATTGTCACTGTTCTTGCCTAGTCAAAACACATACACATTTTTTTTTCCACTAACCTCACAATTCTCATTCAGTCCTGTCCTGAATTAGCCATGGAGATACAAAACTATTATTTCTATCCAGTACAACAATGTATGTCCACCAATTATCATGCAGACCGCATGCTGACACAATCTTGCATTAACTTGCAAATATGCAAAAATTGTCAAATGAATCCAATAAATTGTTGATTTTAGCAGTACTATGAAATGCTGAAATAATTCAAACCAACCAAACTACCTGCTATACCTGAAAACTCTATAAATAGATTATAACTGATGATTAATGTTTAACATTTTGAATACAGACAAAACATGTCTTGTTTGTCTTATAGGCTCCACTTTGAGTGCAATATAAGTGTACATTTAAATCTATTTTGTTTCACATCTTTTCACATCATTTTCACTATTTCAATTTCACATGTTCTAATGTAATGTAATCTGTGAGTATTAAAATTCAATGGAATTACTGTACAAGTCATAAGCTTTTTATCATACTACTAAACTATTATAAACTTTATCAAAACTATCAAAGTGTTGTCCCTACAACCTTCGATTATTCTAGGTGTCACACAAAAGCGTTCTTGGTTAAACTGGAAACTATTCCATCAATACACATGCATGCTCTGCAGGTGCTATGTGTGTATCCTCTAGGTACACCCCTGTTATCGTCATTTCTGTTCATTCATCTTCTATATCATTTATCCGGGTGTCCCGAAGACTTTTTATCCGGGTCTCCCGAAGGCAGAGTACAATCCATTGCAGGGCGTGCACACACACACACACACACACACACACACACACTCCAGGCAATTTGGGAATGCCAGTTAACCTAATCTACATGTCTTTGGACTGTGGAAGGAAACCAGAGCACCCAGAAGAAACCCAGCAAGCACGGGGGGAACATGCAAACCCCACGCAGACAGACACAGAGGCGGGAATTAAACCCTCTACGCCCGTCCTGTAAGCAATATATTTACACAGCTTAATTTTTTTTCTGGTATGCAAATGTTTTAATGTGCTTTTAAGTAAATCATTTAAGATTTGTTAAGATTAGGATTGGATAAAATTGTGGTAAACAAATCCTTTTTTTTTTTTTTAAATCTGAGCTGAAAATACCAGCACATCAGGGTGGTAGACAGAAAGGAAATTAGGTGGGATTTGGTGCCACCATGTGGCCGACAGGAGTATGAATTTATTAATTAACGATTGCGATTTTTTTTCTTC
>JAQQZS010000001.1:23349288-23375681 GCA_030068045.1 Platyallabes tihoni
TTACGGACATGTTGCTATGACAACAAGTGCGAGAAGCGCATCGAAGAACGAAACAATCCAAGATCAGGACAAATCCAGCTAACTGAGTTAGCGACGTACGAAGAATACCCCCCTGGTCTATTCCAATCCAAATAAAAAGAAGGAAACAAATAGTAGTCGCAATATTAGAAACAAATAGAGAAAGAATAAAAATGTTTTATCATTAAACTCTGTGTATCTATTTACTCTTGGCATGATTGTGTATGTTATTCTTCATTTCTATAAGTGCATTTACACAGCCAAATCAGGCATCTCATATGCGTGTGTGTGTGTGTGTGTGTGTGTAAACAGGTTAGGTCCAGGTTTTTTTTTTTTTCCCCACAGGTGATATGTCTGAAAGGTGACCAGTAACTGGTTTGTTTATCCTGAACGATCCGGTCTTTATCTGTTAACTCTGAATTTGTCATTATTGTTTTGCTAGACCAAAATTCATTTGGCACTTAAATGAAACAATAAAGGGTCGATAAAGGGTCGCAGCTGGTAACAAGTTGTTGTTTTCAACTGAGCAGGTTTTAAAGGGAAAATTCTGGAGACACATGAGTTAATTTAATTGTCTATTATTCGGGAGGAAAAACTAGCAAAAGAACGATGTGTTAATGATGCATTAATTTGTTTTTGCTGCTGCTTAATCGACTCGTTTCCTGTGTGGTCCGCAGCTGATATATGTCGAGTGTGTCGCTCTGAGGGCACTCAGGACAAACCCCTCTACCATCCTTGTGTCTGCACTGGAAGTATTAAATTCATTCACCAAGAATGGTAAGTACAGAGTGGTTAGGCATTAAGGATTAAGAATTTGCAAACTCATGTGCTTTTTACTGTAAGTTCACGCCTTCCATGACTTTCCCTGACACCTAATAAACTGGTTGTCTGTCCACAAATGAGAAAATATCTTTGTGAACGTGATCGCCAGAAATATTTCTGCACACAAATCCTAGGATAATTTACATCCAAGTGCCTATGAGGTTCAGGGTACCAATAGGTTTTTTATGGACCTGTGGTCTGGTATTTCATACATACGCACATATATATGCTTGTGTGAGGTGTTACACGGGTCTGTGACACCCCAAGTTTATGTGAATTTAATACTTACTGAAATGCACTAGATGGGTAGAAAGCTCTCCTGTTCTTTTACTTTGTTGACTTTTGTTGTTTGTTTTTGCTCATGTTGTATTAGTATCAGTCAACTGTCTCAAACAGTCTTGGTCATTTGTACTTTAAATAAAAAAAAATACATTCAAACTCACTACAAAACATTTAAAAGCAGCACTTTTAAGGAATACAAATATAAAATAGGAACACAAAGGATACGTTAATAAATACTGAATATTTGATATAGGATACTTTTTTTTATATAATCCAATAAATAAATACAGTTCTGCTCACATGCTTTAGTACACGTTTTGTGTATTTTTATCATTTCTGCATTATTATGTCCAAAACCATTCCTGTTTTCAAACATAACTTAAAAATTAATAAATAAATAACATTACAGAAGAGTATTTGCATGCCGGTAAAGAAAGCAGCCTATCATATATATTGGTTCCAGCTTTCGAATGGGAACCAAAAAAAAAATACATTTAATCCAGCCTCCTGGGTTTTGCATGAAAATAAAAAAAAGAGCAAGCATGACAAAGTTACCAGAAGAACTTCTCTAGCACACTCAGTAAAACCTTCCAGCTGTTTTACTTACAGTACTCAACACTCAAGTCTTTGGCACATGCAAACAAAAATTGCCATAAGCAAAGATGCCTCTGAAAGCATTTCTACTTAAAAGAGACTTTTATGAAGAGCACTAAAACAAGGTAATAAATTTAACAGTCACTGTTGTGAAACCTCTTTGCTTGAATAATAAGTAATAAGTACAACCGCTGGTAGGTTTTACTGTGCGTGCTGGAGAATATGCCGTGGTTCTTCTGGTAACTTTGTCACACTCGCTTCTTTCAATTTTCATACAATACCCAGGATCTTTACTTTTATTTCATTAGTTTTTTGTTTCCATCTGAAAGATGGTCTGTTTGTAATATGTTGCTTACTTTACAGACATGAAAATATTCATCTGAATTGTTACATATTTATAATTTATTTTATGTATATTTTGAAAGGGTGAATTGTTTTTGTACATGATAATGCAGACGTAATGAACCGATACAGCAAGATTTCTACTAATATGGTGCCTGAGACTTTTACACAGTCTGTCTATACACAGTACTATTTATGTTGATTTGTATACTTATATGTATACACACACACATTTACATACACACACACAAGCCAGACCATATAGAGCATTGTAAAATGGTGTGATGGCCTTGGTAGTCGTTTAGTGTTTTGGGAGCAGGTTCAGTGACTGATTTTTATTGCTGCTGTAAATAAAGGTGACCATAATACAAAGACTTCCAGTGTTATATCGTTTGATTATTTACCAAGTGATAGTGGCACAAGTCTCACTGGGTTCTGCTTCTTCAGCACGTTAACATTACCATGACGTAGTAGCAGGAAAGCAGATCTTTATCTTGGATGCAAAGCACAGAAATTGGCATTAAATTAAATCTTGAAAAAAAATTAGATTGTTAAACCATAAGCACAAACATTTTGGCATCTTTGATACTAATCGATTTAATAACACCCTTAATGGATCAGTTTTTGTGATTCTCTGTTGCAAGTTTAGTGGGATATAGAGGCAGGAGGTTGTATAACGGTGTGACAATGTGATCGTATTTCTTGGTATTTTCTTGGTAATGGGGGCAGGATGAAATAGTAACCGGGTTTTAATCACACTCAGGGTGTTATGATTGCTGGAAAGAAACAACATAATCTTTCTCAACACTCACTGGCAAAGATCTGAAAAACCAACAGCTTGCACATGGCATGTCCTCTTTTCCAGCTTTTAATCTCTATTAATTAATTGTTCACATTTATTTCTTCATTAGATGAGATCTCCTTTAATAACCTTTTCAGTTGTTTATTGTGTATCGTATACTTTTCTATGTGCTTTTGTCTTACTAGACAGAAGTGCTCAGCCAGGCACATTAGTGTGATGTATGATCACTTTTTAACGACTCAACTGAAGTAGTCCATAAAATATTCCTGTGGTGCAATAATACAGAATGAGCCTGGAATGCTGGGTGTGTGCTCCTGTTGTGTATTTGGGGGGGGGGTGGAGAATCAGGAAGCGTCTGCTTTATTCCATACTAGATGTTCCCGCGACTTTGTTCGCGTGGAATTTAATTGCACACTCATAAGCGAGTTAAAAAAAAAGAAAGTACAACGTCATCTGTTGAATTTTGTAATTAACTAAAATCTTTATGCGTTGCTGTGAAGTGCGGGGAATGAAAGTGTGAGATTAAATTAAATTCAGTTTATATATAGCGCTTTTAACAATTGTCATTGTTGCAAAGCAGTTTTACACAATCTAAAGAAAATTTTGGAAATTTGTATCAAAATGATCAGAATGAGAGAATGTTTATTAAGTAGATTTCGATTGCACACTCATAAGCATGTATTAAAAATGTACAGCACCATCTGTTGAATTTTGAGAAGAACTAATGGTTGTTTTAATTCTTTTTTGTTTTATATAATGTTTTTTCCATTTGAAGTTCAAAGTAGCATATTTTCTCTTCCTGTGCACCGATTGCGATGAAACAAAGCCTATATCACCTCAAGCTCGAACGAATACACCTGTAAAAACCCCAGTAAAATTTGTTTGTTAGTTTTTACGTGACGCGTGCACAAACAGACAGACAAAAATTTCAAAAACCCTCTTGATGTGTTTTATTACTTATCTTGTGGAAACGCCTCCCCCCCCAATTATTTTTTTGCAAATAAGTTCACTATAAAAACACGCCAACTTAACAGTTTTATTTTATGTATATTGAGTATGTAGTTCTATATATTGAGTTCTGTGTCTATTTTTTCTTCTCCCAGCTTGGTGCAGTGGTTGAAACACAGCAGAAAAGAGTATTGCGAATTATGCAAGCACAGATTCGCTTTCACGCCAAGTAAGTAAATCACTCGTGTTTTTTCCTGTTTCGGGGAAGGAGGCACTTTAAAAGTGCTCATTAGAGTTAAAGAAGCTTCATGTGGTCCTTTTCAGCATTACTGTATTGTCTACTTGAATGTAAGAAAGAAGCATGTGACAGGATGAACCGCACTAGAAGTTGTTCTTTTCAGAGAGGTACAGGGAGCGGTAATGACTTTCGAGGTCACATGGTACTCTCGGGCTAATGACCCCTTTGCGGTTTAGTTTGATAAACTGCCAGGGGGGGAAAAAACAGCACACGTCGATGTGTGCTCATGTGGGATTTTACATTACATACAACACACTGTTTATATAGTGATGCCATGTGGAAGTAGCACATGACTGGGGATCAAGAGTAAATACTTGACAGGTTGAAGCCAGTGGCATCAGCTGAATGTAAGATACAGTCATGAGCTTTTAAAGCCGTGATGCTCAGGTTATCATGCAACAACGGCGTTTTAATAACGAATTATAGCAAAGAAATAATTAATCTGCTGCAAACGTAATTTAAATTTGAATATTTCAAATGACAGAACTTATTCTAAAATTCTAAAATTACCATAACGGTAAATATTTTCCCTCCTTTGATGTTCCTTGCAAATAATCTCAGTTTAATGCTCAGGGTTTAAAAATCTATCTATCCTTTTTAGTGATTCCTTGTGCGTGTTAGTGTTTATTATTGCTGTTAGTTACAATACTCATGACTAAATGAAAACGAAAAAAATGTTTAATCAGTAAACATACAATTTTTACTCTGATGCCCTTTGAACCGCATTACAGAGCATCACCATATCATCTCCCGCAAAGGTTGCATCTACTATGGTAGATGTTGGTTTTAAGTTATAACTGAAGGCTTTGTTAATTTGTAATGCGCGTCTTCACACGCCGTGTTTCCAGAGAGTTCACTTAAAATCCACAGACGTCACACCCCAAGTTGATTTACACACCAGAATGTAATCTATTCCCTAGACTCACGCACACACACACCAACAAACCCAATCATGATTATAACACACACAATAAACTAGTAAGTAGTGAAAGACACTACTGATGTCATGATCAGTGTGATTTATTTATTTATTTATTTATTTTTGTTTTGTTTACCTGGCCGTGAATAAAGGACTCGTTAAAATGGTCAAAAAAAGGGGGCGACTTTTAAAAGTAGTTTATCTTGTCTGGCAAAGACAAAAAAACATTTATAAAACATTTTAATACAAATTTTTAATTTTATTTAATTTTTTTTTTTTTTTTTGTAATTGTAGAGGCCAAAGGTAACTTGTATTAATCTCATGATATCTCATTAAATTTACTGTTAAAACATTTGTGTTAAGTGTTTCTTCTTCTGAAGTGTGTATACATTTTTTGGCTGCCTCTGTATAAACGCAAATATTTTTCAAAACATCATTCCACTTCTGTGCACAGAATACTGCGAAAAATGCAAAAAAAGGAAATATGATTAAAATAAAGAAACTTAAATCCAACCCTAATAGAAGACATTCAGTATTTAAATACATCTACATTTCATTGTGAAATGAAAGCCTTATACATTTTTTATTTAGATGGATTTTATGACTTATTTGCTGCTTGTTAAATTTATATGCTGTAAAAAAATCTCTCTCTCTTTCTCTCTCATGTGACAGTTTATTCTCCAGACATGCCTTCTCGGCTTCCAGTACAGGACATTTTTGCAGGTCTTGTGACCAGTATTGGCACGGCCATCCGATACTGGTTCCATTATACGCTGGTGGCCTTTGCCTGGCTGGGAGTTGTACCTTTGACAGCATGTAAGTGTTTCACACCTTACAGTACTACATGTACAGTACTAACGGAAAGTTTTTAGACCCTTTCACGTTTTCCACATTTTATCTTAGAATGCATTAAAATATTTTTTTCTACTCACAATACTCTACAATGACACAGGTGTTTGGAGAGTTTTTGTTAATTAAAAAAAATAAATAAATAAAAAATTGTAGTATTCAGACCCATGACTATGGCAGCAGTGACAATGAAGGATGATGCTATAAGCTTCAGTTTGTGCCAGAGCTGCCCTTTTCAGTTCAGGTCCACTCCAGGAGCTGTTCTGAAGACACAGCTTTTTAACCGCTACCCCAGCCTGAGATCCTGAATGCTCTGGAGAAAGTTTTCACTCAGGATATATCTTTATTTTATCTGCATTACTTTTCCCTTTATGAAGCTGCCACCACAGTGTTTGCCTGTAGGGATGGTTTTAATAAGATGATGCACAGTGTCTGATTTACTGATTACTAATAGTTCTTTTTGTAATCAGACCAAAAGGATTTGGCTTCTTTTTTTTCTTTTTTCTTTTACTTTGACATATACCATCTATTGTGACACCGCATATATCCTTATTATGTCCAATGATTTTGATTAGGCAAAGGTGGACTCCAGTCAAGTTGTAAAATCATCTCAAGGACCCTTGATATTCGTAGGATGCACCAAAGATCAATTGGCAGTGTCGTAACAAAGAGTCCACACACATTACCGCTCATAAGTTTGGGATCACTTTCTAAGTCCATGGTCGTTTTTGATAAAAAAAAAAAAAAAATTCTACATTGTAAAACAATGCCGAGGGTGTTCAAAATATGCAATAATCCCCTTTGAAGACTTTGATATTGAGATGTCTGCTACTCATGATCTGTAAAGCATTCATAACGGCTCTAATCTGAGGTGCTGTTTGTTAATTGGTGATTTTTGAGGCTGGTAACTCTAAATGAACTTCTCTTCTGCAGCAGAGGTACGTTTTGGTTTTGCCTTACTGGGATGGTCTTTGCGTCATTGAGAGACAGTTTCATCATGATGGGTTTTGCAAATGCACTTGACAATTCGGTTCTTGCAAGAACGATTCCAGAAAGGCTGACCTCCATTTCTTAAAATAACAACTGACTGTTGTTGTTGTTACATAATTACAATTCTCTATGTCTAGTTTCAGAAGCCTATTCTGTCGCTATTATGTGATGAACAAAAAGCTGTTTCTGTTCTTTGACAGGTCGAATCTATAAATGTCTGTTTACCGGGTCTGTAAGCTCCCTCCTGACGCTGCCGTTAGACATGCTTTCCACGTAAGTGCTGGGCAAAACACGGTAAAAAAGCTATTAAATAATCAAATGTAAAAATAGATGTTGCAAAAAAACAAACCATAAGGAATGCTTTACTGTAGTGTGTTTTTTTTTTGGGGTGGGGGGGGGATGGGGTGGGCGGGCGGGTATAATCCAAATTCTATTCTGTAGGTACACTGAATTTTCTCACTTATTTAATTTTTATGTTTTGACTGAACGTGTGTGTAGGGAGAACCTGCTGGCAGACTGTCTGCAGGGCTGCTTCGTGGTGACCTGCACACTCTGCGCCTTTATAAGTTTGGTGTGGTTACGGGAGCAGATTGTTCATGGTGGAGCTCCACTGTGGCTGGAGCAGAACAAACAGCAGCCTGCAAATGCGGGGGGGCATAATAATTTGGTGCCCCCCCCCCCCCCCCCTCTCTCTCGTGCGCATACACACACACACACACACAGTCACACACACAGTCACAAAAGGTCCGTTTTGGCTGAGTTTGCACACCATCACGCATGCATGCACAAAGGAAATTTTTGACCGGAGTTCACGTCTGTAGAGCTTTTTGACAGTTGATTTCCTTGACACAGGTATTATACAGTGTGCACTATGACCTTCTTTGTTTATTGTGTTCTGGTTTTCCGCATTAATTATCATTTTTGATCTGAGTATCATGGTGTGCACAGACTCAGCCTGTATACCCTCATTACCCCTAGGAACAAACATTACTCATTGTATTTGTGTTCATTAGGTGTGTGTGTTTTTTTTTTTTCTGTTTGATTTTGTTCGTTTTTTACACTGTTTAGAAATTTTCACCTTAGCTGACACACCACCTGGGTTCAAAATCTTATTTTTGACTCTTTGCTTGAAACCAAGAACAGATTCTAGTCTGATATTTTCACAGATTTTTGCCAACCTTTATTAAAATCTAAAGATGATCCATTTCCATTAAAATAAATTGTTTATTAATTCACTCACACGCCAGTCTTAATGAACATATCAATGTTTTAGCTTGTCATTTGGTATAAACACTTTTCCTTTTTGGTTAGGCTCCAGCTGCAGGTAATGGAGGTGTGGAGAATCGGCCCGCTCCAGCCCTGGCCGATCCCCCTGCAGATAACGCAGCAGCAGCCGAGGTGCTCGACCCTCAACCCGACCAAGCCGAGGAAATGGAGATGGACAACGAGGATGAGGACGAGGCGGGCGCAGAGGACGCAGCCGATGCCAATAATGGTGCACAAGGTACATGGGTGCCACACAATCAAAGATGAATAATAAACAATGTCATTATTCAACCAAGAAAAAAAAAACTATGTTAAGTGATCTCTAAAAGAAAAGGTTTGTTTATTTACTTTAACATTTTACAATCTAGGCTTGGCTATCACAGTAACATGACAACCTGCTACACTGTGTAAAGGGTCTCTCAAAACACCAGCAGGTGACCTGATTAGGTTTTGGAATTGATCCAAACAGGGTAAAATTTCTGAAATTTGTAACAAATGCCGACTGGACTTGCTGGTGTTCTTGGTGTCGTGTTGTACTTGTTTTTTTATTTTCAAGAAAGAGGGACGACTAGAGAGGCAGTTATGGATGCTATGATTTAAATCTAGTTCTAAACAAAAATTTGGAAAAATTATGATGTCATTCGTTAATGAATTTAAAATGTGAATTGTTGAAAATTTGCTGAGCTGCAAGAGAAATAAAACACATTGCGATGTTTCAAGATTCAAGAGTTTTATTGTCACATGCACCCGAGAGGAGGGAACAAAACTTACTCACAAAAGTGTGTGCACCCCTCACATTTTGGTAACCACTTTACTATACAGTATGTTCTCAAGGGACAATACTGTAAAAAAAAAAAAAAAATTGAGTATTCTATGTGCAGCTTGTATAGCAGTAAAGATTTACTGTGCTCTAACAATAACGCAACATGCAGACTTTATTGTTTAAATAACTGGGAACGGAAATGAGTACACATGTTAAAACTGTGTCCAAAGTGTCAATATTTTGTTGTGAGCACCATTGTTATCTAGCACGGCCTTAATCCTCCTAAGCATGGAATTTACCTGAGCTGCACATGTTGTTGCTGGGATCCTCTTTCACTTCTCCATAATGATGTCGCAGCGCTGCTGGGTGTTAGACATGTGGCACTTTGCCAACTTCCGAAATACTTGGCCACTGACAAACACATGAACTTGATGAATACGACATGTGACATTGCATGGTTAAAGATGTACAGCTGTTATCACTTAGGGTGTACTCACTTTTGTTACCTGCTATTTTGACAGTAATCGCTCTATGTTGAGTTATTTCCAGAGGACAGGAAATCTATACTGTTATACCAGCTGCACATAATATATCCAAATTTCATTTCTATAGTATTGTCCTTTAAGAAGGTATGTTAAAATGTTTGTTGAGATTAGAGAGGTGTACTCACTTTTGGGAGTGAGTGTACTAGTACAATGAAAATTCTTACTTTGTTCACTCCTCTCGAGAATGACAGGGTAGAAAGGGGGGACAACCAGAGTTTACAATACAAAATATGAGTGTACAGTAAAGTGTAATTAAAAAAAAAAAAAGTAAAAAGGGAGAGAGAAAATAAAAGGGGGACGCGTATTCTATTTGGAAAAACAACCAACGATAAAATAATTATTCACAGTTTGACTATTGAATAATCACACCGCCACAGGTTAGGTTATTTTCCTGTAAGCTGGGTGCTGCATTGTTTTACTCCTTTTTATTCCTCATTCTTTTTACTTGTATGATTAGTACAAATTATTACTACTAAACAGTAAGGGCCAGTTTATTACCAAGCAGTAAAAGCTAAAATACACTGTTTTAGGGTACCTTTTAGAACTAGACTTCACTGACCCCGGATGTCAAATGAAGAGTTTTTAAGGTAGTCTAATGAGTTTTGTATGATTTGACAAGCTGCAGTGTCTTGATACACAAGCAGTCTTGGTGATCGTAAGGATTAAACCAAAGTAATCATAGGTTCCATGAAACATCCAACGCAGGGTGCTTTGCTTTGTCCGTGTGATGCTGTATAGTTGTAAATCAGTATGTTTATTCTATTAAATGCATCACCGAGCTCCTGTTGTACATTGTGCAGACGATATGAACTGGAATGCTTTGGAATGGGACCGTGCTGCTGAGGAGCTCACATGGGAACGGGTGAGGCTGCTTTTCATCCTCTGTATAAAAATTATGCTTTAATACATGCCACTGCTGGAAAAATATTCTGTATATGTTTTTTTTCCCCCTTTATAGATGCTTGGGCTTGATGGATCCCTCGTTTTCTTGGTGAGTGAATGAAATTTGGCATGGTTTGTAAGCTATTAAGAATCTGTCAATAGAGATTTCGAACCCCAGCTGTGAAGGCAGCTGGTATAATCTGAATATTGACACTCACTCTTGGGTTGCAGGAGCATGTATTCTGGGTGGTGTCTCTTAACACGCTCTTCATTTTGGTTTTTGGTATGTATCAATTAGATTTTTCTTCAAATATACTTTGTATAGTGCATCAAATATTTTAATGTATTTTTAAAATGAAATATTTCCCCTTTTCCTGTGTAGCTTTTTGTCCATACCATATTGGACACTTTTCAGTCGTGGGACTTGGCTTTGAAGATTACGTAAGTGCATATAATTTCATGAAGTCTGATATTTCCCCCTAATGGGTGGCTGCGTATTCATTGAAATTTTGTGGTCTCAGGTTCGCGCTTCTCACTTCGAGGGCCTCATCACCACCATTGTGGGCTATGTCCTGTTGGCGGTAACGCTCATTGTATGCCATGTATCCTTTCACGCACCACTTTAGATCTTTGACTATTGTATTAGCCATGAGTTTTTTGGATAAGTTATAATTTATAATTGTGACATTTACATTATAAGATGCATCATAGAGGGAAAATAATTTGTTCGTCAAATGCTGTGTTGGAAAGTGAGAAGAATTTTTTTTTCTAAATGAACATTTTAAGGGCTTAGCTGCATTGGTGAGATTCCAAAGATCACGGAGATTGTTAGGAGTCTGTTATATTGTGGTTAAGGTGAGTATATAGTGTGTGTTCTCAAATCATTGCTTATTGTTTGATCTGAATCGCTGAAGTAAAATTTCAGTAACGTTTAAAGAAAAACCTTAGGACTTTTACAACAACAATATCATAAGTACATTAACTGCTTAGTAGTTTTATTCATATCTAAATAAATTGTACAATATTTGTTCTAAAATGAATCTGATTTTATGCAGGTGTCGTTGTTAGTCGTCGTAGAGATCGGTGTATTCCCTCTCATCTGTGGCTGGTGGCTGGATATCTGCTCCCTGGTTTGTGAATTTGTTCAAGCCAGCTGTTTTTAAAATTTTAAGTCAGAATTTCTCATTTCTGACCCTTTTTATTTTACAGGAAATGTTTGACGCATCCTTAAAGGACAGAGAGCTAAGTTTTGAGTCAGCTCCTGGCACCACCATGTTCCTGCACTGGCTTGTAGGCATGGTCTACGTCTTTTACTTTGCATCCTTTATCCTGCTGCTTCGTGAGGTACCTTATTCTTTACAGTGTTGTTTTTAGAATAAACATGCAGGATTGTTCTCATTCTGTTTAATCTCTAAGAGATTCTGCTCACGTCCATTGATAACAGGTTCTCAGGCCTGGAGTCTTGTGGTTTCTCAGAAACCTTAACGATCCAGATTTTAACCCGGTCCAAGAAATGATCCATCTTCCGATATACAGACATCTGAGAAGATTCATACTATCAGTGGTGAGAGCATCTAGGCTTTTGCTGAAATATTTATTTGTCTACTAAGTTAAATGTATGTATGTTTCAAGGTACTACGAAAACTACAGGTGCAGCTTAGTTTGAATATGACCAAGTTTGTTGCTGAGAACGTGAATGTCTTATAAACTTAATCACGGTTGTGACTGTGTGGCACATGTGAACCGATTTACGGGGTAATTAATCTGGCTAACAGTTTTCTAATGATACCAAATGTAGTGAAGCTTTGAGCAGTGTTTGTGGTAAACTTGAGTAACTTCATACTAACGTTAGATTTCGTATTACTAAAATTGTTAAAGTTGAATAAACTATTTGTAAAATTTTTAACATGTCATGTTCAGGGCTGCTTTACTTAAGTTTTAATTTTCATCCCTGTTCTTTTTATCCATCCCGTTTTCACGTCTCATCTCGTAGGTCGTGTTCGGGTCGATAGTCCTGTTGATGCTCTGGTTGCCCATTCGGATAATCAAACACATCTTGCCAGCCTTCCTTCCTTACAACGTGATGCTGTACAGGTAAACATGGTTCACACCTGACACGAGACACTAAAAATCTCCCATGACGATTACATCATGTGCAACTGTTTCAAACCAATTTGTTCTGCGTCACTTGAACCTGTCGCAGATATTTATTCTATTGGGGATGATCTTTTCATACTAACTAGCTAATAAGCATGTTAGCTGTTGCAGCACCAGATTAAAGTTAGAGTTTAGATATTTAATGGAAAGTTTTTGTTTAGATTTAATAGTGGATGAGTGTGATGAGTCATATCCTTACCTGGATGTGTTTCATCATATGGAGCACATGTTACACATTATGTGTGTATTCCCTCATGAGTACCACTAACGCAATAAGCAGCAGCTGGAGTACTCTGCTGCTTAATTACACAAGAGAGAGGTTTGAGATTCTCACTTGTCCTTCTACTTTGTGTGTGTTTGTTTCAGTGATGCTCCAGTGAGTGAGCTGTCCCTAGAGCTCCTTTTGTTGCAGGTGGTTTTGCCTGCTCTGCTGGAGCAGGGACACACACGGCAGTGGCTAAAGGGATTGGTGAGAGCATGGACAGTCACCGCTGGCTATTTACTGTGAGTCTCATTAGCACATTCAAACACATTTTAAATCCTCGGGTAGGGGGGGCTGACTAAAAAATTAATTATGTAACCAGCTGGCAGATCTTCATTATTTTCATTGTGTTTCTTTGGTCTCCAGTGAATTAAAAACCCCTTTGACCAACTGCTCTTTTTGTTCTGTTAGAATGGACAGTTGGGACCGTACACTTTCATCCGTGTATCTCATAGCAACTCTCTTAAGCTTAAGACTCACTATATTGTTGGCCTTCAGAGACAAAGCCAAGGGCGATTGTTTATTATTTTTTGGATTTTTCCCCGATGTTCTCCCTAATTTAGTCGTGTCTAATTCCTCCCCGTCACTAGGGGGCTACCACATTAAGGCTACTACTACCACTCAGTCAAGAGGGAAGAAGATTATCTTGTGTTTCCTACAGCCGACCGCATCTTTTCGAACTGCTCACTCACGCACCGTTGGTGGGCGGCGTAACACACTCGGAGAACAGCGCTATCCGCTCCTTTCGCTTGCGTGAGCTCACAGACGCCCCTGATTGGCTGTAGAGCCGTGATTAATGTGGGAGCACTAAGTACCTCTCATCCCTCTCCGCTGAGAGAGCTCGGCCAATCAGCTCTCTCTAGACCTACGGCTGCGAGAGGTTACATCACCCGGGAATCGAACTCGCGATCTCCGGAGGCCCAAGAGTGACTGTTAACTCCAGTAGATTCTACAGGGTGGATCACCTTGTTTCTATACATAGGAAAAATACATACATTTTTATTATTTATTATACATTTATCATTAATTATATCTTATTATATCATATTTTTTATATATATCCTTTAACATTTGTCCTTCGAATGTAAATTTATACACTGTAATGTAATGTCCGCCTGGTACACAAAGAAACATTACCATGTTTTGGTTATTCTCTTTTCTAGGGATCTGCACTCGTATCTGCTGGGAGACCAGGAGGAGAACGAGAACAACGCCAACCAGGCAGCAAACAACAACAATAATCAGCAACCACGAAACAATGCTAATGCCATTCCTGTAGTGGGCGAAGGCCTACATGCTGCACACCAGGCCATCCTGCAACAGGGAGGTCCAGTGGGCTTCCAGCCCTACCACCGCCCTGTCAAGTTCCCCTTCAGGGTAATGTCCGCTGAACGTTAACCGTATACATCTAACTTCTAAATTTAATAGTTTTAAAAGTTACCGTGACGTCTAATGTATGTGGGTTTTTCTTGCCGTAGATTGTGTTGCTGATCCTTTTCATGTGTGTGACGCTGCTCTTGGCCAGCTTGGTGTGTCTTACTTTGCCAGGTGGGCATTTAAAAAATAAAAAAAAAACTGTGTTGCTTTCTAATGTAAACCTATCAACATGGAAGACATTTGCAAGTAAACAAGCATCCTGTTATACATCATTTTCCTAAGTCTATCTCGGTTCTGTGATTTCCTTCTACTTCCCATAAACATTTAATTATTGTTTAGGTTTATTGGATATGCTAGATTGCCCCCTATATGTCTGTGATGCCCTTCTCTGTGGACCTGAACGGTTACTCATTCCTGCCTCATGGTTCCAGTTTACTGAGGATAAAGGAGTAAATAAATGTCATTTAATGCTGCTACAGACTGAGCAGACTGTAACATTACTTGTTAAACAGAGTGTTCCCTTTCAGTTGATTCACTCGGAACACATAACGTATGGGATATCAGGCCCTCTCATGTCCTGGCTGAAGCCACCTATATTCACGCCGTAAAGGCAGTCAAACCTGTGATGACGTAGGTGTAGCCACGCCTATACCTATAAGCCATTGTCACCACGGTTGACTCTCAATTCTTACGCGCTTCACGTCGCTGTGAACACTTTTTCGTGGCCTATATACCTAAGGTTGTCTCCACTGATTATAGCTCTATGGTCTTCGACCTTCATAGCGTCTGCCCCCCTCCTTTTGCTTTTGAGAAGCAGGGAAAATTGCATAATTTGTGCCTCGTACGTGCACTACGGGTTCGTACAATGAATGTGTTTGTGATCAATTGTTTGTCTGCTTTGCCAGTTCAGTAAAGGGTAAGGCATTGCCTAAACAATGGCTTTCCCACTGGATTGTGGAATCTGTTTCATTAGCTTATAGCAGCAAAGGTGTCCCATTGCCTCAGGGTGTGAAGGCACATTCAATGAGAGCTATGGCAACATCTTGGGCGCTGTTTAAGGGCATGCCCATAGGTGATATTTGCGCGGCAGCCAGTTGGTCTTCACTGCACACTTTTGTCCGGTTTTACCGTCTTGACATAACGGCCCCCTCGGTGGCCCATTGTGTCCTCTCAGCGGGGTCCACTAGGTAGTAGAGTAGCTATCAAGGTTCTTGTTCCTAACTTTGGTAGATGCTCGGCAGGGCGTGAATATATGTCCCATACGTTGTGTGTTGTACCTCCTTCCTCTCCCTCACGGAACAAAGGTTATAGTCATAAGCATTCATTTGTCTGTTATAAATCTTGAAAGTTAAAAATGAAAGAGTATCACAAGGACGGAAATCAATACTTTAGTGTAAATCTTTATAAGGAGCGTAACTTATTTTTTAACTCAATATTTTCATGCCGCTCTTGTGCAGGTACATATTACATAATCTTGTGCTACAGTATATAGTGTTAATTTTAGTAATTTGCTAGCCTATTAGCTTAATGGGTTTGGCAACGGTTTAGCTATAAAATAAAATACATCACATATAGCAAAACATAATTACCACAAAGAGGCTGTAAAACTGGGTGATTTTTATGGAATGCATTGATGTGTCTCTCAAGTTTGTGGTATTTTTCCCAGCAATTGTGTGCCCACACTGTTTCCCCTCCGATATTACTACACATCGGCTTTTTTCTTCCGGTTCAATGTAAAGAAAATGAGCCCACATATCGTCTCTTCTCTTCTGCCCGAGTAATACTGCTGTCATGACTGAGAGTTAAAGATGACTGAGCTTGTAACATCCCGTCACTGCACACGTAAACTACTCCTGATATGCCGCGCGCCGTGACCGGGGAAACACTGCTGCTCATGCCATAATGTATAAACACTGTATTGCACCGTATTTTAGTCTAGTCTTTTTTTCATCAACTATATTGCATGCTGATTTCATCACTGTCACTGTTCTTTGATATTCGTGACGTCTCCTCATAGGAAAAAATTAACACTAGTGCTATACTAGGAGCCGCAGAAAAATCCACTATGTTCAGCTTATCTTTGCAGAATATTTTATTTCAGTGCACTTGTTCTTAGAGCTGATTCATCAAGTTTCTATTCATCAATTGATAAGGGTCCTTTAGTTAAAATGATGAGAAAGCATGCTTAAATGTATTTGTTTTAGGTGACAAAAAAGTAGTTTGCATTTTTTCATGTTCAGATTTATAAATGTGACGATCCAGAAAGTTAGCAAATAAGACATCCTTTCTTACTGATGTTCTAATAAGTACAGATTATCGTTTAAAATGAGATGTATCTGACCGCAGAGTAGGGTCTTAATGAATGTGTTGTATAGCGTTGGGTATGATGGAGGTTTTTTTTTCTTTTTTTTTTTTTTTCTGTGTGTGTTAGAAGATTGGGGAAAATTGTTTGCTCATGTGCTCACTCCCTTCTCCTCCTCCTCCTCCTGACAGTGTTTGCTGGCCGCTGGCTCATGTCGTTCTGGACAGGCACTGCTAAGATCCATGAGCTGTACACAGCGGCGTGCGGCCTGTATGTGTGCTGGCTGTCCATCAGGGCCGTCACCGTGCTCCTAGCCTGGATGCCTCAGGGCCGCAGGGTCATCCTCCTCAAAGTCCAGGAGTGGACACTCATGGTACAGAAACTCATAGTTGTTGGAAGTAGTGGTCTACACACATGTTTATACACCTGATAGAAATATGTCAGCTTGTAGACATGTTCATGTACTGTTTCGTGCTGACATCGCCAAGTGAACCTACGAACCACTCCTCAAAATTCCAGTGTGTTTTGGGTACGGAACTCTCGTTTGCTTGAATGGAAGTGGTACATGGAGAAAGGAAAAAACATATTCTTTAATTTTTCCATGTTCCGCTTCATCTGGATGAACATTAATCCCATGATTTCACCATTTATTTAAAAAAAGAAAATGAAGGCTTATGCTAGAATTATTTAGTTTTGCCTATTTTATTTATTTATTTATTTTTGTAAAGATGACCGTAATGTTCAAGAACACTGTAAAAGTGAATCAAATTGAGCAGAGGTGGATTTTTATCAGTGCATAAGTTTTGCAGTTGCATAATACACACATTTACATACCCAAGGCACCATGCAGCAATGACCTTAATGCAAAATTGCGGGCAGTCAGGCTGTTTTGTTTAAAAAAGTTTGAATACCATTGCATGCACTTAAACGCACAGTAGATGTTAAACACTAAAGCATACTAGACATGCTTTTATTCCTTGGTGCTTATGTAATGTATTTCAGCATCTTCTTTAAATGGAATATGACTTGGTTTATTTACAATTGAAATGCTCCTCACCTTTATTTATATTTGAAGCCTTAAAAAGTGTATTAATGATATCTGACCCATTTTAACCTCGGACAAAAGCAGCGGTAACTATCACGCTATTAAATCTTGCATCCAGGACGATCCTTTGTCTCTTCTGCTATTCCTCGGATACAGGACAACCAATCTTTCTCATTGGTTTTCTTTTATAGGCTCAACACTTCCATAGTGTAGGGTATTTTTATGTACATTTTTAGCGAAATCAGCTGAAGTTAATTTACCATTTGCACCCAAATCACCATTAGTTGTGACGTCGTATGCAGATTCCTGTATACATTGATCCATGCATTCACAACTGAACTAGTCGAATGGGTAAAAGTTTATCATTTACAAACTCGTATCACTAGCCATTACCTTAGTAACAGGTCGCACAGAAATGCCCATGATTTTGTGCCATTATGTTGAAGACACACCACAAGGTGAAAATCAAATGTGACTGCTGGTTAATTATTAGGCGAACAAACAAAGTGCTGTTATTGTGTCAAAATTTGCCCATTTATGTGTTTCCAAAACATTAGTTACTATGTGCAAAGTGAACAGACTGATTAAGTTTTGACCTTTTCTCTCATGCTGTGTCCGTGTGTAGATCATGAAGACACTCATCGTGGCAGTTCTGTTAGCCGGTGTGATACCGCTCCTTCTGGGTTTGCTGTTTGAGTTGGTTATCGTGGCTCCTCTCCGCGTCCCGCTCGACCAGACACCTCTGTTCTACCCTTGGCAGGTATTGTGGCCTACAGAATCACAACCAGAGCACAAATCTGCTGCCGTTTATCAAAAGCGATGGCTCATTTTTCACCCAACAGAACATAGCTAATAAAGGTATTAACTTTTCTGAGACCAGTCTTACTGAATGATTCAGATGACATCAAGATTCAAAAACTGTTGGTTGCTGAGGTTTTTGTCAAAAGTAAAGACAGAGGGAGCTCTTTTGCAGGTTGATACGAGGTGGTATCGAGAGACTAGTTCAGTAACACGCCAACAGATAGCAGCACAAGGCTGCACGCTGGGTCACAGGAAGTCTGACCGTCCTAAGTCAGTGTGCCAAAAGACATCGTCCTGTGTACATGGGGAGCTGTACAACTGGTGCTATTCTGACCACGTGCGGTACCACGTCTGATGTTTCATCATGGACAGCGAGGTCAAAGAGCGAGGATAAAATTCTGTATGAAACTGGGGTAAGTCTGCAACAAGTTTACGAGGATGCTACAGTGAGTCTTTCGAGGTGTTTTGAGTGGCGCGCACTTCAAGAGCGCAAGAACATCACTGGAAAAACGACAAGGTATCAGGAAGACCTTCAACGAGCTCAAACTCTGAAAATGTCCTAATACTTGTGCATGATGATTATCGGAGAGCAATGCATGACATCGCTGCCGTTGTCGGTGTGTCATAGTCCAGGCGCAATCCTCACATGTGATTCGAACACGCGCCATGCTGCTGCCAAGTTCGTCCATATGGTGCTGGTCCAGAAGCAGAAGGAGCATCGCATCAAAGTCTGCCAAGAGCTCCTACAGCGTGCTGTGGATGACCCATCTTTGATGTCAAGGATCATTACCGAAACTTGTACGTGTCTGGGTACAACCCTGAGACAAAGCAACAGTCTTCACAGTAGAAGAGGCCATCATCTCCATGTCCGAAAATCTCCACCTCGCGGTCCACAGCTCGACCACATGTGCATGCTCATTGTCTTTTCGACATTCATGCCATTGTGCATCAAGAATTCAGATTCGTCAATAGTGAATTCTACTGCCAAGTTTTAAGGCGTCTGAAGGAAGACGTACGGTGAAAGCGACCAGATCATGTGTGGCACGTGAATTTCAAAACTTTTTGATATCCCCCTCATAGTCTGCTGGGATTCATAGAAATCCATATGATAAATTTCATTTGAAATCTTATTGTGTAGTGTTTTTTTCTGTGCCTTTGAAGTAAATGAAATCAACAAAATTTAATGAAAAAAAAATCAATAAAAAACAGAAATTGACACATAATTTTGGGATAACTATCAGTCTCAATACTTTTCTTTTATCCTCTAAAACCGTTCATGAGAATTTGACCAAACTTTCACATAACCTTTATTTGGAAGCATAGTACAGTAGTGCTGTACAGCATTAAAACAATTGTACAGCATGGTTCAGTGGGGAGGTGTCAAGTCTACCTTAGAAGACTCATATTTTAACCTTGTGAAACTCAAAGACATCTTTTAAATTCCACAGATATGTCATTTCTGCAAATCAATTGCGGGTCTTGCTAAAGTGAGGCAACATGCTTTGCATAGTCACTAGCTATGAGGTAATTAGCAAAGCAGGTCCGATTTGATTTTCCTTCCCTTTCTGTGTTGCAGGACTGGGCGTTGGGAGTGTTGCATGCCAAAATAATCGCCGCCATCACCCTGATGGGCCCTCAATGGTGGCTGAAGACCGTTATTGAGCAGGTGATCAAAAAAAATGTCTGTTCAGTTCACTACCATGTAGGACAAACCACATCACAATCCCTATATTATAACATTATATTACCCAACCCTACTACCCAGTACTTTAAGATTATAGCAGTAATATTTTGTCGCATGTATTTTATTTGTATTAAACGTTTGTCTGGTTGCTATTTCGCCGCGCTCTAGGTGTACGCCAATGGAATCCGCAACATCGACCTACATTTCATCATCCGAAAGCTGGCCGCTCCCGTCATCGCTGTGCTTCTGCTGTCCCTCTGTGTGCCCTATGTGATCGCCGTAGGCATCGTCCCCATAATAGGTATGTCCTAGCAGCACTCCATCATAGACATTCATGAAGGAATACCAGGTGGCATGTAAGAGTGAAAAGATGAGATCATTGAAAAATATTAATGAAGGATTCGTATAAAGACCTTTTCAACATCCAGTAACAATCACCAGTGTGAATAAATTAACTAGATTCAAAAATAAAGCTCATTGTTTTGTACTGCTGTTTGTTGAAAACTATATGGCCATAAGTATGTGGACACCTTAACATCACACCCATACGATGCTGTTCTCTAAACTTTTGTGACACAGATGGAAGTACACAATTGTATAGAAAAAGGCTACATCCATACCACTTTGTGTCAGACCGCGTACGATTACTTTTGCGACGTTGTTATACCGAGTGCCATTACCAGTACCTGTTATTGTCACAACGTACAATGTGAAAAGATCTTTTTGCGAATGCCTGTGTCTGAAGCATATCATCAAATGCTTTGCATGTAAAGCGACTCCATGTGGAGTAAAATCCTCACCCGAACTGATGAGAGACTTTGGACTAACACTGCTAATAAATATTAGCTATATACATAATAATACCTTTAATTCACGTCCGTGGTTAGTGACCAGAATGATGTTCCACTTAATCCTCTCATCAAAGTTGTCATCACTGACACTCTCGCTTTAACAAATGGGGAGGAGGGGCTGCATGGTGAGAGTCTGTATACAATATCAGTATGCTGTAGCAGTGCAATTCACCTTCAGAAGGGGCTCAGACATGTTAACTGAATGACAGAGCCCCTGTGCAAAAAATAAAAAAAAGGTTTATGAAGACAAGGTTTGCCACGGATGGAGTGAAAGAACTCAATAGCTCTTACCTTAACCATACTTCAACACCTTGAGCATGAACTGTAATGCTGACTGCACATGAGATGCCTCTCACCAACATCAGTGCTTGATCTCACTAATGCTCTTAAGCACAAATGCCCTCAGACATGCTCCAAAAGCTTTCCCAGAATGGTGGAGGCTGTTATGACTCCATATTATTTTATTAGAATTGGAATGTTTAACAGGTACATATGGGTGTGATGGTCAGATGTCCATATGCTTTTTGCAGCAAGAATTAATAACATTTTTCCATTTTTTTCCGCCACAAAATTACTGAAAGATCATGCTACACACAGATTTTGCCACCTTGTTCATGCACTTCTGTATTTGGATCACTTTGTCCTTATGAAGTGCTTGTGGACTGTGTGTGTAGGGGTTACCATGGAGATGCAGAACCTGGTTCAGAGGAGAATCTACCCCTTCCTGCTGATGGTCGTGGTCCTGATGGGAATCCTGTCTTTTCAAATCCGACAGTTCAAGCGCCTTTACGAGCACATCAAGAACGACAAGTGAGTCATGATATAAGTCTTCGCTTGGAATGTTATTTGTGGAAATGTAATAATTTGTTTTATTAAGGGTTAACCCTTCCATGTGTATCCGTGTTGTCTACGCAGGTATCTCGTTGGACAGAGACTTGTGAACTATGAACGCAAAGTCGGTAAAGCCAGCACGACTTCACACAGCAGCTCGGTGCAAGAATAAAAGCTTCAGGAAACATGCTCGTCTTCGATGAAGAGTGTGTGTGTGTTCTGATCTGGCCCTTCTCCCCCCTCTGTGTTGTGCGTATGTATGTGTGTCCTTCATTTCTCACGTCCTGTCCAAGATTCAAGAACTCCCAGTGACTCCTGGTGTCTCTGATTTTGCCTGCAACTTGAGAACTGAAATGTTTATAAAAAAAAAAAAAGGCAAGAAATCCTTCAAACCAACCAACTTGGATTTAAAACTGTCACTGTACATCTTTAAAAAATGAGTATGTATATTAATTTATTAAATCTAGTTGTCACTTTACTTTGTGGAATACTGTTGCTTGGACAGTACCCATGCCAGTGTAGTGCTCTCCAGTCCTGAGGACGGCGTCCTGGAGTCCGGGGCTGAGAACACGCTCGGACAGACGTGCACTTCTTAGCACTCAGCTGTAATATTAGAAGCCTTTTTTTACTTATTTGATTTCTAAGAGGTCTGTTATAGAATTTGTTAATTACAGCCGTCTGTCGCTGATCGTTTCAAACTCTAACAAACGTAGAGCCAGTGGGCGGGTTGTGGATTTGATGCCACAGAAGACAAAACAATCCAGGTCCTCGTAGGACTGTTGCTTTTTCTTTTTCTTTTTTTTAATTAATGCAGAACATTGGAGAGGTTGAGAGTTAATTTTATAGAAGCATGTCGTATATGAGCACGGAAACTGCACCATGGAGTCCATGCTAAAGTCGGACAGCAGTGTTTACGGCTCACTGTGACCTATGAAGCTTACTTTGGGCCTTGGTTTTCTGTGTAGTTCTGCAGCGCTCCATCTCTCCTGTTAATCCAAAAGACTCTCGTGTGCAGATTGCCTCAGTCCCTAGCATGAGTTTCCTGTCAAAAGTGTTGACTGTTGTGGGTCTCGTACTTCACCACCTCGCCGAGGATGCTGGACGTGCTTCAGAAAACAGCAATAGGTTGAAGATCTGGTCAGATAGATAAATCAGTATTCGTATGATTCCACCTCTGTCCGTTAAATCGTTGTGAAATTTTTCCTCAATATCAGGAAATGCTTTATGATGTGGGAAGACTGGTGCAGTTTGGTAGAAAAAAGTCATTTTGTGTTCAGGTTCCAGAAGACTCACTTAACACTTTGTACATAATGTAAAATTGACAATACTGACAGATTGCGTTTTGTAGCCAAGCCATTTCTTCATGTCTGCCACAAATCTGCTCTCAGAATGACCCGACCCTGTATACTGTAGGCTTCTAAATATTGTTTGGGCTCCTTTTCAAAGCAAAATGTTTCTATTTTTATATGTGCGTGTACTGACTGGCTGGTTCTCGATACGTGCGTCTCTCGGCTGCTCCCCGAGTTTTCTTCAGAAGCAAGGTGTCGGTGTGGAGCTGTGACGCAGTGTTAGGATACAGATGGCATGCTGGTACAGTACTAAAGACTCTCACACATCAGGTCACCGCAACCTTGTCCTATCCATAGCATGTTCGTGTGAGACATATTCAGTATTCTGAATGTTTTAAAACCTCCTGCTAGGAGGCTGTGACTGTAATTACATCCTTATACAGGCAGACAAGTACAAGTTTCTTTCTTTTTCCTTTTTTTTTTTTTGGTGTTTATTGGAAAATTTTATTACAAATATTAAATCAAAAGTGTGATACCACGGTTTTCAGAATGTTTTATTCAGGACTTCATTCACTTCTTGTTGTTTGTCACAGTTTTGTATAACGTTCTTAAATGGATACTTGAGTAGAAGTAAAAGTATCTCACCAAAAGATTACTTTGGTAACAGGTCATTTTACAATATTACCTGAGTAAAACTCTTAAATTGTCTGATATTAAATGCACTTAAAGAATAGAATTTTGATTATGAACCCTATTGTGGCTTTCTTACAGTAAAGCATTAATATGGCAGGTTTCCTATATCATCTTGTACGTCAAATTTTAAATTGATGCTTGGGAAAAACAAAAATCAGTGATGATAAATATCTGCAAGTAGGTTTATGATTGGATAGCACACCAGCCTGGCTGACGCGTCACATTAGCCAGATATCTGAACAGGCTTATAACTAACGTTAACACTGATGCTGTGGCTCTGTTAAACCAAGATTAATTTAACTTCAGGTTGGACAGGGAGTTTTTGAATGCCAGCAGTGACTTTTGGTAGGCATCAAGAGGCACCTCGTCCTGTATGACGAATATTTGAATCCAACCCACAAAAACTTTTCTTCCAAATAAGACAAATGTTATCTTCGTCACCACCACTGGAGTAGTTGGAGAGGACATCAACTGTTGCCCAAGTTAGAAGAACGTTAGCAGCAGAGCCTGCAGCAGGTGCTTCCCTAATGGTATCAGCCATTGATGATCAACTGACAATAATGCAGTCCTTCTGTGACAGTTGGCAAAATACAGGTATTACATCACCAGCTTAAAATGGTGTGCTGATGAATAGAGAAGATACTTCAGTAATTTAAGTAATTACACATGAGCAAGGTTGCATCGGTGTGAATAAGCGAGACAGCTATGCTGCTATCATATACAGGGTGGTGAAAAGTGACTAGGCATTAAAAACTGGTAAAGTCCATATTTCTAATACTAGTTTATTGAATCAAATTGTACATGTACTTAATCACAGAAAAATGAAAGCAAAACTTTAAATTTCAACGTAGGCGTCAACCAGTTTCCTTAAATGGCCGGGGATGGAATGTACATGTCTTCTGAAGGAAGTGATATTGCTGAGAACCATCCGTGCCTCCACATCCTCCATTGTGCAAGGCTTTGTCTTTTACCTCCTCCTTTCCATAGACCCACAGGAAAAGAAATCACACGTAATGAGATCCGGACTTCTTGGAGGACATTCATGACGTCCATGTCGTCCCAGCCAACATCCTGGGGAATGCTGCTCTAACCATTGACTGCGTGGAGCAAAATGGGGCGGTGCTCCAGTGATATAGCCATTAAATATTGCCTAGATAATTTTCATTCACCCTGTATACCGCAGAATGATTGAGATTGGGATGGCTATTATTAAAGGTTTATTAAAAGGCATTTATATAAAGTTGTATATGTGTGTGTATATATATATATATATATATATATATATACAAAATGAATTTTACCATCTCCGTTAAAAAAAAAAAGTTATTGTAAGCTGCAGTATTTGTGGAAGAACGCTTTGTAGTGTTGGTTGTTCTCTGTTCCAGAAGTATTCTCAGAATATGTTACTGTTTAACTTGCATTTTTAATCCACATTTTGGACATAAAGAAATAAAACAAGAAAAATTACTAATTCAAAATAAAATTCCACCAAATAGAGTTACAGAGTATCCAGGAAGACTTCAACCTTATTTACTCTGCCTCCAGTGATGTGCCTAGCACTCTGCAGTACAGCTTCCATCACTTTGACATGACCTCTTAGGAGAAAAGCCTACATCTCCTAAGAAATCATGAGACAAGCATCCAAGGTCTACATCTTTTGCCACAGGCAAACTTTTATATCTAAACTAATATGAACTTCCATCTAGCATCAATAAGCTGACCTCCGTGTCTTAAATTAAATTAAATTGTTGTTACGTAATTATCTAATTCCATGTGTTATTTTATAGTTTTGAAATCCCCAGTATTGTTGTAGAATATAGAAAATAAATCCCTAAACAAAAACAAAGAAATTTGCAAGTGATCCCAAACTTTTGAGCGGTAGTGTGACCTCACTTTTGGAAGAATAGTTAAAAATTCCCATCAACACATTCCTAAACCTTGTAGAAAGCCTTCCAAGAAGAGTTGAAGCTGTTATAGCTGCAGAGGGTGGACCAACACCATATTAAACCCTATGGATTAGGAATTGGATGTTACTCAAGTTCATATGCAAGTGAAGGCAGGCGAGCCAATACTTTTGGCAATATGGTGTATATATACAGGGGTTGGACAATGAAACTGAAACATTGGCCAATTTAGTGTTGGAGGTTTCATGGCTAAAGTTGACCAGCCTGGTTCATTGATTGCACATTCCACCAGTAAGAGCAGAGTGTGAAGGTTTAATTAGCAGAGTAATAGCACAGTTTTGCTTAAAAATAACAATATTGTGTCTCGCTGACGAATCTGTGACCAAGACAGCAAGTCTTTGTCATGTATCAAGAGCCACGGTATCCAGGGTAATGTCAGCATACCACCAAGAAGGATGAACCACAACCAACAGGACTAACTGTGGACGCAAAGGAAGCTGTCTGAAAGGGATGTCCGGATGCTAACCCAGATTGAATACAAAAAACATAAAACCACACCTGCCCAACTTACTGCAGGATTAAATGTGCACCTCAGCTTTCCTGTTTCCACCAAAACTGTTTGTCTGTACATATGTACATATGTATGTGTATACATACACTGCTTAAATTACAAATATGTGGATACATACATATATGTTTATTGTTGCTGGAGATTTCAACCATGCAAATCTCAAGTCAGTGCTTCCTAGATTCCATCAGTATGTGGACTTTGCTACGAGAGGGGAAAACACGCTGGATCTTGTTTACACAAACATCCCCGGCGCATATCGGGCTGAACCCCGCCCCCACCTCGGCTACTCAGACCACATCTCTGTTA
>JAQQZS010000001.1:23379517-23396881 GCA_030068045.1 Platyallabes tihoni
TCAAAATGTTCATATGTGTTTTGGGGGCGGGAGGACTCAAGGAGAGAACGTGATTTATCCCTTTCTGCGTGTCTAGGATAATGTTGACAGCACGATTTTTTTTTTTTAAGTGTATTAAATTATTGGTGGGGACATTTCAGTGGGCGGAGGATATTGGTGGGGACACATCCCCTCCGTCCACCCTAAATCTACGCCGCTGCAGGGCACACACACACTCAGCTCATTCAACACCAATTAGCCTAATCTACATGTTTTTGGACTGTGGGAGGAAACCAGAGTACCCGGAGGAAACCCACTAAACACTGGGAGAACATGCAAACTCTATGCACACAGACCCGAGGTGGGAATCGAACCCGGACCCTGGAGGTGCAAGGCGACAAATGCTAACCATTAAGCCACCATGCCACCCAAAATAACACAGTCGTGTCTTTTAATATGTAAACATTTCCAGTTTAATTTGTTTTCAATGATATCAATGATGCCATTATTTTCTGGGAATCAGATCGGTGCCTTTTAAACTACTGAATCATTTTGAAACAAACATGCCGAACCCAGTTTCATTAACAAATCAATCTTCCATTTAATTTAAGGTCAAATGCAAATTTGCAGTGAGGTCGTGCTATTACATGTTCATGTGCACTTCACTTAATGCATTAGCCTCATGCCTTATAATCAGAATTGTTCCAGTCAACACTGTGTTTCGAATCACAGCCATTGTGTCGTTGTACAGCTCTGTGTGTGGAATCGGCAATGCTTTCATGGACAGGCTGTTATAAGCGCTATTGTGTTACTCACATTACTGTGTATAGTTATTGGTTATGTGAGCAACTAGACACATAGTGCTGCTAGCAGTCTGGATTACTGGATTACCCTCTTATTGTCTCCACTGGAGACAGAGAGGAGCTAAACAGATTAAGACACTTCTCCCCGGACTGTAATATCTCCTGTTGTTTATTTTTTCCCCTCATGGAATTCGTTTGGATATTTCTTCTTTGGATATTTAATGAATCAGGAATGAAAACGTAAAAAAATCAGCGAAGACAAGTTGGTGGTATAAAAGCTGGACATGAACAAGTGGCTTGTTCTAGCATGTGGCATGTCGATGCTGACATTTACTGTCCATTATATGGCTACAAGCATGGACAGACTCAGATATGGAAGGTTTTTCTTGCTCCTTTTGGATCCTGAGTCACTGGTTAAATGGTGCTGATGAAGTCTAATTTTGGGACAAGATCAAAATGGCAGCAGGAACCTGCAGCATCACCATGGAAACCTCTATACACAGAAACAGCGATGCAGAGGAGAAAGAGGACTCTTGTTTTTCAGATGATGATGATGATGATGATGATGTATACCTTGTCACTGATGATGACGACGACGATGATGTTATCTATCAGGAATTTGATCAACTGAACTTTTTCCAGTTACCAGACACCAAAAGCATTGTGTCAGATGATTCCTTTTATCCACCTGACAGTTCAGTGACCTCTCAGAGATCCCAAAGCCCTGAAGGTCCGGAGCCGTTGACTCTTTTCATGGCTTGCTGCAGTAACAATGCCATCATAGTCAAAATTATGATCAGGCAAGGAGTGAGTGCAGAGCAAGTTCGAGAAGTGGATAAAAACAACAGGGTAAGTTTTGATGGGAGTGTGAGTCAGCCTGCCTACTCTTCCATTACCAACGACCTCTAGGTCTTTGGGAGAGGATGTTTTGCACACCCACAATGCACATTTTTTATTCTTTGTCTGGCACCCTTTGAACAGAATTTTTGCATTTTGCTCTTTATGCCTGAATAATAATAATAATAATAATAATAAAGTATTCTTAAAGAAAACTGCACATATTGACCCTGTTAATCTTAAAACCCAAAATCTCAAAAAGGCTATAAAGGGACAAAGTAATCAAGACATTATGTTGCAAAAGTCATTTCTGGGGCACAACACAGATTATCCTGCTTAATTTAAACAACCATCTTCGACCTAACACATCACATTTAAAGGTGCAGTCACGACACCACCTTGTGAAGTGTGTTTTTAAGCTGTCTATATAAACCCATGTCTGGATTTTAAATTTCCATTCCTAATGTGCATTTAAAAAAAAAAAAAAGGCGATTTTGACCATGCATGGCCATCAAATACTCATTAAGATAAATTCCTCCCAAGTAATGTGTAATTATACACTCTAGACTACATGGCTGCTTATTAAAAAAAAAAAAAAGGAAAAAAAGACAATTTCACAATAATTAACTGTATAATATTCCAGGAGCTGTTTACAACACAGTGGGAGTCGACAGAGACTGAAGAATGGTGTTTTGAGCTGGGAATAGACCTGCTGTTCCACCAAAGCACCGAGGATCTTATGATTATGACGTTAGAGACGATGGGTGCGGATAACAGCATCATGTTTATGCAAAGGTTATTATCATATCAAAGAGTTCGACACATCCATCATGCTGGGAATGTGCTTTTGGGAATGGGGTTTTAACTCATGCCGAAGCCGCTTCTCTCCTTTGGAAATTTCCAGCTGCTCTGCACAGTGACTTGAATTAACATGAAGTCATTTAGCCCAGGTGTTTGTGTGATATTGCTCTGCCAATTGCAGCAATGATATTTAAAGCAAACCCGGATGAAAGTATTTTACTATCCGAAAAGAAGGGGAACACGGCATGAAGGAGATTTTATGGTATCGGTGCAAAATTTGAAAGGGGAGAATTTCAAAGTGGATAGTTTTTAAATTGGAGTACGGATAAACAAAACGTTTACAAGTTACGTAACTGGGATTTTTATTTATTTATTTATTTATTTTTTTTTTTTTTTACAGCTTGAGGAGTGATCAGACAGGGATTTCTACCTCTGGGTTTATTTTTTCTGAATGGTTTTCACAGCATTTCTGGTTTACATCATACTCACCACCGATTTAGAAATTTGGACTTTTATACACACACAAATACAAATAGTCGGAGTGTATCACTTAATACGGAGAGACAACTTTCCAGCCAGGAATACAGTATGTGTTTAATAATAGCATCAGATGACCTTAATCCTCCTACCTAAACCCTTAGCTTTAACTAAAAGCCACTTCCAGTCACTCATTCTCTATACCACGTAGGGAGCCGACTCGAGACATCATACATCCTGGACAGGGTGTCAGTCCATCGCAGGGTACACAAGTACACACACTAATTTAGGAATAAAGGAATTTGGAAATGCCAATTTACATTTAGACATTGGGCACATTACAGTAGATCTGAGGAGTTGAGGATTAAGGGCCTTGCTCAAGGGCCCAACAAGGACAATGTGGTGGTTGGGGGATTTGAACCTTGAGTTTGAGAACCATTGGATTGAGTCCAATGCCTGAACCACTGAGCTACCCCTGACCACAATTCTCTGCAAGTCTTTGAAGTGTGATAAGTTGTTGTTGGTCTTTCATCTGCTCCTATCAAGGGGTCACTACAGTGGACCATCCAATTTGCACAACAACTTGTCACAAGTCCCTGACTACCTGATGCAACCGTCTCATTTTGTCCAGGCTTGGAACAAAATGAGACTGGATCAGTGGCTGGGGTTTATGCATTGGGTGGGACCTTCCACCAAGAAACCTTGGGCGCGAAACCTACCACCAATGGCCTGGAGGAAACCGGAGTACCAGAGTGGAGGAAACCCACTGGTTTGGGACTGGATCAGTGGCTGGGCTTTGTGCAATGGGTGGGACCTTCTGCATGGTAGGCGAGAAACCTACCACCAACGGCCTGGAGGAAACCAGAGTACCGGAGTGGAGGAAACCGGAGTGGAGGAAACCGGAGTACCGGAGTGGAGGAAACTGGAGTACCGGAGTGGAGGAAACCCACTGTACTTTCTGTTCTGAACTCAGAAACACCTTCAGAGAGACTGGAATTCATATCAGAGTTTGTGTTCGAGCTCCTGCACACTGTAATCATACCAAAGTTCCTTACAGCCCATGCGCCTGCTTGCCATCGTACAACATTTATCACATGATATGCTAACCTTTCTGTTCGAACGCAGTGACCTTTACTATGTGCATATTTCCCCAAACACTACGCAGCACCAAGGCAAGAAAAATGTTAGTTTAGATATACATGCAGTACAGGAGGACTTTTCACTTTTTCTCTGAGGAAAAAGAAAAAAAAACAAATTTTATTGATTTTTTTCTTTTCTTTTTGTCTGGCTGTAAGACAGAAGCTTATTATGCTGCACAGAATGAAGCTTCACTCAGCAACCCAGTGCTTTGTGTCTCGGCAGACTGGCAGAAAGAAGCAGGGCTGTTAGCAAAAGAGCCGCTCTCACAGTTTACTGCCTCATACGAGCATCGAATCTGTTGTTCTGCACTAAAAGCTCACGCAGTTACACGCTGCATTATGTTGTGATTGCAATTCAAATTCTCTGAGCTGTGTATGAGTCACTAAACACAGATAGCAGCACACTTAACCTCATATTATTATTCGCTCATCAGCACAGACTCCTGGTTAGAGCAATTTGATTTACAATTTCATTTCTGTCACTAATGTCAAATAATGTCGGTCATTAAACAGGACAGAAATTATTCATATTGTTCGTCTTCAGCTTTAGTAGTAGTGACATTTACAGCTATATGCTGTCTTAGCTTTGACCTTGTGTGTGTGTGTATGTACAGTATGTATGTATGTATTATGTGTATGGATTGTGTGTGTGTGTTTGTGTGTGTATGTATGTAAGTGTATTTTAGTGTGTGTATGTATTTATGTATGTTTGTGTATGGATTGTGTATTTATGTGTATTTATTTTGTGTGTGTGTGTATGCTTGTGTGTGTGTGTGTATGTATTTGCATGTGTATGTACTGTATTGTGTGTGTGCGAATATGTATGTATATGTGTGTATGTATGTATGTGTATGTG
The DNA here is from genome assembly GCA_030068045.1 of Platyallabes tihoni. NCBI lineage: Eukaryota > Metazoa > Chordata > Actinopteri > Siluriformes > Clariidae > Platyallabes > Platyallabes tihoni. The sequence goes on from JAQQZS010000001.1 coordinate 23,384,410, forward strand.
TGTGTGTGTGTATGTATTTGCATGTGTATGTTAGTGTGTGGGTCTGTGTGTGCATGTATGTATGTGCTTGTGTGTGTGTATACGTGCATATGTTTGTGCGTGTGTTTTCTGTGTGTGTGTGTGTGTGTGTGTGTGTTTGTGTATGCATGTTTGTAGTTGTAGGTGTGTGTGTGTACATGTGTGTGCGTACGTGTATGCTTGTGTGTGTGTGTGTGTGTGTATGTATTTGCATGTGTATGTACTGTATTGTGTGTGTGCGAATATGTATGTATATGTGTGTGTATGTATGTATGTGTATGTGTGTGTGTGTGTGTGTATGTATTTGCATGTGTATGTTAGTGTGTGGGTCTGTGTGTGCATGTATGTATGTGCTTGTGTGTGTGTATACGTGCATATGTTTGTGCGTGTGTTTTCTGTGTGTGTGTGTGTGTTTGTGTATGTATGTTTGTAGTTGTAGGTGTGTGTGTGTACATGTGTGTGCGTACGTGTATGTGTGTGTGCGTCTGTGTGTGTGTGTTTCTTTGTGTATGTGAGTGTATGTGTGTATGTGCTTGTGTGTGTATACAGTACGTGCATATGGTTGTGTGTGTTTTCTGTGTGTGTGTGTGTGTGTGTGTGTGTGTGTGTATGCAAGTGTGTGTGTGCTTGTATTTGTATCTGTGTGTGTATGTATGTGCGTGTGCTTGTGTGTGTATATGTGTGTGTGTGTGTGTGTGTGTGCGTGTGTGTGTGAGTGTGTACTGTATGTGAGTGTGAAGATTACTTTACCGTTTCCTTCAATCATCTCAAGGAAGCCTGAAACTTCCCCTCCTAGACTCCTAGCCTTAACACCACACTTACTCCATAGTTAAATGTCACACTGTTCTTATTCTCACAAAGACCTTCTTAAAAGTTTTCTATGGTGATAAATTTGAGTCAGTAATAGATTTTCACCCCCAATGGATCTGACAGAGTTTTAAACCACTAGAACGGTGCTGTAGGTTTCTGTTACATTAAAATGAACCATCATTTCGCATCCTAAATGTTTCCCTTTAGCTCTTTTGCTGTCTGATGAACTGTGGCTGTATTTCATTAATAATAATATTCTTTTTTATATCTGCCATCATCTCATTGTCTTTTGTCATTCTAGTCTTGAGTAATGCTTGCCTAAAGCTGTTATGAAAATATATGTAAAATCCCGCTTTATACAATCCTGAACACTCCTAAATTCAGCTACAGGACAAACTGATGTCTCGTTACAGTTTTATTTTATGTATTATGTAAAGGTTTAAACATCAGTACATTATAATCCATACAAATCTCACTTAATATCATTCCGAAGTATCCGTTTCTAGGGTTTTTAAGAGTTTCACAGGAAGTTACCTTACCCAACACATTTTACATGTATACATGCCGTTTCCAAATGAATAACCGTTTGAGTTTTTAGCTCTATGACCCCTGAGCCCACACAGCCCACTTACTCCTTTAATGATCTACTGCCTTTACACAACCCCTGTCCTTTAGGCTGAGTCTACACTAGACCAGGGTTAGGTTTTGCAACCCTTCCCTTACAGCCGTCTCAGTGCTGTGTTTGTCGTTCCCAGACTGGTCTGATTGTGGCGTGTTATCAGGGTTATGTAGATGTCGTCATCGCCTCTCACAGTGTCCGTACGTGGATGTGAACTGGCAAGACAGCGAGGGCAACACAGCTCTCATGACAGCCGCACAAGCAGGTAGAACAGACTTTAAAATGAAAAAAAAAGTCCAAGAACATGCATTGTATTTGACATGTATACAAATATTTTTCTGTTCCCTAAAAATATAAGCATTTGCACTATGACCAGGCCCTGACACGTCTAATCAACTGTTATTACACACTATCTGTTTACATTTTTGTCAATTCAGGTCACGTCATGATCATCAACTTTTTACTGAACTACTTTTCTGGGGTGGATATCGAACTCAGGAACTGTCACGGCTTCACGGCTGTTACGAAAGCGGCCGTGCAGGGTCGCACCAACTGCGTCCAAGCCCTTATGATGTCAGGTATTCAGATGTTCAGCTGATCACCTGATCAGTGATGGAGCAATATTATTTGAAATTTGGTATGTTGCATTAGCATTAGTTATGAGTCCAATCCAGATGTTATTAAAGCATAGGTTATCACAGTTTTAGAAATGCTTTTGCCATTTTGGGGAGAACCATTCTGAAAAACAGAACCTGTACATCAAAACCTACTGTAGATATGACCCTGAGGCACAAGCTGAGAGAACCATTCACACTTTTACATTTTTTAATTTTTCAATGTTTTTCCCTGATTTCCTCCCTAATCCATATTCCATGTCTGTTCTCCTAGTTCTTTTTGAACCTTTTCCACCTGCATCATCCTGATCTGTGATTATTGTCCTGCTCGCTCTGACTCCCTGGCTCTCTTTGGCAGGTGCAGACGTTGAGGTGAGGGACTACGGGCGTAAGATGACACCGCTCGAGTGGGCACGTTTCACTGGCCACTATGAGACAGCACGGATGATACAGAGGCTTATGGCCCATCCATGTGCCGTGCAGTTCTGTGACTCATTCCGCATGGAGTGGCCCAAGTTGTCGCAACTGGTCCGCCAGGCCCAAGAGCCGCAACCATGCTGGAGGCGCCTGTCGGAGTCCATGTGTGGCACGTTCAACCTCGGAATGAGGACGGATCCTCTGGAAGAGGGTGTGCTGCACTATATGGTGCGTCTGACCACAGCGCTGGCAAGTCCGCTTGTGGCCACTGCCTGCAGCACAGTATGCCCAGGCAGCCCACCATGCGTAGGCAAACATCGGCCAGCTGTCTCGGATATCCTGCGGGACAATGACAAGCGGGCAGAGGATCCTAAGAGCCTGGAAAACTATAAGCGGCTCTTCCAAAATGGTCATATGGCCCTCAAAGAACAGGAGAACAGGTGTGCCAGCCTGCAATTTCCTGCGCTGCCAGATGTGGTACTGGCATCCAGCATGGCACTGCGTAGGAACAGCCTGCTGCCTCTGCACATGATACGGAGGAGAAGTGTGTGCCCGGCCCTGGCGGTGCCCAAAGTACGCCTATGCAAGGCTCCGCCACCAACCTACACGCCCAAGGGGAACCAGTGCAGGAACAAGGATTCGAGGTATCTGCAGGTGCCCAAGTGGAGATACAAGGCTTTGAAGGAGGACAGGGAGCAGGAAAAGAAGAAGAAGAGATGAGGCCGAAATGGACCTATGATTACTTAAGTCTTCCTTGGTTGTCTGTACACAACAAAAAGCTGATGAAACCATTAAGATTTATAACAGAGGTTTCGGTTTACACTATTTATTTATTTATATGATGCACATTGTAATAGACATGACACATGACATTATTTGTCATATATAAAACTATTATATATATATATATACACATTTTTTTTTTTTTGCATAAGCCGTGTTTACTTCTTGTAAATAAACAGCAGATGGTGTTTTTCAAATAGTATTGACTGCTGCAGAATGCAAATAAACAGTTATAAGTATTCATAATGAGCAGTTACATGAAGTTTGGAGTAAAATCTTATGCCAAAAAAATTTTTTTTTCCTTAAACCTTGCACAAGCATAACAGCTTGCTGTGTGTAGTGGGTCCGGCAGGGGGCGGTAGTGTTCCTAGACATCACTACATGGCACAGCCAGGGAGCATTTAACCCAGAAATATTCTCCTCTTTATTCTCCCTGTGGGTGGCCCTGTAATTATATCTTAATTCTTACTCTCTGATATGTTTTTATCGCACTGAAATTACTGACAAAGATGAATATCTAGGTAATTAGAAAGGCCAATAATCATGCATAATTCCTAATTTACCTCATCAGCTTATTGTCCTGATCCCTTATTCGGTTCGAGTACTTCGCAGCATACAGAGTACAGTGTGCAGATTAGGACTGGTGAGTGCTGGGGAACTCATTGGACATGTTTATATGTTCTGAATATAATTGTTAAAAGATTAACAAACAATAACAAATAAATATTAATTAGGAGTTTGACAGAGCAATCATGGAGCACACTGTCATGCTGGAACCTAGACCCTGTAGGTCCAAGGGAATCCTACAGCATAAAAAGACATAAGGAGACAATGGTGTACTTCCGACTTTCTGACAAAACATATTTAGGTTGCGATGATCAAACTATTGGCCATATAGTGTATGTACAATAAGATATAAGCCTTATTAAAACCCCAATGCTATCTCCACTGGCATCTAATTATCAGGCAAGTACTCTAGCTAAAGCAGACTGTGCAACCATAACTAAACATCCATCCATCCATCCATCCATGCAGTCACTGTGAATGATGGTTGGTTGCAATGAGCTGTGACTTCATGCCAGTCCGTACAAGCTACAGGCACACACATACACACACAAATCTATTTATACACTACGGGCAATTTGGAAAGATCAATCAACCTGCAGTGTATGTAATTGGATTGTGGGGAAAAATGTGAAGGAAACCAGTAAAGCACAGGGAGAACATACAAATTCCACACACACACACAAACTGGATGAAAGCATCAAACGCCAAACCCTGGAGATGCGATAACTGTTGAAATGAAATGCTCATCTTTGTAAAATACCATTGCTAATAAATACACTGCCTGGCCAAAAAAAAAAAAAAAGTAAAACTCACTAAAATCACCTTTAGATTTACACATTTTACACTTCACAATTTAAGTCCTAGAACCTGCCCTTGCCATCATAGAAGAAAAACTCCATTGATGTGACTCCCTGGTACATTCAGGTCATCAGCTGACTTTAGACCTGACCAAGTTTAGAAGCAACCCCAGATCATAACACTGCCTCCAGAGACTTGTACAGTGGGCACTACAGTATGCATGATGGGTGCATCATTTCCCATCTTACCCTGAGGTGCCCTTCGCTTTTGAATAGGGTCACTCTGGACTCAACAGACCACATGACCTTTTTCCATTGCTCCAAAGTCCAATCTTTATGCTCTCTAGCAAATTTTTCTGATAAGCCTGACAAGCAAGTGGTTTTCTTATGGACACACAGCTGTTTAGTCGCAATCCTGCGAGTTCTTATCATATTGTGTATGTGTGTGTGTGTGTGTAAGGACATGCTCTTACTTTCAATATTAAACATACTGTAGCTATGGCTTTTACTGTTCATCTTTCTTTTTACCATGCAGCTTCAACAAGTGCTTAAATGATCGCCATTTATTATTTTTTTTCCAACCACATTTCCATCACACATTTCACCACCATCCTTCCAGATTTTGATCATGTATTGAAGGTTTCTTTACCCAGCTTCAGTAGTTTCAAATCTCCTTAGTTGTTTTCTTTGCTCGATGCAGCCCAATAATTTGGCCCTTCTGAAATGGAGACTTCTTTTTGGCCAGGCAATGTGTAATTATCAAATAACAATTTTCAGTACGGTACTGCCGTAAGAGAACGACTGCGGTTGAATCTTACCAAGTACAACTCTTTTAGTAATAAGGATTCACACAATATGATTTGATAGTCAGTTTATATCTTATAGCAGTTGCAATCTGGCAATAAAAAGGTTCACAATTCTCTCAAACACTTTGTCTAGCAACATAAAAATGTACTTACATTTCCAATACAAGTCTTCAGACATGTCTACTTTTTTTCACAATTACTGTGAATTTTTTAAAAATGTTTTGTGTGTGTGTGTGTGTGTGTTCTTTTCCCCCCCCGACGTTTACTACTGATAGTGCTGAAAGATATGTGAGACAAATTCAGGAGATTTATCATTTGGTTCCTTGCCTCTGACAGTTATCTCTAAGCTCAAAATGATACGGAGGGAAGACCAGGGCTTGCCGCCACACTTCAGAACTCATCCTCGACTGCTTCAGGTTAAATAAGAGCTTGATGAGAGGCCATGACTGCTACTCGCAGTGTCTTCCAGTCTGGCCTGCTCTCTGAGGGAAGAATCGTTTCCCCTAGAACCAACAAAAGATATCCTGAGATAAAAAGGAGAGGGGGCAGCTGTGAGTGAAAATAACTCTTTCTAGGAGCAAGTCTAGACTAGCAGCAAATTTTTGCAGTGTTGCAAATTGTTTTTTATTTATTTATTTTTTAATAGAAACATGAAGACGGCATCATTAAGGGCTCTCGCGTTCACTCTGGGGATGAAACCCCGTTCAAGACAGATTTAATATTGTGAAAGATAGTGAAAGTAAACACGTTATCCAGGAAGAAAAAAAAAGAAGAAAAAAAAAGGATGCGTGCATGTGTGTGTTTTAGCACCGTTTCTGTGTTAGAAACCTGGCCTCATCATTGCTCTGGGTGTCTGGAGCCCTGGTCTCACCTGCTCCACATGGCAACAACATGACAACAGGAGGGAAACAGCTTGGAGGAAATTTAGGACCAGAATGAACGCAATCCTACCGTGAACGCAATCCTACATGTATTTTTCTTTTCCTTTTGCAAAGTCGCTGCATTAGGTGACATCCACATCGGCACATAAAAAGTATATATTTATATATATTTATATTTGTATTTATATAATGTATATTCATAATCTATTGACAGATTAGCCTACGATGAGCTTAAAAACTACTGGTTTCTGGAAATCATAATAATAATAACAATAATAAAAACCGCTTTGCTCAGTCATCTATTTTACCACATAGCATAAATGAATTATACATCTTGGAAGGGACATCAGCACTGAGACACCGAGTCTCTCCAAGTCTTGTCGCAGTGTGTGGATATGCTGTAAGGATGTAAAAAAAAAAAAAAAAAAGGGAAAAAAAAAAGTATTTAAAAATGAGTATTGTTGGAATCAGTGATGATGGTGTAGAACGTAGAAACTTCAATGTCAGCACAGTAGCGATCCGCTGGTTCGGGGGATGACCACATTTGGCACATTTTTACAAAAACAGAGCACAGATCACTGGAAGCAGTGGAACAGAACAGAGATTCGTTGCAACCTGTTAATAAACCCTAACAGAACAACATCAACAACAACAAAATAAAAAAAGGCAAAAATGTTATTTCGGTAAACTCTTGCCAGGCAGTGTAGCATCCTGTGCATGGAATGGTGATATCACTGTACTATATATATATATAAAAAAAAAATAAATAAAAAAAATCAAAGCCTAATTTCTGTGGTGCCAAAAACATAACCTTACCTAAAGAAGACATTGCAGGAGTATCCCTTTCCTCTGTTTTCCAGATATACCAAATAAAATGATAATAATATGAGCCACATGGGAGGACACACCAGTTTTCTTTTTCGTTTTCTGTAATATACACAACGTAACTTGTATCTACATCTGCAATATACAACAAATACTTTACACTAGAATTAAGAAGTTAAAAAGAGGAGATACAAAATAAAGATAATGAACCCAAAAGATAAAAATCTCCTTGTGAAGAGAGAGAGAGAGAGAGAGAGAGAGAGAGAGAGAGCACTCCATAAAAAGCAGGTCAAACTCAAACAGATATCCTAAAAATGTGTCAGATCTATTTCCTCAGCTTGTGTTGACGTGTGACGTTCGTGTGCTTCATGTCCCCATCTCCTTTCTATCACGCTTACATTTTCTTCCCCCTCACCCTCTCTGCTTCGTGAAACCATCCATGAACCTTCCATGTTCTCTTCAGTAAAACGTCTTCCTTTTGCCTTCTTTATCCAGAACGTTTCTCTCCGTTAAAGTGTCCTCAATGTCCACGGTGAATCTAGAGCTCAGTTGAAATTGGTGCCTTCCGTTCGAACTGAAGGTATGTGTTGGTGTGTTGGGTTTGTGTGTGTGTGTGTGTGTGTGTGTGTGTGTGTGTGTCCGGTTGTGTTCATGCACATGCGGGCTGGTTTCCTGGTCTGCGTGTCTTCACCCTGATCCTCAGCCCTGCTCGCTGCCTCTACACCCAGGAGTCGGGCGAGGCGGGATAGTGACTCGTCTCGTAGTTGAGTTCGCTGTAGGGCCGAGAGGCTGAGTAGAAATCCACGTAGTTGCCGGTGGACTTGAGCCCGAGGTGCAGGGTGCCGTCCACGGTGGCTGGGGTGCGTTGATGCGCTTGGTCCTCATAATAATTCTCCTCGAAATTAGCTCCTGGAGGAGTCTGGAAGGGAGGGTAGGCCTCTGATGGATTACCTTGAGCAGACACCTGGTAGGAACAGGACAAAGATGAATAACATCAGCATTTAATTTGGTCTCCTAGTCTCAGGACCGTGCAGGATTTAAAATAAATACTACAGATCATTTGTATTTGATGATATACTGAATGGGTACACCCTCTTTCCCTCAACTCCAACCAGCTTGGCAGTCTCTGCAGATGAAAAGCATTCCGATAACATGATGCTACCTCCACCATGCTTCAATGTGAGGAGGGTTCTCAGGGTTGTTTTTCTTTCTTTTTTCATATGAAACCTTGAGTGATAAATATATGTATTTTCATAGATCACTTTTGACCGACCCAGGGACAGGCATATTCATGCTGAGATAGTGTGACACTTTATCTGCACACAGTTAAGTGATTTGAATAATACGATGTCTCAGGGTAAATCACTGCAACATCTAATTTAGCAGTTTCAACACCACTGATATTTAATTTGTAAATAATTTTGCAGGCTATATGGCAAGGCCATGTTCTGTTAATGTAATGTCAGAATCCTATATATATATATATATATATATATATATTCTTGTCACCTCATGTAGCATTAATGTCCCCCCTGAACAAATACATCCCTCCTCTTTTAGGCTGCTTTCACACTATGCTTTGATTTGTACCATGCCCAGGTACGACTGCCCAGCCAAGCAGTTTTATTGTTCCATTCTCAAATAGACTTGCGTATTTGTGCTCTATGATACAGAAAGTGACAGCAATAAACATGAAGAGAAGAAGAGTACAAGATAGTCAACCTGGAAAAAAAATCTCAACAACGACCCTCTCGTGTGTCTTCCTACTTTATCAGTTATGGCTGTGTAGGTCAGAGGATGAGATGTCGGAGGAGTTGGGTTTGAATTTTTTGCGACGTGCCCAAGTACGCTGTACCAAGCCCCCTCTTCCAGAGGTATGCTTGCTGATCCGGATACAGAGCGTTAATATTAAGGCAAATGTACCATCTTAAGGGTCATCCAGGGCCGAAATCACAGCGTGAAAGCATCTTAAGTGAAGTTTAGCACTGCTTGCTGATCCATGCTCCGGGCATGGTACAGATTTTTCAAGTACCAAATTTTGAGGTCAAGTGTACCAGGATGTGTGCTTCGGCCTGCAGGGTGAAAGTGCTCAATCTCAAAACATTTTTTAATTGTTTAATCCTTTAAGGCGGCAATATGTTTGATATTTAGCTTATTTTGTGTTATACAGTAAGTTATGAGTGAAACATGTTCGCACATGTTTACCCGCGGAAGTTAGATCACATGTTTGGCTGTCCAGGATGTCCGGTAGCAAGTGTAAAAGCAGAGGCAATTAAGCTGGTACTGAATTAAGCTGGAGCGGCAAGCAATAATGATGGAGACAAAAATTTAAACAATTGAGAGAATGGGGCGAGGTGAAAAATTGGTAGTTCTTATAACATGAATTGTTCAACCGTTGGGACGACTCTAAAGAAAAAGGACAAGATCATTGAACATTAGTTTTATACTGTGTATAGGTAATTGTGTTATATCCTATAATAGACAATGGTTGTTGGACATACAAACAAATTCGACTTATGAACGAGCTCTTGAACGGAACTTGTTTGTATGTTGGGGACTTACTGTATATCAAAACCCTCTTTAAGATATATATATATATATACACACACACACACACACACACACACACACACACACATACATAGATGCACACACTGTATATAATATTTTGCCTGTCCCAGGCTATTTTTAAGCAGTTCGCTTCATACCATTTTGCACTTTCAAACCTGCAATAATAAGGTGTTTAGTTTGCAGGTGTATTTGCAGCTGGTAAAAACTGCTTACCTGGTTATGTTTGAGGTCGTCACTGGGAGACACGTAAGCACCCCGGAACAGTGTGGCAGTCCCACTGGAGATTTGTGCTGCACACATGTGAGAACAGGTTCATGAATGTTTCCACACAGACTGGTAATATGTGTGTGTGTGTGTGTGTGGAGGAGTCAGGATTAATTGTGTCTATAATCAGGCAAACTGTCTGAACAAACAAACACCTGCAATGGGGTCAGGTAATGAACACAGGCAACAAAGCTGTGCAGATGGATACGAACCCATTCGCTATCTGATTACAGTCTCTGCAGCTGGGTAATGTTTTCGGGTTTGGATGGAAGTTTAGTGCTCCTGTGAGCAGAGAGAGGAAGAAAAAAAGTCTATATTGCTCATGCCTTACCTGCCATGGCGTCCTTCCTGGAGGTGTGCTCACCCTTGTTGCTATGGTAACCGGGATTAGTCCCAGTCAACTCGTAATCCGCCTTCCTCTCCTTCAGATTCATCATGTCTCGTGGGGAGGTTGGAGCACTCGCTTCAAACAGGCAGACAAACCAAAAACATATTTATCAGCACAAAAAATAAATAAATAAATCACCCACAACTGGGCATAGAGATACGAAAATGGCACAGAGTTCAGAATCAAATCACAGAAAAGGATGAATTATACTTGCTTTTATCTATACATGTATAGATAAAAGCAAGTGTACAAGTATAATTCATCCTTTACTGTGATGCTGCATGTACTGTAAGCAGTGCAGTTTACCACCACGTGACACTGTGAGACTGAACACCTCTATACAGTTATTGATAATGGAATACTGGTTTTCCTCTTAGGTTTGGGTTTGAATATTAAAAACCCTCTGATATAGCATTGTTTTGCGTATGACCCCACTGGATTTTGTAGCAAGCTTTTGGAGACATGTGACGTCAGTCACAACAGTGTACACGGTGTAAGCACCGTTAACCGACATTAGGCTACTATGTATTTTCATTGATAATTACGTCCAAGTTGTAATTTGTACAAAAAAACAAACAAAACAGAAATATTACAGTGGTACCTCGGCATACTGCACCGTCTCAAGAATATTCGTCTTAAGAACTGAAATTTTGCAAGAAATTTGCCTCAGCATGCGAAACATATTCAGCACACGAGTAACTGAACCGAGCTGAACCATCACAACATACTGCATATTAAAATAATGAAACAAGTGTGTGAAAAAGGATGAAGAAGGTAATAATTATTTAAATTTGAAGCAATCTGGTGCTGTTTGCTAGCGCTAGTTCATTCAGCGCTCCTGTTGCTAATGACACAATGCTATGTAATATGCTGCGCTTTACGTTTCGATGTGCAGGTAATGTTAATTAAAACTGACATTTCAAGCTTTCTAAATAATAGCTTAATTACTGTTCCAGGGTTGAATCCCAAATAGTGTCAAATGTAAAGCTAGTGCGCTATGCAGGCTGTATAAACCCTTGTTTCTATTTAGCATTTAGCTACTTAGCATTGTAGCTCAAAACACAACATGGAAGGTTAAGAGGCAATTTGGAACGACTTTGAAGAGATTACTAAGGAGACAAAGTGTTGTTTAAGAGGACATAACGTTATTAGATGTGTTTTCTTCCTGAACGTGCTTCCGTGACTGGGTTTGAATATGGGTTTTGGCAGTGACATCCGGTAAGTAAATTCCCTTTCGCCATCCAGAAATGGGCGGTACCATGGCAGACGGATGATTTGATGTGTTGTGAAAAGGTTAATAATATTAAATATAAAATTTATTTTGAACATCGTGTCAGAGTTTTCAATTTGAGAGAGAGCTTATGAGAACAACCATGAAAACAATACAAGACAGACAGAGCTCATCAGTGTCAAGGACGTCTCTAAACTTTCTACCGGACGAACTGGAATCCAGATGGTCAGAGATGTGAATGCCATTACTAATCCTCCAGATGTACTTAAGATGAGTGTGGTGAAGGTGAGTGTGTAAACAATGCCGCTCCCGCTGCTTCTGTAGGCCATAACCTTGTTCTCTCTAAATAACATACTGATAATATTTAAAGAATGAGCCAGATCTGTATCAGTATTTACTTTCAGCAGTTTCCAAATACTATCATAGTATTTAGAAACTATGATAGTATTTAGTATTTGTAAGTTAACAGCTTGTTGTTTTTTTTCCAGTCTTTTCCCTGAGTCCTGGGATTGAGCACCTGTTTCACTTCTTTTGCCATATTTGTGTCAATAACCATTGCAGGTAACTAGAACTGACAAGGTCTGGTAAAAAATTTAATTACTCAAAAGTAAAACAAAGAATAAGTGACAACTGCACACCTCCATCTCTATGTGTTGCAACCAGCAACATATCAATGCTTGATAAAGATACTGATCCAATACAGTATATATATATATATATATATATATATATGTGATGCGCGGGTCGTCTTTTAACCCGCGGGTCGGGTTGGGGCGGGTAAAGAAATCGTCGCTTTATTTGCGTGGCGGGTTGGGGCGGGTCATTAAAAACAAAATTAAATTAAAAATCCATGTATGTTGCGTGCAATTCCGCTGCCAGTC
>JAQQZS010000001.1:23401540-23413291 GCA_030068045.1 Platyallabes tihoni
TTTTGTGTGACAAACATGCAAAAGAATAAGAAATCAGGAGGGGGGCAAATAGTTTTTCACACCACTGTATACAGTATATATATATATATATTTATACACTGCAAAAAATGTCTAACAATCTCTGGGTCTTAAGCGCTGCAGCACTGAATTCCACATTTGTCTCAATAATTTTGGCCACCACTGTATATCTTTTACAGACTTTAAACATATTGTCCATGGTTTCTTCGACAGAAAAATCTCCTGTGCATTGTATGTCTATATTTGTACTCACAATCAGAGTCTCAGACAGAATGAACCAATCAATAAATATGTCCTTAGCTGCTCTATAAGCAAATGTTTTATATTACAGCCCTGTGTTGCCCTTCATGGATAAAGATGTACAGCAAATCTACAGTATGTCTCTGCACCATAATCAATCACATTGAAACAATGATTAAGACAAAAAAAAAAAAAAGCACAGGACTTAAACTGTTTTACTGCTATACTGACACCTTTCTTACAGTTTTTAACTTTATAGCATTTCCAGACCATGGTACTGTACTGTACAGTATTAGGAAACATTTTAGATTGAAACTACAAAGAACTTCAAACCTCTCTAGCATAAAAGCATCTGCCAAATGCGGTAAAGATGTACAGTAAAGGCAGGATAATGTTTCATCGGATATATTATATATTGTTTGAATGCACTACCTTTTTGTACAGGCTGCGCAGATCCCGGTACTGCCACATGCTGTTTAGGACTTGAGATGCGGCTTTCACCACTTTAGGGGAGTGTCTACACGGGAACATGAAGGTGAAAATGGTTAGAAAATTGCACACTCTGCAAATCTAAATATAAGCAACAAGATCATTTTAGAAGACCGTGAGAGACAAAAACAGTGTGAAATGTATACAATGCAAAAAAATTCTATCAATTTACATAAATAACAGTTAATGAGTAAAAATGCATGGTCACGTCTGTACTGTATGTATGGAGGTGAGCCAGGATCGAGTGCCTCTTGGTTCAGTATCGTAAAGTAGAAAACCTGATTAGCTTCAGAAAACATGAGATCATGTCAGCTTTAATTACTTAATGGAAACGATTTAAAAGCCCCTTATAGATGGTTGAGAATACACTTGAACGAAACACCCACAGTTCACTGCGAAATTGACGAAGATGAATGAAAAATGACTTTAGTCTTTAGTTGCACATGTGCCCATGGCCAGTAAGAAGTAATTTTCGTTCCCATTAAAAAAAAAAATTCTTAAAGCAAATGATGGAACAGCAGACTCTCACTGGTCTCGCATGTTAACATCGCTGCCAGAGGGGAACGAATTACCAGGCGCTTCTCCATTATGATTTGAGCTGGAGATAAGACAGCACCTTCCAATGAGAGAAGCTCCATGGGCAAGTTACGGAATAGAGAAGACATTAATTCCATAGCTAGCATTAAAGTAATGTTTTATTTAAAAACCCCTTTAGAAACACTCTCATAACAAATAACCTTCTCGAGCATTCTATAAGGATGTGCACGATAATATCTGTGTATGATAAGCCTGTAAGTGTCTCTATAATCCTTTGTGAATGCTTTTCATGTCTGAGTTGTATTTTATATGTTTTTAAGTGGCAAGCTTTGTTATTACATACTTATCTCCTTTGCTGCGTGCGATGCCTATAAGCTTCTCGATGCCTCCGGCGTCACGTAAGGCCTTTGCGTTTTCCATGTTCTTGGTAATGACCTCGTGAAGAGCGCAGCAGATGGCTGTGATGGTGTCGTCGGACATGCTCTTTCCCACGCCGCCGCCACTGCTGTTATTGTTGCCTCCTGGCAGGCGGTGGACCAGGTCTCTCATGGCGTACTTGCCTTTAGGGGAGCACAGGAACCACGGAGAGAGAGAGAGAGAGACAGAGGAGAGCTTTGGTTTTACAGGCAGATGGGACATGGACGGTTTCGAGCAGGTGGGCGTGTACAATCTGTGTCGTTTTCAGACACACTGCTGCTATTCAGGCCCGAATAGGTTAACACTTTCAGTACAGGGTTTACAGTGGAGGTCGTTTCAGACTTCAGAGGCATTCGAATAACACTTACAGTGTCATTTTAAATGCTAGGTTTTTCACAAGATTTCATATTATAAGGATTTCTAAGTGGATAATATTCAATATTTCAGGCGAGATTTCTTCACTTCAGCACGCTTTCAGAATGTTTCTCAGAATCCGTGCTCTCTATTTCTCACATGACACACATGCCTCTGCCTTAGACTGAGACCAGACTGACTGGTTACCATGGAGACTCCAAGGCGCACCTCGGCACGCAAGCGGTTGCAAAGATCGATAATTGTCTGTTGCTGCAACATTTCTAACAATAAATGTGACACCTCTCATGCTAGCGTACATTTATTTAATAACCAGAATTGCTTGCTGCATTTATTAAATAACCGAGATTACTTACTATGCAGGCACACACAGTCTCTCTCTCTCTCTCTCTCTCATACACACACACACAAACACACACACAGATATTACAATCCCCAGAGCAAAAGCAATTAGAGAATACAATGAATGTTTTACAAAGAACTGTTATTGCATGTTGTACCATTCACTCGGGTAACAATACAAAACATTTGCTCTAAAGCATGCAGCCCTCCTTTCCCCAGACGTACCGATGAGCTCTTTGTTCCTCACGTCCAAAGCCATGTTCCTGAGTGCCGTGGCCACGGCACACACCACACGGTCGTTATCGATTCTCAGCAGCTCAACCAGGATAGGAAGGCCCTTCTCTTTTCTTACAGCTGCCCGGATATACACTGACCACTGCAAAACAGACAGTGGATAAAAGCATTATACAAGCTAGAGAGTCACAGAAAGCAAGTCAGGTTCAGATTCTCGAACTCTACATGGTTTGTGTGTGTGTGTGTGTGTGTGTGTGTGTGTGTGTGTGATAGTTTAGAGATGATCCCAAACTCGGACATTACATTCGTCAAATGTGCACATTTAGTCAAACAGTGTAGATCAGAAATCTTTCTTGATTAGAGAACTTGCTATTTTCTACTATATATAAAACTTTGTTAGGAACACCTATACATTTATTTATCCAGTCAAATATATCAGGATTGTGTAACCATGCAGGGACAGGTGCAAGAGCTCGAGTTACTGTTGGCTGTCAATATTAACACATTAACTTTCTAGATTAACCACATGCGTTAATCATATGTCCACGTTTGACCTTAATGGCTTCCCATAATTGCAGCACGGTCACCCGGCTATGTGTGGCAAGTTTTATTATAAAAAGCTTCTAGATGAAAGTTTGGATAAAACCAAAGTTGTGCACTTGAACTATCCTCAACTATTTTCATAAGGAATACTTTAAGAGCAAGATATGGGACTGGTGGCTCAGGTGGCTAAGGCTCTTGGTTGTTTTATTTGTATTTTTTTGGCGGCGGGGGGCGGGGGGGTTGGGGTCTGAGTATCCGGGTTCGAGGCTCTTGGTTGTTTTATTTATTTATTTATTTTTGAGGATCTAAGGATCCGGGTTCAAGCCCCGCCGTCGATAATTTGCCACACCCCATATTACCCAGCAACTGCATGCAATGCCAATCTCATTCAAGAGACTACTTTTAATGTTTAAGATCATATTTATCCATCCAATATTTCATAATCTGTTTCCTCTAACGAGTCTGTCAAGGCATTTTTTTATTCCAACATTGCACGGTTACAATACAAGTAAATTTTAAAAATCGTGATTAATCGTGATTAATCGCAGACTATGACTGCGATTAACTAGATTAAAAAAATTTTATCGACTGACAGCACTAGTCTAAATCAAACATCGGAAAATAGAAAAAAAATGTGATCTCGGTGACACGTTTCTTTGGTGCCACATGGGCTCGTTTGATTATTTCAGAAACTGATGATCTCCTGGGATTTTCACGCTCAACTAAGTCTCTAGAGTCCACACAGAATGTTGTGAAAAAAAAAAAAGCCCAAAACATACAGTGAACGGCGGCTATGCAGGCGGAAACAGCTTGCTCATGAGAGAGAGAGGCCAGGCTGGTCTGAGCTGACAGAACGGCTACAGTAACGCAAACATGATCGCAGAAATGCGCCTCCGAATGCGCGGCACATCAAACCCACAGGTGGATGGGCTACAACCGCAGAAGACAGCATCAGCATCCCATTCTTGACCAGGACAGAGGCGACTGTAGCTGTGGTCTTCATACTCTTTGCCCTAGTTTTCTTTTGATTTTGTAAAACTGCCTTGCGACAAAGACTATTTTTGATAAAAGCGCCATATAAATAGAAATTTAATTGAATTGTATTCTCCTGTTGCTGCACAGCTTCCTCTGGGTTTGATGTGTTGCACGTTTTCTGAAATGCATTTCTTCCCAGGTACTTTCTGGGCTCAAAACACTAAGACATCAGCACTATGCCTCATTCTCCTTTGACCTCTTTCACAAACAAAGCGTTTACAGCTGCAGCACAGAAATTCTGTGTTAACCCCGATTAATCGTTGTGCATGAAAATCCCTGTTGTCCTGCACCTGTTTAACTTACACATCGTGCTACTGCGATATGATTGGCTGATCGGATCATTGCTTGAATGAGGACGTGCCCAGCCATTCCTAATAAAGTGGCCAGCAAATATAGGTGAGAAACAGAAATTTGGACTTAAGTACATATATAAAGAAGCTAGTACTGAATGTATGCCAGAGACAGCTGTGTGATACATAAGAGCTAGAACTCCGCCTGGTTGGGATTTGTGTTGGAGCATCATGAAGGCGTGGCTCATGCTGTGCGAATGTTCGATGTCTGTGTCACTAGGCGTGCAAGTTGACCCAGTTGGGCTGTGGTTTTGAGAGGGTGGAGTTACTCACTGGCTTCGGGGTGGGGCCTACCTTCCAGCTGCCTGCCGCCAGATTCTGTAAAGCCCCTGCAGCGCCCTCGAGCGTGTCCGGGTTGGAGCATTCTGACAGCAGCGTGAGGTACGGCTTCACGATGGACGGGTGCCAGAGCATCTGCAGCCCCTTCGGAGGATCGCCGGAGTCTGGAAAAGGACCGACGCCGTCCCACTGAGAGCACAGGAAGAGCGAAACTCATTAACACACTCGATTTATAGGGCTGCGTTAGAGAAGTCCATTGACTTCAGCGTCTTGTTAAAAGAGAAAAGTCGTAATCTGGACGCTGAAAAAAATACATGCAAATGTTTTAAGCGAGGTGCTAATCTGTTGTGCGACAAGCTGAGAAATCCAGGTGTGCTGATAAAGCAGCTGCTCTGTCGTCACCCTGTCAGATATGCACGCGCGCAGTCACAGTAAATGACCCGTCACCTGAAATGCATTTGAGTCTGGGAATTCAATTTAAAAGTCACATGGCTAGGAGATAAGGCAGCCTTGGAGCTTCCTGTTGAACCCATGTGGCTGCGGGGAGAATGTGGCCAATGGCCTTTCTAGTCCTACTGTTTTCAGAGCCTAAATGAAATCAGCTCTCTAAAGTAAGTAATTATCTACTGGAAGAGGGCTGATTGGCGACGCAGGCTGCCTGAATGGCAGCGCTGCTAAGTGGTGCTAATTGCTAGCAGCTGCGCTACTCGTGCCTGTGGCCCACCTGATCGTGGCTCTTCTTTTTCTTCTTCTTCTTGCCCCAGCAGCCGGAGCTCTCGGCGTCTTTCCCACTGGCGTCAGTGCACAGCACCCCATCCAGCTCGTCTGTGCCCAGCTGCTGCCCCTGAGACGTCTCTGCCGCTAGCCGGTACGACAGGTTCCTCAAGATGCACACGCAATTCTCGACGGTCTTTAATAAAAAATTAAAAACGCACAAGGGAGAAAGAAATCCAGGAGAAAGATGACGTGCCAGGCTGGAGCTTTCATTAACAGCTTGCAATCAATCTACTTCGATATACATTGATGATTGTTAATCTTAAAAATTTTCAATGCATGATGATAATAATAATAAACCTTTAAAATGTAAAAATCCTTAGTATTACTGCCATGATGTCGTTAGTAGGTGTTAGATTGGTGCTCTGGATGGAGTCCACTGTAGGGCTCTAATCCTATTCTGCTGAGCAGTAAGGCGGAGTCCTTGCATTGTTTCAGGGGATTTACGTTTGCTTTTTCTAATTCTCTGACTGGTTCTCATGTATTTCAGAAACCTCGACGAGGATGAAAGAGCTCTTAAGATGCGAGAAAAGTGGAGACTGAATTATAAGACGTGTCGAAGTTAATCTGTGCAATTACAAGCCTCTGCTCTTAATACTGTTACCGCTAATACAATGGCGAGAATGGAATGCACAATCACTCTCAGTGCTAACTGCTGCTGTATGCCTGAAGTCGAGCCCGAATCCACTGTTTTCCCTTATACATGTAATTATATCTGTGCTTCACCCTTACTTTTTTTTTAAAATGTGATTGTACTTCACAATTGCATTAAAGGAAAGACTAATGTTAAGTGCTTCGACTGCAGAGCACACAGAGAGTACCAAAAAAAAAAGCACCAAGATTCAGACCTTGCTGTCAATCTCACTGCTCCCCAGTGCGGTCTGAATGACGTAGAGCAGCGCGTCCGTCAGCCCCTCGCACTCTCTCATCCTGCGTCGTGCCTCCTCTCCCGCCGAGCTCACATTCCTGTCGAGCACAGGTAACCTGATGTTTCGTGCATCTTTGTGAAATCTTTTTGTACTTTATTCTGACAGGTGTTCCACAAAAAAAAAAAAAAAAAAAAAAAAAAAAACAACAACATCCCTCATTGTGCTTCTATGGAATCTGTCATCGAAATGACGCAAGGTATCTACTGCTATTGGAATATTTTATTACCATCGAGCATGCATGGTCGTGGAGGGCTCATTAGAACACGGCCAACCACGTGCCAAATCAAAGGCTACATCATCATTCCTCTGGCGCTAGAAAAGTCCTCGCATTCCTGCAGGTGCTGTGGCAGCGGCACTCGACCGTTAAATATTCAATTGGTTTCCCAGAGCCTCGGTCAACCGTGAAACAGATTAATTAGCACAGGAGGCTTTGGGGAGAGCTCGGGCCAGCCAGCACGCTTCCAGTGTGACTCTGCACTTCCTCCGCCGCTGTCCAGCTGCCTTCAACTTGAGTGGGAGCTGTCTGTGCCAGGGTTATTGATGGATTTGAATAGTTACTAAGGCTAAGGAAAGCAGAAGGTAAAATTATGTGTAAAAGTATCTGATCTGTAACCTGAGCACTGAGAAGAAATATCAATATAAGTGGAAGTAACACTCACATACACACTCCAGAAGGTAAAAACTACGCATGCCTACTACATTATAGATGATAATGATGATGCATCGAGAATGCAGACATGGCCCATACGGCTTAAACTAATAAACCCCTCCCCAAAAATGCCGAAGCAGGCAAATGCACTACCTGTGATCTCATTATTCTTTGTAGACGGGATATTCTGGCCACATATACAAGCGCGGCCCACATATATCAGGAGCAAAATGTCTGACAGAGTGCCAAATGATTCCCAACGCCAGCTCCATAATCACGTTGGCCTTTATTCATCAAAGCCGAAGCATAGAAACAAGTGCAAAGGAATCCGTGTCTGGTTCGTGAAATTGTCACAAAACTCTGATTTGAGCACAAATAATGAAGGGCCCAGGCTGGCTAGTCACCTATTTATATGTTTATATGCATGCAATCCCAAAATCTGTAGTCCAACTAGGGACCATGGAGGCCAATGGCGACCATTGTATTTATTCCCATTTTTATAACCGTGGTAGGACCGGTCAATGTTCACACACTACAGGCAATTTGGGAACGCCAATTAGCCTAATCTGCACGTCTTTGGACTGTGGGATACCAAACCGGTAAACCCACCAAGCATGCACACAGACCCGAGGCGAGAATCGAACCCGGACCCTGGAGGGGCAAGGCCACAGTGCTAACCACATATTGTACACCAATATACATAAAACACATCCTAATTTACACAGGCGCTGCAATAATAAGCAAACTAAAGATAAGCATTCAGCAAGCTCTCCAATATCTGAAGAAGATCTCTAAGGAGAGAGGGCGCCATCGAAGGTCCGGGGAAAGAAACACTGAGAAGGCAAAAAAAAATTCATTAAAGTGAACTTAAAGGTGTTTTTGCTTGAGGTTGCTGCAAAAAAAAAACCAAAAAAAAAACCAGTTATAGAAGTGTGTATTTTATATATATATATATATAAAAAACTATTTACGGCCTCCATCAGGTAAAAAAACACACACACACACACACACACACACACACACACACACCTTGTCTGTCAGCTGTACTTAAGCAAACAGAATCATCCTTTTTACTATTTTAAATAAATCATTTTCGAAAAGCGCCCCGTCAAATAAATTTCAAATAACTCGAATAAACATAAATTTTTACAATGTCATGTTTATAAAAGCAGATTTTAAAGCCAAAAACATTGGAATAGACGTGAGGCACGCTGTCTGTCTGCCTTCCTTCCTTTTATTCTATCAGCTCGGAAATATAAACACTGCACTGGTGTCTGGTGACGTTCGATGCCTATGAGCACATCCCACACGTCCCCTCTCCACATGAATTAAATGATATCATATATAATGTCTGGACTGAGTCACACTCTGTAATATTTCTTTCGACCACCTTTAGCTTTCATTATGGTGCACAATGTGGTGGCTAACTCATGTGCGAGTCCTTGTGCTCCCAGGGAAGAAAAACTCCACAGATTTGATAACCTGGTCCTTCAGTATATTCAGGCCATTCATTTTATTGCCAAATAACGTTGCAGAGTCTGGACCTGACCAACTGGAGCAACCCCAGATCATAAGACATTGGGGGCACTTTGCATGATGGGTTCATCGCTTCTTGCACTTCCCTTCTTACCATGATGTGCCTGTCACTCTGGCATAAGGTTAATCTGGACTCATCAGACCACATGACCTTTCTCCATTGCTCCAAAGTCCAATCTTTTTTTTTTTTTTTTTTTTCCAAAGTCCCCCCCGCCAGATTTTCGTGTCCAATTCCTCCCCGTCACTAGGGGGCTCCCACATTAAGGCTACTACTACCACTCAGTTGGGAGGGCCGAAGACTATCATGCGTTTCCTCCGAACCACGTGACACCAGCCGACCGCATCTTTTTCAAACTGCTCACTCACGAACCGTTGGGACGGCAGAACACACTCAGAGGACAGCGCTATCCGCTCCTTCCGCTTGCATGAGCTCACAGATGCCCCTGATTGGCTGTATAGCCGTGATTAATGTGGGAGCACGAAGTACATCTCATCCCTCCCCTCTGAGAGAGTTCGGCCAATCAGCTCTCTCTGGACCGCCGCGCAAAATCTTTATGTTTCCTAGCAAACTGAAGTCTTTTGTACGTCTGGCTTCAATAATAATTGTTGTTTTTAAGGCCACACAGTCCCAATCCTCTTGTTTGTGCGTGGAAATGATCGTACTTTCACTATTAAACATAGCTGTGATTTCTACTCACTCACTCACTCACTCATTGTCTATAACCGCTTTATCCTGTATACAGGGGTACACACTGAACAGGGTACCAATCCATCGCAGGTGATTTCTACCACAGATTTTTTTGATGATGACTCTTCATCAAGTGTTTAAGTGGTTTTTAATCATTTCGATCATTCATGATTTTTTTCCAGCACTATCCGTCTATGTTCCAGTAATAAATGGAATCCAATCCCAGTCATTTTCGTCAGGGTTTACGATGATGGATGCAGGCCAATAATTTGACCCTTCTGATACTGCAACTTTCATTTTTGCCAGGCAGTGTAGTCAAACCTAAAACCTCACTCCTGCATAACTAAGCACCCAGTCCATTAGCAGACATACAGACTTATTCACACTGCGGTTTGATGTAAATGGTCTTCTTGCTGTCTGATGTGACCCATGTGTCAGCTGTGAATAACAGAGGTATACCTGTATTATTTGGATTTAAACATCACTTCCTTTGATAATTGTCAATGCGCGTTTATTTACGCTAGTGATCTTACTGCCATTGCTAATACACAGCTTTTTTTTAAATCATTACAGTATAAATATCATTTTGACTAAATGTTCATTTCTATATGAAGTGCCTTGATGTTAAGAACCAGTAAGTGGTTGAAACAAAGATGCAGCGAGCTATTTTCAGATGCTGAGTGACATCGCACTAATGGCTTTCAACCAATTGAAAACCACACTGCCCTTTTTTTTTAAAATTTTGGTTGCATTGCTTTTTTAAGTGTTAAATACTTGTTTCCTTCCTGGGATGGACAAAACGAAGAAATACAGCTGGTGAAATGGATCAAAAGGAATATAGTCGATACACTAGTAATCTAATCTACTAAAGCACTAATCATTTCTAGTCATACCTGTACATACTGTAAACCAAACAACGAAAATAGTTTGTCACAGTAATCCAAGATGAGACAATTGATCAAACCATGTCTGAAACCTACTTACCCAAACCAATTACATTTAACAGTGGTGTTTCCAAAAGGCCACCAAGCTCATTAGCAAATTAGAGGAACTATCGAGCGAGTGTAATACGTACAATGAGAACTCAATACACGGTGACATTTCCAGGATGTGAAAATTCATTTCAATCAGGCACAATATTGTTTAGCCACTAACTTTTCAAAAGGGGCTTCTTGTACACAGTGCTTAAACACACACACACACACACACATACACGCACCTAATAGAACAACAAATGGCTAAGCCTATAAGCCAATGGCTAAGCAGTAATACAAAGCTACATAAGGAGATTTCTAATTACACGCTACCTTCATAAATCTTGTGTTAGTGCTCAGAATATATTAGTCTTTTGTAGAGAAGCTACAGATTTCAAAAAATCTTTTGCTTGCCTGAATCACACTATGTGTATTATGTCCTGTTTGTGTGGCTGTTTAATTCTGAGGAATTCAAAATTCACATATTGACAGTAAAGACAGACAGACAGACAGACAGATAGATAGATAAATTATTGTTATTCCAGATATCCAGCAGGAATAGAGACAGTAAAAAAAGATTGGTTGTAGATGTGATTGCACACTGAAGGTCTTACATATACACACAGGGTAATGTGAGAAGTTACCAGTGCAATGCTAAGAACAAAAAAACTACAAGATGAAGCATATAAGTAAAGCATATGAATAAAAGACCCACCTGAACAAATGATTACTATAGAAAAAAAAATACTCTATTCTGATCTGTGACTTGAATTTTAGCCAGAATGACTCTTTGGACCAATCAGATTTAGGAATTTTACAGACTTGAGATATAAATCATACTATTCAACAGTTAGTTCTGACCGAGCAATCTGATTGGACGAGAGACATCTGATGATTAGTGATAATGCATAGTGACACCACTGGGACGTTTAACTATACTGTATGGATCACTTTCCATCCCTAATAACTGTTCTAATAACTCTCAATTACACTAAATGTTGGTTGCAGCATGGGTGAAAGTAGGTCTGTAATAATAATTAATAATTAATAATTGCTTCAACGTCGTTCCAAATGCCTCTATACCATCTGTGTTCTTTTATTTTACGGCTACAAAGTTAACTAGATTCTAACACAAGGCTGAATTTCAAATTGCTCTTCAACTACTTGGTGTGTGTGACATTGGGTTGTGAACCCTAGCGCACTAGTGTTCCGCTGATATTCTAAAGGGAAATAAATGGGAACACAAACAAACTTACAGTAGAAGATTGTACTAGGGCTGGGCGGTATACCTTTTCATACCGAATACCGGTGTTTTTTTTATTTATTATATTAATTTTTCATATAC
>JAQQZS010000001.1:23415331-23429433 GCA_030068045.1 Platyallabes tihoni
GACGATAGACCAAAATCTCTACCGGTTGACAAATTTCTACCGGTTAACCGTGTATACTGGTATACCGCCCACCCCTACATTTCGCAATACAAACTTTTGCCTTAAGAACTCACCTCCGGAATAGATTCATTTTTCGATCATGAACACAAATATCTTCATTGTAGAGCAAAAACAAAAAGACCGCGCCATTCCGATACTTTTGGGAGAGAACTGAAAATGGCAGTACAACTCTTTACCTACAACTATGTTTGGTGTTCAAAGCACTGATTGCTTGAAAAGCCCAAGACCTCAATCAGCTGAAATTGTATATAAAAATACTTTCCTGTGCCATGTCGTGTCGTAGGCAGCGTTTACACCGTGCAGGGATTTTTAATGAAACATGCCCTTTGGCTCGAATGCATTTTGCTTCTATAAATTTTAAGTGCCTAGACTGTTGCTCTGAACTTGATTATTATGTTGATGGATGTGTTGAGTAATGCCCGTGTTAAACCCTTGTGAATGATGTCCTCTTATGAAAGCATTTCCTAAATTTTGTATTTGACATTTATGAAATGTCTGCGCTGGAAAAAATAAAGCCTCGCTTCCCCTCGTGTCTAAAGAAGGGCTAATGAGGACTGACCTTTTACTCAAAACTTTGAACAAAGTGTTCAAGGAAAATCACTATATCTCACAAACCTTACGGAAAAAAAAAAAGTTATACACAGTGTGATGTTAAGTACCTGCATTGTCTGTCAATAATTACTATAATTATCACCAATTAGCAGATCATTAACTATGCATCTAAAAGTCGCTGTGCTCAGCTACAGGCAGAAAATAATTCAATGAGAGCTAATGAATGCATCAGGCATTGCCTTTAAAATGCTATACAATAAAGGATAGTGAGAGAAATACTATACAAGGTGATCTAGAGATCGGGGACATACCTGTGAGCAGCTCTCTGATCTCCACATCTGTGGTTTTGCGGAGGAGGCGCACCAGAGCCGGGATGCCGCCGCAGTTCTTGAGTGCAATCTTGTTATCGTCGTTGGCTTTGCCGTAGACCAGGTTCCTCAGGGCGCCACAAGCGCTGCGGTGCACGTCATTCATCCGGTGATCCAACAGGTCTACCAGTAGCTGGATGCCGCCCTGTCGACGTATCTGGAGCAAACAGCGCGACAAAATAAACTACTATACTACTCCTACTGTTTTTCTACCTGCCCGTTTCTCTATCTAATTCAATCTGGGTCTGTTTATCTGTGGGAGTGTTTTATATCCTCCGAGCATTCTGCTACATGTGTATTTTTTTTTTTTTTTTTTTTACAGACTGCTGTGATTGATATACTTGTACTGACACTACCATATCAGTGTTGCTGCTGTTGTGAGAATGATGCACCACCCAAATTAAATCTCCCCTGGTGGTCCTTTCCAGTGACAAATGGGCGAGAAGCGAAACTGCATAGAAACAGATGGGCACCAATCAGTGACTGTCTATACACGGAACGGCCTACTGTATGGTAGCTCGCGCCGATAAAATGGCCCGTGAATGTAACTGCTACAAAGCTAATCAACTGGTAATTAGCAATTTAAATAAAGCCCAAATGAGAGGCAAAGGGCATTGCTAACCAGAAGCAGACACACCAGTCCATGTAAAGTGTGAATTTTCAGAGCATCTTCCGGCTGCAGCGGCTTCCTTATCGAATAATACTCAAATCGACTACATAATACGGTAAGTCGTTCTAAAATTTCTGAAACTAAAAGGAAATCATAGCGTGCTGTCTGGGCGTATGTGGGCGTGCGCTTTACCTCTGATTTGATCTTGTTGTCTCCGAAGCACAGATGCTGCAGGTAGGCTGCAGCGTTAGACTGCACAGATGGGAACTGGTGTTGGAGCATTTGGATCACTTCAGGCAACTCAGGATCCCTCCAACCAAACTCTCTGGACAGGAACACACACACACACACACACACACACACACACACAGACAGAGACAAACACACACACACACAGTCTACACCATGCCGAGGAATCCCACATCATTAAAGCACTAATATCAAAAGCTTTGTACCAGACTTTAGTTGTGTTTTAAAGAACGTACAGCAAGAATAATCTTTCCCGTCTCAATGTAGCTGCTACAGTAACTAGACGTCTGCATCCGAATCTAGCTTTCCTTTGTGAATTAGACAGCTTTTTTTTTTTTTTTTTTTAAAGAAATGTCAAACAAACTGATAAGGGAATGGTTTTTAAGCAACAAAACCAATTAAGCTGTGAAATATGGAGTAGAATGGTTTTGGGTAACACAATCAAAGACGGAAATAAGACATGAGCAACTGAAATATGCCAGACATCAGTAATGGATCAATCACCTTTTTTTAATTCTCTCTTGAGAAAAATAAAATAAAATAAATAAATTCACGGTATAACATCCTGCCAACGATGACAGCCTCCATCATCGATGATTGCTCCAGCCTGTATGATTGCTCCATGCCATTGCTCGTCTTATTATTTCCCGCAGCAGCCTGGAGGTGGCTCAGCCTCTGCCTGGTGCTTCATGCACAGGGCACTAACGATGCAGCACAGAATGCTGCTTATGCTGTACCGTCTCTAACGGGACAGACTGCAAAGTTGCAAAGACAAAGGCAGCATGCTATTCTGACATCTGCTGAGAGAAACACACATGCTGTACACCAACACGCCAGGGCGTCTTTCCTTTCCTGTTTCTTCATCCCCTCTCTGGGCCTTTCTTACTGCCCTGGTCGTAAACAAAATGAAAAACTAATAGTCTTTTTTTTTCTAACTCAGGTGTTAGATTTAAATAATAGGAAGGAGAATGCGGAAATATGAACAGTACTGGTAGGACGAGAGCATGAGAATTGTCCACTAAAATGAAACACCGGAGAGCAGAAACTGGTGGACAGATCACAGAGAAATACAGAATGGCGCCAGGTTTGATTTAAACCCTGCAAGGTTGCAGGAAAACCCTAAGATGGACCAACAGCTAACAGGAGCCCCCGGGAGAGCACTGGTGGAGTACATCCCACTTCATTGCCATCTGATGAAATACCTCGGAGTGCTCCACTGCAGCCATAAAGGACAAATGAACTACTGGGAATGAGGGGGAAAAAAAAATACATGTAAGATTAACTTCTCTTTCCTTCTGCACTCTGTATATACTCTACCCTTGGGTTATGAAGAGTGATGTAAATCAGGGCCGTGACCCTGCGGTGTTGAGTCTGAGTCATGCACAGCTCGTAGTCTGAACTGAGAGGAGTACTGCATGTTCTCATTACTTACAGGTAAAAGGCATTGCATGCAATCTGATTGGGGTAGTAGAATAGGTGACACCAACCCACCTTAATTTAAAGGTTGTTCAAGTGGTTGCACCACCACTTGAATGAATGGACGAAGGCGTAAAACTTTACTGACGCCTTCAAGTACTGCAGTACAGTGATGAGACTCTCGGCCGCGGTAAAACGCTCGAATGGTGCGAACCAGACACCCGTGAATGATGATCACATGAACACGTGAGCATTCAGCGAGTAGAACACCTCACAAATTTTTTTGGGCAAAAAAAAAAAAAAGAGACACGTCTGTTGGGGTGGAAACTGTACACATAATCATTCACCAACACCATTTGTACATTACAGGTTAACTCGGATTGGGAGTTATTGCTACATCCCCCGTACAGTCCTGACCTTGCTCCAAGCCATTTCCTCATGTTTGGTCTATTAAAGGAGTTCTTGTCAGGCTAGTGTTTCAGACCAGGTCCGATTATGGCTTCAGCGTACTGGGAAAACTTTCTACCTTAATGCGATCCAAGCACTAGTGAAACACTGGGATAAGTGCATTAGCGTAGAGTTTTTAACTCTACGTGTTCTGTTATTCTGCACCCAATCAACAGTCCAGAATATTAATTTGTTCATTGTCTATACTGCTTTCCCGTCAAAGCGTCACAAGGGGCCTTGATCACATCCCTCATGTGGCACCCTGGATGGGGTGCGCCAAGCCATCACAGGAAACCAACCATTAAAATATGTCTTCGGGAGGAAACTGGAAGCACCCTGAAGAAACCCAATAAGCACACTCCAAGACTCCAAGCACAACGAGCGGAGACGAGATTCAAACCCCCAACCCTGGAGGGTATGAGGTGACGGTGCTAACTATTAAGCCACTGTTCTGTCATATAGAATATTTTAAATGAATAATTAAAAAAACCTGTCAGAATATTATTATCATTTCATTAAGCTTCATTTAGCTACAAGTTTATTTTAAGCTCATTTAACACCAGACACTTGCAGTCTTTACACTAGACACTGGCAGTGGTACTGTATGGTCATAGTTTCCAGCTACACACCACAGGATTTATGCTGGATTTTGTAGTGTATATCCATAATCGAATCAGCGCATGGGCAATAAATTTCAAACCGTTTAAAAGTTCAACAGCAACAGAGGGTGCAAATTATACTGTACTTATTTATGGGATGCAGGGTTTCAGTGCACCTGTGTGCATCAAATCACAGGTTGGATGTAACTGCTGAGATACAATGCATGGGTTTAAATAAATCTCCTAACATTTTTATCCTGCAACGTGGCTCAGAAGCCGAGTCCTCTCTGTAAATGCACTAAGTGCCTGAGTTGTGAGCTCTTACGGTGGCTCATAAAGTCATTGTTATATGTGCAAATAAAAGTTTATGTACTACTTTTAATGTATAAAATCTGCGTAAAGTAGTCGGCTTACAATTTCTCTAATTGCCGCCTGGTATTATTTGACAGGTGGAGAGGACTGCGGACATTTTGAGCCCTTAAAATGGGGTCAATAGTCCAAAAAAAAAAAAAAAAAGGAAATGTTAATGTAGTAAATTCTTTTTTGCTTATACTGTATTAGCAATTGACCAGATGATAAAATATCCAATCAAACCGTGTCCTTGCAATATCATTTTGTTGTTAATTACTGCCTCATCAAATGCTCTGAAAAGCAGCGATGTGAATGAACTGTACTTTGAATAAAACCTAAATGTTCTACCTACCTTGCATTACATTACTATATTCCTTTATGAGAAACATTGTGCTTCAGCCACACAACCTCACTTTGATGTCTGATTTTATAATATAAATGATGGGAGACCCAAGATCATCACCATCATCATCATCATCATCCTGACTGATCATTTCCTTCCCATTGACATGATTGTTGGGACAACGATTTCAAGTTCAACTGGTTCAAACATACAGTGTCTTCTCAAAATCTGGATCCATTTCAAATTACACAGTCAAAACTACCAACATAGAACTAGACCTAGTCGCCAATTTGAGCACTTGATTTTAATCCTTATCATTCATCATTTTATTAATCCCTGGACAGGGTGTCAATCCATTGCAGGGCGCACACACATACAGTACACACTACGGGCAACTTGGTAATGCCAATTAGCCTAATCGGCATGTCTTTGGACTGTGGGAGGAAACTGGAGTACCTGAAGGAAACCCACCAAGCACGAGGAGAACATGCAAACTCCACGCAGACAGACCTGAACCAGGAATCCAACCCTTGACCTTGGAGGTGGTAGTAGGCCACAGTGCTAATCAATACACCTTCCTATTAATTTATCGTCTATATAATATACTGACACTACGTGCAATTTGGGAACGCCAACTAGCCTAATATGCATGTCTTTGGACTGTGGGAGGAAACCCACCAAGAACAAGGAGAACATACTGTATAAACTCCATGCACACATCCCCAACTGGGAATAGAACCCGGAACCTGGAGGTGCTAGCGCTAACCACTGAGCCATTGTGGCTCCCCAGCTGTATTCACTGACTGATATTATACAGCAGACTGCTGAGTCATTCTCAAGCAGAGGAGCCAAATAGAGAGACACGCATAACATGACCAGAAGGGTGATGCAACACTACTCACTGTTTACCTCTTGTACACTCTTAATCTCTCTCTCTCAACCATAAATTCCTGAAATACCTTCTTTAACCACTTAATGCCTGAAATCAAGCTACTCCTCGATTCACAGCAGCACCAATCCGGGAAGGAAAGATGAACCATGCATGAATCATCAGATGTCATACGGGAACGCAGGCCCTGTAACCATCATGGCATTCCCCTTCGGAGGCCAGGGACTACTTTGGCTGAGAAATGGCGTCTTCATGCTACAGAGGACGCAGCACTTTTTCATTACAGGCTTGCTGATTTCATTCTCTTGCGGTCAGATTTGTAAGTGCTCAGTGTGAGGCTAGAAGCTACTCCCATTACCTCTCCTCCCAAAAGATAAGGTAGCAGATGACGTGCGTCACATATTTTGAGCCTCCCAGACTGAGACTACAATTATCCTGGCCTTGGCTGAATTATGACCAAATTACAAAGAAGTCTTCTTATCAGCATATTTTGAATTAAGCACAGCTTCTTATTAAAGCAGCTGATTAGATACAGAGAGAGAGAGAGAGAGAGAGAGAGAGAGAGGGGGAGGACCTGTGTAACAGTAGACCAGGCAGGCCCGAAGGCTGAAATCCCACAGCATAAACTAATGAAACATTTGGATAGCCACTGGGCTGAGGCTAACTCTTCTGTTTGTGGCGGCCCTTTGTTTCAGTCCTTTGTGCTGGTTCAGTCAGGTGAGCCTAGTTTTAAGCCCCATGGCCAAACCATTAACACCACAATACCCACTGCCAAACTGCATCCTGTCATCCTAAACAGCCCCGCGGGGCTCCAAAAGGGTGCGGCTGAGCTTCTTATGGACCACTGACTGTTGTGTTGCATGAGGGAACGCAAAAGAAAAAAGAAAAAAACAGACAAATAAAAGCATCATAAATTATGCATGCCTGGAAGATGCCTGACTGAATATGATGATTAGAAATGAAGCTAATGGAGCGATATTTTGCAAAGGACACCGACTATGTATATCATAGGCAGCCTGGATGTGAGGACTCGGGGAGGGTGGGGGGGGTACAAAAAAGCTGAAAAGGATACCGAGATGGGTAAAGAATAGACCAAAAATAAATAAATAAATAAATGAATAAAAAATGTTTCGATGAATCATCGTCCTACTCAGACATGCCTTTTTTTGGGATATGAAAGGCATATAGACAGCTGAATCACTGAGGCAATGATTTGTGATTCTCCCCCCCCCCCCTCTTTTCTCTCTCTCGGTAAATAGTGCTGGCATCTAGTTTGTCATTTCACTCCGAGCCATGAGTACATGTACTGGAAATTTACTACGCGCTTGACGGCGGATTGACGGAAACAAAATATTTGTATGTTGTACAAATGTACAACTACAGTAGCTCGGGGTGATCCGTCACGCTGAGCGACACGCCGAATACACTTAACATGGTAAACAGGAGAGAGCTTATCAGGCTATGTAATTGCTGAAGCTGTGCCTTGTGGTTTACCCGCTGAAGTGAGCACAGTGTTGAAATAAGCACGCTAATGAGCGTGTGGCTGCTCTTCTCTGGTGACTCTGCCAGTTAACTGCACAACCTTCCTACACTATTTAGTGCCGAAGATTTTTTTTTTCATGCACAGTAAATTTAGATATTACGGACTTCCACGAAATCACTTCCTAACTGTCAGTTCGGTACTGACAGCTGCATGCCATAATTGCAATAAACAGTAAGTAAGTAAATTAATGTGCACCGTACCATGTCTCCATACCGTACCTCAAATTGCATGGCTTTTTTTTTTTTTTTTTAATGTACTGTAATTCCCCCAGAGGTAAAGCTATATTAGGCTGAATGGCTGTGACTGTGACAGCTGGCAGGAGAGGAAGTGTTTCTGATGTTTTCTGAAGGTCTGACCCACTCCTGAACCCTCTTTAGGAGATGGAGACGTTCACACCATGGGTAATTTAGTACACTTGTGTGAAGAGCGCCACAGGGCAGTGATCAGGCATTGCTCCCATCCGGCTCCAGCTCTGAGTGCATGGCTTTCAATGGCACGTTGCTCTGAACCCACAACATACAGTACATGCGATGATGGATGAGTAGAGCGTCGTTTCTTCCATGGAACATCCAATGTTTGAAAAAAAAAATATATATGCTTTTTTTCTATTAAACGTTCATGCATTATCTGTCATTTGACCTTTAAAACTAATGTTCAGACATGATGCAGCAATATGTTTAGAGACGTACTTTACTCCTGCATAGAATTTGGAATTACAGTGTACAGTACAACTGGGATCCATATATAGTACAAGCTTTACTCACAAACAATAAAGGTCGGTTTAAATGTTATATATACTGTACATTTATAAACTATAAAGAAACCGGAACAACCTCCAATAAACAATCCAACCCAAAACCAAGTGACTATTTATATTCCTTCTGCTATTCATGATTGGATAGATCAATTAGAATTCCTACACTAGAACCGGGTCCTTAATTATAGTTTAATTAAAATAATTATAATAATAATAATTAAAAAAATGCTAAAATATGAAATGGTAAGAAACAATGGAGAACAAGATGACACGATTGCAATGTGATGTTCTGTGGTAAAAAAAAAAAAAAAAAAGCCAAACTCCTCACATGATCCAAGACACAATCCAAAAGCCCTCTCTACTTTATTCTACTGATTCTGATCCTAATTATTAACAAAAAGATTAGATGCAATAGAAACAATCGTTAACCTTATTAAAAATTGTTGAAAACAAACTGGAGGAATTCTTATCTATCTTGCGTCTTTAATACTTCTCAAAAAAAAAAAAAAAAAAAAAAACCTTAAAGCTTAAAATCCTGCTTCGCTTTTTTCTTCACATGCAGTGGTGCGATCTAACAGTGTGTCTGTTGCATAACAGGTTAGAGTAGAGAAGAGAAAAGAGATGAAAAGGAGAATGTAAAATAAAAGCTGCATTACTTTGTCATTCTTTGTTCGGCTTGATTTTGATTCCAGACAAGGAATTCAGGGTCGTACCTATCAGGAGACAGGCAAAGAGAGAGAAAAAAAAGAGAAAGGGTAGGTGGCTAGCACAAAGGGGTTTGACATTTAGAAAAAAAAAAAAAAAAGAAAGAAAGAAAAAGTATTGATTTTAACTTTCTTACTTTTCCCCTGTAGCGGAAACACATTACACACTTTAAATTTTTTTTACATTTTTTTTTGTTTACACATTTGGCTTTGGACATGCACTATCAGGTATCGTGGTTAAAAAGCGCTCTCAAACAGTACATTGAAGATCTCATTGGTACAGTGGACCGTGATTTGTAGTTCTGTGTGATGCTACATGGGAACCCTTACAGCATGCTTGATTGAGGTAGAGATGACGGGGGTACAGATATCCGCTATGGTTCTGCTATGCATGATACATGAGCGTCATATTTCAGTGTCACTACTGGGAACAATCCAATACCTCAGTACGACCTGATGCTCCTATGGTGGTCCCTTTCTAATAACTTTTGCAAGATGTATAGCAAGAGCAGTACCTATACCAAACAGACCTACAGAGATGTGTTCTAATAAAATGTACACTTGATCAGCCATAACATTAAAACCACCGAAGTGAATAACATTGATTATCTCGTTAAAGAAGCACCTTGGGTAAGCAAGTGACCAATCGATTCTCAAGGTTGATGTGCTGAAAGCAGGCGTAAGAATCTGAGTGACTTTGACAAGCGACAAATCATGCTGGCTTGATCACCACTGGATTAGACCAACTCCAAAAAAGCAGGCCTTGTGGATTGTGTTCCTGCTATGCAGAGGTTAGTACCTACCAAAATCAGTGCAAGAAAGGACAAATGGTGAACCTGGGACGGGGTAATGGGCGATCAAAACTCATTGAGGCGAATAATGGCCATTTAAGCATCAGAGCTGGACCATGGGGAAATGGAAGAAGGTGGCCTCGTCTGAGGAATCACGTTTTATATTAAATCACGTGGACGGCTGAGAGTGTGTGTGTGTTGCTGGAGGAAGAGATAGAACCAGGATGCACAATGGGAAAAAGACAAAGGTATTGTGAAGCTTGGGAAAATTTGGGTTCTGGCACTCACATGGGTGTCACTTTGACCTACCTGAACACTGTTTCTGACCAAGTCCGAGCCTTCATGGGGCACAGTGTTCCCTTATGGCAGTGACCTTTTTCAGCAGGATCATGAACCCTGCCACACTGCAAAACCTGTTCAGGAATGGTTTGAGGGACATGACAAAGAGTTCAAGGTGGTGGCTTGACTTCCAAATTCCCCAGATCTCAATCTGATCAATGAGGGATGTGCTGGACTAAACAAAGCCGCACCGTGTAAACCTACAGGACTTGCTGGTAATGTCTTGGGTGGCAGATACCACAGGACACCTTCAGAAGTCTTGTGAAGTCCATGCCTCGATAAGTCAGAGCTGTTTTGATGATAAGATTGGAAACTACACAATATTATGCAGGTGGTTTTTAATGTTATGGCTGATTGGTGTACAATGTGCTCAACTGAATCCATGGGGTAACTGTAAAATTTCTGGATCCATAAACAATTTCAACATAAAATTGGATATTTTTCAGCTCAAACATGGCTTTGATGCTAACCTTAGAAAAATCTAAGAACTTGTTCTCATATACACAAGACAGGATTCTTCATACAGGAAAGGCGTTGCTGAAATTTTACAGCATTTGATTGTTTCTCGATGGATCCCGACTTTCGGGCCATCCTGTATGTACAGTAGTTAAGCGATATGTTACACCTGCTGTGTAACACCCCTAAACTTCTCAAGATACAGGAAACCTAGATGCCGCAACTCCATCAAGCTGAATTTTATTCACAGTTTTTTAATCACCAACACCTCAAAGCAATTTGTTTTTACCAGTGGTGTAGTGAAGAAGCACTCAGTATGGGGGCCTCAAGGAAAGTCAGGAAAAAACAACAACAAAAATTTAATTATTACAGTATGCAGCTGGAACATAAATGGTAACATGAAGAAGAAATGATCATTTTATTCACAATTAAAAGAAAGAATATTTAGTGTACCATAGACCTTTTCCATACTTCCTTGCTAATAATGTGTAAGTAGTCACTCAGATCTTTCTAGATACCTTAACGACCTTAAGTAGGAACCTTAACGATGAATGGCTGAAGTACAACAGCTGTAACAACATTACATGACGTCCATTAGAACAATGAAGTTAGACGGACTTTGATAAAAAAGAATGACTGAATGAGCCAAAGCTCAAAACAACAAAATTTTAACCTTTATCTGTAGCCTTAAAGCCGATTAACATCCATTTGCACAATATCCTACCACATCTGTGGTTCCTTATGTTTCTAACAGGGTTTAGAATTCTGATTAGGACACCGCAGCTTCCGGCACACAGAGTATGTATCTCTGTATAAATGTCATAAATCTAACCTTAAAAGTCTTTAATGTTAATGCTCTGTTTCATTTACCAGGAGGTGCACCCCACCTCCCAAATTACTGCACTGTAATATGGTTTTTGGAGGGCCTTCCAACTGTGTCCCGTCTGGGTTCACAGGACAGATCTCACACGCTAAGCGTTTTTATGGTTTATGCTGCTTTCCAATTTAATATTGGATTGATGTCTTATTACAGCAAATGGAGTTCGGGTCCCACTCGAGGCCATCGGTGTGGGTTAGATATTGTTTTGATGTCATTTCTTCAAGATTGCGTTAGGGTCATTCGGTCAACGTTACCCCATCTTCGAGTAGTCAACATTGTTCTGACATCATTTCTTTAAAGAAAATGAGCTGATACCAATATTGTCACAACATCAGTAAAGTTGCCAAAGTAACATCAAGACAACTTACTAACAACTGAAAAATCCTTCTGGGACATACAGTACAGTATATCTGCACTCCCAGTAATATGAGTCTAACCGCTGGAATACCTAACTGATACTTGACCGGTACTTGAACTCTAGTTACTGCGGTGGGAGCAATGCGTGCTTACCTCTAGACCCCTAGGGAACATGACAAGGGTTAAAATAATTATAATAATAAACACTCACTCACTCATCATCTATACAGCTTAATTCAGTATACAGGGTGGTGGAGAGCGTGGAGCCTATCCCAGGAGGCTTAGGGCACAAGGCAGGGTACATCCTGGACAGGGTGCCAAACCATCGCAGGACACACACATACTATACACACACTCAAAAGCTCATTCACACTACGGGCAATTTGAAGCACCAATTAACCTAATCTGCATGTCTTTGGACTGTGGGAGGAAACCGGAGTACCCGGAGGAACCCAGCCAGAAACCAAGGAGGAAACCAAGCACAGAGACGGGAAACGAACCCGGACCCTGGAGATGCAAGGTGGCAGTGGTAACCAATAAGCCACAGTGCTGCCATAATAAAACAATAATAATAATAAAACACTTAAACACCATATTACACGGTAACACACTGTGTGTGGGAAGCTGTTGGTTTCGTCCCAATCTCTGCTTAGAATTCTAAACCCTGTTAGAAACTTAAAAGAGCATCTTGCACAAATAGATGTTAATCAAATACAATATTGTATGTGTTTGATCTTTTTATCAAAATCATTCTAAAAATCAAAACTGAAAAGCTCTGAAAACAACGTTGTCTAAAAGGTGAATGTTATCACAACGTCATTACAGCTATATTACGACACTCATCCAAAGTTAGGGCTGCTACTGGGTTACAGTGAGGCTACACGCATCATGCGGAATATATGATTTTTTACATTTAAACTGAAAGTTAAGCGTTTCAGTTACAGTTGTAGGCTCTCCGTAGATTTGAAATGATGTATGATCAATTGTCACCCTTGCTTAGGCAGCAAAAGTGTTGGGTGATAATGCGGCATCTACCTTTCCTATATCGACACAGACATGCTGGATGTGCAAACCTTGCTATGTACAGAGCTTTCCAAATATTGTTCCTCGAAAGTCTTGATGAGAGTTTCCAAAAGTATCAAATTAAATGTGCATGTTGCGGCTCTGGCTGCAGTCAATAAATGCAATGCATCCATCACACGCCATTCGGGTTCCGCGCCACTGGCAGTGTTGCACACACGAAAAACTTAAGAGAAACTTGAAAACATGAAGAATAAACCAAAGAGATGACAAGAAATCAACAAAACGAATAAGGTCAAGGCGAAACAAGTGAAAGAAACCCTGTATAGCTTGCACTTCACGAAGTGTTCCGCAGTAGCTATTACAATCCGTTAACGAACATCCGAGCGAATAAGACTGACAAAAACAATCATGTTTGCGAACTGACTGAGTTTTATCTCAAATCATGCATACTGTATCATCAAAGAGTATGTATGATGCATTGTGCAGTTATGATATTTGATGGTAGGGTGACCTCAAGGTAGGGAGAAGGTGAATTAACAAGTGAGAAGTGCTCTCTCTATCTTGTTCTGTTCATTAATTCTTTGTTTGTGGCTGAATGTGGAGTAGAGGCTTCTGCTCACCTGGGGTCCTTTTGGATGCTGTCCACAGAAGGTGACCTGACCAGCGTGGCCTCTGGTGGCAGTGCAGGGCCTGATTTGCTGTAGGGTGAGTCGGTTGAGGGGCAGAATTGCAGCGTGCGATATGGGTTGGCGTAGTCGGGCGCGGCGGCATAATTGGAGCGGGGAAAGGTGCCTGTGGCGTTCTGGCTGCCGGTGCGCTGCAGGGGGATGGGCTCGACGCCAGGGGAGGACGGAGCTAGAGCAGAAGAATAGGTGCAAAAAAACAGAGTGGCACATTTGGCTTAGTGAAAATACAAAGTACAAAAACAATACACAATACACAAGATGCTCTGCGTTTGTCGCTGAATCTCCAATTCCCGTTAAAAACTGTACAAGGGTGTAACGATGCACAAAATTCGACTTCAATACAATACAATCCATCTCGAATAACAACACATTTCCAATACGAAAAATAATGCACTGCCTGAAAATGCGCCTTAGGTATCCATTT
Source organism: Platyallabes tihoni (assembly GCA_030068045.1). NCBI lineage: Eukaryota > Metazoa > Chordata > Actinopteri > Siluriformes > Clariidae > Platyallabes > Platyallabes tihoni. Next base: position 23,429,176 of record JAQQZS010000001.1, read on the forward strand.
TCAATTGATTAAAACAAAGTACAATAATTGATATTCGCTAATGACAGTGTTTGTCATGTAGAGGCGCCACGGCTTTTTATTCCGTTATCGGCTGCTGTTTGTATGAAGATCCATTAAGACTCTCAGCAGCATTTGACAAAATGAAAAAAAAAAACAACAACAACTTTGTAGTTCATTGTTCATTCATTCATTCATTCATTCATCTTCTATACCGCTTTATCCTGTATTCAGGGTCGTGGGGGGCCTGGAGCCTATCCC
>JAQQZS010000001.1:23460456-23471053 GCA_030068045.1 Platyallabes tihoni
CGGTATCGGCGAGTACTGAAATGCAAGTACTCATACTCGTACTCGTTTTCCAAAAAAGTGGTATCGGTGCATCCCTAGTTGAGGCTAATTGCAATGCCTTCTCCACCATGTTGGTCAATCATATTCTATGAGGGATGTTCAAGTCAAACCGGGACCTTGTGTGTTTTTACTTTGAGTAAAAACTCCATTAATTTCTCTATATAATCCCCTGCTACACTAATAGACTTATAAAAGCATTTCCTTAGTGCTTGGCTACCATCAAGGTTGAACAATTTCTTAGTACGTCAGGGCCATTATCAGACTGCATGTTTCATGTCTGAAATCCTGGCCTCCCAGGAACTCCTTTAATCACCTCAAGTGAGGTCAGGATATAATATGCAAATAGTATTTGTGAATGATTGTGTGTACAGCTCTCACAGACAGATGCGTCTCTTGGCAATTTGGCCACAACTTTTTCTAAGATCAGGCGTTCCATGTCCCCAGAAAGAACTGCAATGGCCTCCGAGCTACCTCAGTCGGGATTGTGATTCATGGACATTCATGGATGGCATTTAAAAATAAATCACACTATTCAAATGCTTTACTGTGGCTAAGAGTCTCATTACTGTTTTGTGCTTGAAGGCGTCTGTAAATGTTAAAAGATTTTATGCCTTGAATCACACGAAATTCCATCACAAGTCCTGTTTTGACTTGAACACAGCTTCTGCTAATCAATTTACAAGGCTTGTGCAGACATGCAACGTCTGAATTTCATCGAAAAACAATACAGGCATCACAGAATTGCACACTGACTATCTTAAAGGACATTTAGACACTTTCATCTAGAGCAGAAAATGTCTGAATGTCTAATTCCAGCACTGTCTATATTGACTGTGGAACAATGCCAGTGCCGACACACTGACTGGCAGATTTAAATCCTGGCTAAAGGTTGATTTTGGCCCAAGTCCCACAGTATAAACAGCTGGTAGTCTGTAACCTCCTAGGCCCAGTGACAAGCACCTCAAGAAGCAAAACAGTATTCTGAATTGCTTTATAGACAAAGAATAATTTGGCAGGAAACAAGGCTCAACTGAAATCAATAATCCAGGAACTGAGACAGTGTGACACAATGGGTTGCACTTCTCAGCCACATGAGTTTCCAGTCATACTGATAATGACCTACTACTTTTGTCACTGCAACTTCCTCGAAGTGTTTTCTATGGTTTGCCTTCCTCAGTCAGGCACTTCAGTTTAAAGTCCATTTAGATGGTGTACACATACTGTAGGTTCCTCTGATAGCCAGTGCCATTACAATTCTGGTTCCTTTGCACTTTAAATAAGGAACCCTCCATCCAGAACACATCCACCCACTGTCTGACACACAAGCTGACACTAAACTTTCACCAAAATGGATTTAACTGACATGAAGCCAGACTCACTAGGAATATTTGCACCGGCATGCGGCAGATATTATCGCACCTCATCGAAAAGTTTCAGTCAGAACGCTTCCAGGTTCTTTTGAGAATGCTTGGATGGATGATTATATCCACATCAGTAATTTCGCCAGGCTTGCTGGAACTGCAGGCATTTGACAGATTGGTCATAAGACTGCAACTGGACCCCAGACACCAAAGACCAAAATGTGTCTCAGTGAAAGAGGAGCTTCTGATGCCACAAGGGTATTGGGCTCAGGTGGCCTCTTGATGGAAGATACATCAACCAGATAAAGTTGAGGGCTGTCTGCTTTGCAGTCAAAAGGGATTAAATTACTGGTTGTGGTTCTCTAGGACATGATGCTCTGGCTTGCCACATCTTAAATGCCTGTTCTTCACAATTGCTGATTCTTCCTATTCTGTGCAGGATTCAGCAACTAGACTGTAAAGCTGTCACTTGGTAGGCAATATCGTGGTTTCCACTGCAGGAGGTGGGAACGCTCTGGCAGCTCCCTCTCTGAGCAGATCAGCTGTCCCAAATGGACAGCCACCAGTTCACCCTTGCATTTTCCTGTTCTTGCATCCTGTTCTTGACTCTTCCTAACAAATTGTCGAACAGCAGCACGTCTCCATCTACCCTAAAACTGCTGTACTGTATATGGGCGTTATTGCAGTTCACCACCATGGATGGCATGTCTCTGGAGCTCTAAGGACACAATGCGGTCATTGGCCCCCAATAAGCCCTACTGGAGCCCTTTAAGAGACCATGTTGTGTTAAAGTCTCTTAAAGATCCTCATTATACAGTACACTTATGTGTAAAGTTCTACCCATGTGTGAAGAAGCTGATAATTATAATTCACTGCTGAGAGTATGGCATTGATGATTGGACGACACATACTGTATTATCCAGGTGTTATACTGTACACTGCCCCCTGGGTGGGTTAATACTGGAAAAAATACTTAAATGTTAGATAAGTACTGTATGTATATTTGGTCATGACTTTATGGAATAACCTTTTGGAACCTCCACAAGTTCAACAAGAAGGTTTTTGTTGGATCATCTCATGATAAGTGAACATGTAAACTAGCTGTTGCAATCCTGCTACAGAAGCAAAAACAATAAAATAATGAGATTGATATTAAGGATAAAAATACATGCTATGGCTAAGGGGCATCATTGCGATGCATCACCAAGTTCTACCTTGTGGACAAAGGCTGCGATGTAACTTTTTAAAGACCATACGATTATATAACCTACAAAAACAAATTTCTAAAGTTCATAAAGAAAGAGAACTTTAGGGAGCTTAAGGGAAGCGCTAAAATACAGAAAAGTGTCTGTGGAAGAAGTTTCCTAAGCAGGGAAGGATTTATTTGGTAATGTTTGCTTTGTTAACTCTGAAAGGCAAGCAGGAGCTGCAAATCCCCAGCTATATCAGAGAAAGTCTTCCTTTAAAGTGAAGTATGAATTCTGGCAAGTCTATTTCTTTTAGAAAGAAAAAAGCCCAAGTAACGCTGTGGATCCCCCAAGATACCGTTAAGATAACGTCTGTGAACTTTCCCACTCATTTAAATGTAATGGAACATTAAAAGGCATTAGAGGATTGAGAGCCACTTCCTCCAGGACTACCTCTGGCAAAAGCTATTTGTTTAAATCATTATTTATATCAGTTGTAAAGAACCGACTGCGAGTGACAATTTAAAAAACTGAACGCGGTAGGAAAGACTGTGATTTGGTATTAGCACAGCTGGCATTAAAAAAAAAAAAAAAAAAAAAAAACGCCTGCATTTTCCAAATTCATCCTCCGCTCACAAAAGCCTGCTAAAGTCTCGGGGTGTCTGACACTTGCCCAGTGTTATTCTGTTAAACCACCAATGGGGTACTGATGCCTGGGTAAGTGAATGTACATCAGTCTCTTTAAATACCCTGGTTCATTTTCCTCAACTCACTGTATTGCTGATCATCACCATTTATAAAAATCCTAAATAGCGGTCTACATTCTATCAGCACATGCCCTCATATAGACTGCAATGACAGAACTAACACTATGAGGCCACGAGCGGTGAAGAAAGAAACCTGCAGACAGAAGACTAGGAAGTGGAAATGTAGTTAAAGGGAAGAACTTTAAACGTGAAACGGGGTCATTCTTAGTGCCGCCCCCTTTTTTTGATCACATAAACATGTGTACTAACCAGTGCATCCTCAAAATTCTTACAGTGTGGGATTGCAGGGGAGATTATATTGCGTTTACACACACACACACACACACACACACACACACACACACTGTACCTGAATATTTTGTATCGTTTAACATGCTCCTGGATACTAATGAATACTACTTTTAACTGAAAGTATTATTATAGGGGTTTTACAGTATACAGGTCTTGGATATACAGTAGAGGTCTGTAGAGAGTAAAGGTCTAGACTAAAATAGAACGATGCCCTCTATTGGTTGAAGGCTGCCACAGATTATAAATTATGTCAGTACCAAAAGTTCTAACTATTTTTTGTTTGAGTTACTGAAATTATAATCCTAATGTACGCGTCACTTGAATCTTATGTATTTCAACTGTTCCGTTATAACACTAGTGTGTGTGTTTAAAAAGTAATGCAACTGGTTTGGCTTTTGTGGGTGGAAAGTTAACGGTTCCAATACATATGATTGCTTTGGATTTTTGCCTAATTTGTCTAATTTTTAAGTAGTAATTTAACTACTATGAAATAAATCGGTGCAAGTCCATGTTTGTTTGTTTTTTTAATACTGGAAAGGGTTCCTGGCTGCACCATATTTGAGAACCCTAAGTTTAAGTGACACGGATACAGCAACAGAGAGTGTGTGTATATCACTCAGCGTGCACAGATAACCTTGTGCAGCTATAGTAGGAGTAACGATTTGTTCTTAGGATTCCTTCGCTTAACATATTGGTGGTATTGATCATAGCAAACGCACACTCTCATCTAGTGCTTCTTATATCATGAACGCCAGCTATGCTAATTTTTTTTCCACCTGTTCTTTCTTTTTCTACCCATCCCGAGGCATCCTGGAGATTATGCCAGGTCCAGTAGACAGAGGCCAACCCTGAGAGGACCCTGTGACATGCAGAGAAGGACCACCTCCAGCTGGATTCTGCTTCATGATGGTTTGGAGCTATACATGCTGCTCCTGAGCTCCCAATGATCCAGACCCCCTCCGCCCCTCTCTGACTCATCCTGGTGCCAAACTGAACTGGACTCCATGTTAACTTAGACATCTTCTGTTATGTTGAACTTCCAGCTGTTTTCAAAACAAGTCCTGCTATCTGTTATCACTCAAATGATGATGGGTTCCCTGTTGGGTCTGGATCCTGTCAAGGTTTCTTCCTATTGCCATCTCATTTCCATAATTTTCTTTTGATTTTGTGAAGCTGGTTTGAGGCAGTGACCATCGCTATCTAATAAATAGTTAATAAATTAAAGCGAATATGAACGTAAATAGGAACAGAAAATAGGAACCTGTCCATGAATAATTGGGAGTAATTTAAAGTAACAAAAACGAAAAAGCACATCATTGAGCGGTGGGGTGTGGTTGAGAGTTTGTCTCATCTGTGAGCCAGACAGAGAAAATTGGAAGCCTACAGCGTAATAGTATGGCTGACATTTTTATCTCCCTTCTCTAATAACAGAGCTATTAGACTTGCCCATAGCAGCCTATGACTGTGGCCTACTTTACCGTTCCCCATGTCACTCCCAAACCCTGATAGTGTGTCAATTTCTTTCCACCTCTCCTGTGGTTAAAAGTGGTAGAGCACGCTTAACAAGGACAAGAAACGGAGTTCTTGTCATAATCAATTCCATCTCTGTATGGCTTCACATGTGTTTCAATAAGGCTTCCAGCCATAAACACGTGTCGTTTCTTACTACGGTAATAGAAAGGCTAAATAAGATCACCAGCTCCATATACTGTACATTCCCACAAACTTGTCACCCATAGATAGTGATCATTTATTACCAACTGCAGAATGGGCAATGATTATTTTCATTCATTCATTTTCTATACCGCTTAATCCTATGATCAAGGTCGCGGGGGACCTGGAGCCTATCCCAGGAGACTTCGGGCACTAGGCGGGGTACACCCTGGACAGGGTGCCAATCCATCGCAGGGCACACACACATAGGGCAATGATTAATTGTGTCAATTAAGTGATCAGCTTAACCGTAAATTGATATGGTCATTATACAGTATCTGTCACAGGGACACACTGTTTCTGACTTAGTTCCTAGTTACAGCAGTATATACTGTAAAAGCTTATAGGAAAAAAAAACTTCAACATACACACAACATTCTCAATGCAACAGCTGTAACTATAACAGAGTTTGTATTACTTTAGATTAAATTCCCTCTGAAAGTCAATCTTTTTGTATTTGCTACAGTATACACTTAAGATGTCTGGGTTTGAGGTCAAAAGTTGATTATAGCTTTGGTTACATGAACAATATTTATTCAATCCTAATAAAATCAGTCTAAGTAATAAGAGATTCTGATAAGATGTGCATTTATGTGCTTTGCTCAAAGCATCTTATCAGAATCGAACTCTTTTGACATGCGCACAGTGGTTTCACCAGCTATGAAGCATTTAATCTGCTTGAAATGTATATTATAAGAAGAAGAAGGCTTTTTTTTCCACAACTTTGAAGTTAGGTTAGACACCCTGTCTTTTAAGAAAAAAGACAAATCCTGTCTTCTGCATTATGTTTCATGACATGAATTCATGATCTGTTAGCTGCTTCATTGTGTCTAAAATGTGAGGCAGTTTTCTGCCAGAGACCAGGAGCCAGTGGAGGAAAGTCAGACGCAAAGACAGGTAGGAGAAAGTTTAACATAGATTTCTTCCACAAAATAGATTGGTTGAACTCGCTACACTTCCAGCAGATGCCAATGCCATGCTGACTAGCGCTAAAGCCATAGTTAATCAGTAACACTGAACTGAAGTGGTTTAAATTACAATTGACAACACTGTGCTCTTTCTATCATTTATACTGTACATACTGTATACACAACGATCAGCCTTAACATTATGACCACTGACAGGTGAAGTGAACCGCACTGATTACCAATTATGACCCAGCAAACTAGCGACAGTATCATGGACACCCAAGGCTCATCCATGCCCACTGGTGCCAAAGGTCTGACTCCACAGAAAAGCCAATGCAGCACAAATTGCCAAGACTAAAAAAAAAAGCCAAGACTAGTAATGATAGAAACACACCAGAACATCCGGTGCACCACAGGGCCCAGCAGTCAAAGAGCCTAAGGCCTTGCCTCCAAATTCCCCAGATCCCAATCCAATCAAGCACACATGGAATGCACTGGACAAACAAGTTTGATACACGGCGGCCCCACCCCACAACCCACAGCAACCAATGACACCATAGCATACCACCAACACTGTAGCACCCCCCAGAGGCTTCCGCGGAGCCCCACCCCGAGGAGCCAGAGCCACTCCGGTGGCCAACTAGGTGGTTTTAAAGTTATGGCTGATCATTACAGACCCCACGTGGGCGGAGCCTAAGTGGAATCAAAAGGATTCCCTGAGCATGTCAACTTTAAGTGAATGTGTACGCTCACTCTCCTGAAGCATGAGTGTTGCTAGAAAAACTATTATTTCTGTAGCAGTTACTTAAGGGGTCAGGTTGCCAGCTTGATGCCTAATAGTCCTTCACACACTATGGGGAAATCTGGAAACACCAATTAGCCTAACCTGCATGTCTTTGGACTATGGTAGGAAACCCACCCTGGAGGTGCAAGGCAACAGTGCTAAGCACTAAGCCACCGTGCTGCCCAAGGAAATGCCTATTTTTACATTTAGACCCTCTTCCCGTTGTGCTTTTCAATATTTTTATGACACAGTGGGAACTTCATGGTCTTTGTCTCACTGTCTCTTTGTCTCACTGATCTAACACACCCTACTGTTTACATTTTTTTCCTCATTCGACAGAAAGTTACATAACAGAGCAATATCACTTTGCCTATCGCTGTGACTAGCGAGTAATATCACTATTGAGGCGCTTACAGAGTTACGAGAGGAACGACCTAATGTTATTACTCTTAGTTACCTCCAAAATTTCTGATTAATATTAGGTGGCATGAAAAAACTTTAGAGACATGCCAACAAGAGACTATACTTTATTTACACTCACCTGATATGAACTGTGCGATAAAAACACAAGCAATGTCCAATGATCACCTTTGTCCAATTCTTTTGTCTTATTGCATGGAACCAAAATTGATTTCAAAATTGATTTTTTTACTGATTGAAAGTGATAAAATGTAACAAAATTTCTGTTTTTTGCTTGTAGAGAACATATAATCACGATGTAGGCTCTTAAAAAGTCTTTACAGTAAGATGCATTCTCGTAAAAAGAATTCCATCTCATATATGATTGCTTAGATGTTCACAGATGATTCAATCTTCGAGTGCAATGCGAGCCAATCTAAATTTAATAGCAGCTTGTGTTTAGCACTATTAAACTCCATATCATAAAGATTCCCATCAAGTCACGGTGTAGCTGCACTTTCGGCTGCTCTTTATAGATCTTATTTTGTTTTGGGCCGGACTGAACTTCTTCAGGCTACAAATAAGATCACAATGAGAGTAACAAAAATGGATTATTTAAAGAGGATATTTAAAAGCATTAAACGACATATTAAACCCAAAAGCTACTAATAAAAGGAACAAAATCACAGAGAGCTTAAAAGGACCTCTCTCCTCTGCATTTGCTCACCCAGGAACACATCTGCAGGCATTTGCCCAGGTATCTGAAACTGTGAAAAATTAACTAGTGACAGATATGTGCTGGTGTCATTTTGAACTAATATTCCAAAATTTTTAAATGTTTGACTCACTTATGGAACTCGGGTCAGAAACTGTTGTTATAATGGCAGCCAAGTCATTATAGCCAACACTACAAGCCTTTCGAAAGTCAAGCCATTGCTTCACTTGCACTTTACAATATGGTGGCACTGCTCGGCCATTGGCGCAAATGCAATGGGCTGGGTACACGGTAAATATTAAGTCTATATACTGTAAGGTATTCATATACTGTAGTTTACTGATCGGGAATGGAAGAAAATTTTTATTTATGGAAACGTATCACATCGACTAATGTTAGCACCACATGTGGCAAAAGATCAGATCAAATGGCTGACATTTTCATACTGAATAGATTATCAAAGGTTTACACGACCGTCTCATTTTGATTGACAATTCATTCCAATTCCGGATCGAATCATAAAACAACTAAAAGAAGCTGCATTAAAAGCATGGAAAAGCAACAAAAGTCTCCAGCTTGATGGAGTTATTGTAAGCAGCGTACAATATACTGGAAATGTTAAGTACTTGCACCTCCAGGGTCCGGGTTCGTTTCCTGACCAGGCTCGATTCCCATCTCTGTGTGCATGGAGTTTGCATTGCATCCGGTTTCCTCACACAGTCCAAAGACATGTAGGTTAGGCTAATTGGTGTTCCCAAATTGCCCGTAGTGTCTGAAAGAGCGTGTGAGTGTGTGTGTATGTGTGTGTGCCCTGCGATGGATTGGCACCCTGTCCAGGGTGTACCCTGCCTCGTGCCCTAAGTCTCCTGGGATAGACTCTAGGCCCTCCGCGTATACAGGATAAAGTGGTATAGATGACGATTGTTCCAATATTTCTGTTCACCTACTTATTGGATGATCTGACACTGAAGCTACCATGTTCTAAGTTGTTTACATCTAGTTGTATAAATACCATGAAAGTATCTCATATAATATCTCATATGAACATATTCTTTTTTTTTTTTGTTGCTTAAACTCAAATGCTTTTCGTATAGAGCAAAAAGGAAAGAATTGGCCTTGCAGTTCCAGTACTCTCAGAAGGGACTGTGTAGTTTACAAGTCAAAGTGTGTGTATAGGCTCGAATTGACCTTGACCTGACTTCTCTCTATTTACATAAACCATGATTGTATGACACACATGTTTAAGCTGATAAACCCTTCCTTTATTCATTCACACCTACACTTACTGGCCACCTTAAAGGGAACACTTGTATACCTGCTTGTCAATGTGGCATGTATTCCATTAAACGCATAAAATAATGCAGATACAAGTCAACAGCTTCAGTTACTGTTCACGTCAAACCTCAGAATGGAGAAAAGCGTGATTTCAGTGACTTTGACCATGGCATGTTTGTTGGTGCCAGACAGGCTGCTTAGAGTATTTCAGAATCTCTTGGGATTTTCAGACACAACAATTTAAACGGAATAGTGTGAAAAACAAAGAAAAATTAATAAATAACTGAAAACATCCAGGGAGCAGCAGTTCTCAGAAGTCTAAATGCCTTGTTGATGACAGCAGTCAGAACAGAATGACCAGTTTGGTTGGAGCTGAGAAGGAAGGATATGGTAACTCAGATATACCCCTCTATACAGCCATATTGAATGGAAAAGCATAAGACACATTATTGCATTGGTGGATGGGATAAAACATGCAATTTCCACTTACAGAACTGCATGTTTACTTAATATTTTTAGTTTTTGCTAAATTTTAGAGATTCTGGTAAAAATCACAGGAAATCACAATTTCAACTCCATAGCACATAAATACATAGGGGCCTTAAAAATACATACACACTTTTGTTATTATGCCCTTTTTCGAATTGAATTATGGCAGCAGTGTGTAGTATTATGTTTTCTCTAAAGATGTCTGTAGTTGCACCATAATTGATGCTACCGTATCATGTGACTGTCAGAAACAAATATTTTTCCTGTTGAAGTGGCACCAACAAATATGCCAAGTCACCAATATAAAAATTTTTACATTTACATTTAGGCATTTGGTAGACGCTCTTATCCAGAGTGACCTACAAAAGTGCTTTGAAGTTTCATTTCAATCTTTACACATTCTGATGTTCAAAGTGAACCTGTACTGCAACTCCATACTGATTTTATGCTTTGTGCTGCTGCCACATGATTGTCTAATTGCATAAATTAACAGAGATAAAGGAATTCATATTAAAGCAGCAAATATACAATTATATGCTTTTGCAAAGGAGGCGGCACGGTGGTGTAGTGGTTAGCACTGTCGCCTTGCACCTCCAGGGTCCGGGTTCGATTCCAGGCCAGGCTCGATTCCCGTCTCTGTGTGCATGGAGTTTGCATGTTCTCCCCGTG
>JAQQZS010000001.1:23480581-23494411 GCA_030068045.1 Platyallabes tihoni
ATGCGAGAGTGATGAGCAACATGGAGCAGGAGTGCTCAAATGATCATGATGGGGCTGTGGCTTGGCGTGTCGTGACACAATCTCCCACTGGAGGAGTAGGCACGATGGAATGTCTGGATATATGATGGTGGGTGCATTCTTCCCCTCTGTACCAACCGGCAAAAGAGCAAAAAACATAAAATATATCAAATATACATATAGAATATATACAGTATATAATGAAAAATATATAAAATATATACAGTTTATAACTGTATAACACTTAAAAATTCCATTCTCCAAAGAAATAAAACTTTTCACATACCTTCCAGAGTTCTCTTGCAGAGTTCACACGTGAAATGAGGTGCCCACATGCTCACACCTTATCTTGATCCGCAGCAGGAATGCAAAATATGCCTTGTAGGCCACATTTTAGCAGATGTTGCCACAGAATTGATAAATTCACCACAGACATAGCAAAATGCATCTGGCAGATGCTTACAGCCTCTAGATGCTATCTACTGTATAACGAAATTAGCCAAACACTAGCACTTGTTAATTTATCTATCCAATTCAATCTCTGAAACGAAAATTAACTGTTAAATTAACAATATTTTTTGTATTTAAACTGCTTTAAATGATATAGAAAGTTATAGAAATTCAAGAAAATTCTAAAAACCTCTTAATTTTTTTTAATACATTCTAGACATGTTCTGGAAGCTTCTTGAATGTTCTAGTAAATTATGGCAAGTTCTCAAAAATTCCAGAAACTTCTGGAATACTCTATAAATGTTTTCAAACAATGTTTCATAAAAACTCCTAAAAACCTCTACAAAATTATACTTCAGCAGCTACCACTGAATTTAACTGAAAATTGAAAACAGTTTTAAAGAGTTTTAAAAAAATTGCTGTTCAGGTCACAAAAGCAACGTTTAAGCAGAACCAATTGTTTTTTTTTTCTTTTCTATGAAGTAACACTTTGAGACCAAAGACAAGAAAAAGTGAAAATTTTGTTACATTGTGAAGGAAGTTTAAAATCTGAGCTCCTAAGTTGCACAGTGGCTAATGCTAAGGACAGGGGTGGATAACGCTTTCCTGTGAATGTGTTACACTATCCCCAAAGTGATGTGAGTAGCACTTTGAAAAGTAGTCACATGTTGTCACATCGCTCAAAAGAAGCACATGATAGTCTTCGTCCCTCTGTGATTCCGAGTTGTTGCCTTGATGGGAAGATTTCCTAACAGTGACGGGTGGGATTTGTGTGGGGACTGGTTTAAAATCTAATAATGAGAAATTCTAGTTGAATCTGTCTGGATACAATATATATTTACATGAAAAGATTTTTTTTTTTTCAGTGCATGGTTTTTACACATTTAAAGCATAATGGTATTTGAGTTTTTTTCTGATTCACCCCACTGATGTTATTTATGTTGTGAAGATGTGTTATGTTGACTGGCACAGCATCTTATATGTGAACACAGGACAGATTGGCTTAATGTACACTGCCATCACACCTCTACACTGTTTCTTGTAACTTGCCTCAGATGCTTGCACAGAATTGCTGAGTTGCTTTAAGGATATCAGGTTTTTCTTGCCTATTGTAATTTTTTGTTTTGAATTTCATTTTCTTGTATTCCATCCATCCATTAATCCATCCATCCATCCAAGCATTCATCCATCCAGCCATCCATCCATCCACCCATCCATTCATCCATCCATCCAAGCATCCATCCAAAATTCATCCATCTATCCATTCATCCAAGCATCCTTTCATCTATCCATCCATCCATCCACCCATCCATCCATGCAAGCATTCATCTATCTATACATCCATCCATCTAAGCATTCAGCTATCTATCATCCATCCATCCATTCAAGCATTCATTCAAGCATTCATTGAAGCATCCATCCATCTATCCATCCATGCATCCATCCATCCAAGCATCCATCCATCCATCTATCCATCAATCTATGTGTCCATCCTTCCATCCGTCCATCTACCATCAGATTATTATCTTAAAATTTGGAATTATCTTAATGCTGCTTTGCGTCTATTAATACCTGTTAGATAAGACTAAAAATATTTTTAAAAGCCTGCTGCCATACTCCCAAACCATCCATGTAAATTTATATAGAAAATAAAATAGCGATTTAATTTTTAGAAGTAGCTTTTCTGCATTCATGATTTATTAAACAAGTAGTTTATAGATTTCTCACATTGCTACTAAATCTATGAACTACTTGTGTAATAAATTATGAATCTTCCGAAGGAAGACATGTGTCGCCTGTCTGCAGAAAAAGCTACTTCTAAAAATTAAATCGCTTTTCATTTTTTTCTATATAAATTCACATGAATGGTTTAGGGGAAGTTAGGGATAGAAGAAAAGCGGAAAGCTGTCAGAAAACGAACGATGGAGGCACGATACAACGGATGGTGATCCCTATGTGACGCCTATGCTTTGCAGTGAGGTGTCCCGAAAACTAATAGCAGTTGTAACATTTTGAGCACATAAGAATTAAAATAAAACTTTTCCTTTTACTACTAGCAGCATTTGTATCATTAAATGCTTTTAAACTTATATTGTATTGAAAGCAGTTGGATGCAGTTCCTGGGTTTTATTATATATAAAAAAATTAAACACACAAAAAAGACAATGCTGAAAATCAACACCAGTAAAGAGAATAAAAGGAACTTGCAGGGTGTGTTATGTGCTGGCATTAAGAAGGTCCACTACACTAATGCATACTAAAATATTAACCAGCATGGAGTCTGTGTTTAATCTTGGAAGGCAACAAACATATTGAAACTGTGACGTGTTTTTTAAGATTGCTAACAGGAGTCAGTTATTTATGTGACCACTTTGATACTGTAGTTATTTACAGGACATGGATTGGTTCAGTCATACCTAATATTTGCAAAGATGGAAGAATTCAGTACTTCCCCAGGGTCTGTCATGAAGAACACATAAAAGGTAATGATGTTCCACGGTATGAGGAGATATCTGAGATTCATCATTTGAAAACCGTCATTTGATGATATTGCCACTTAGGTGAATATTCCTTGATGCTATTTGTAAGCAAGATGGATTCTGTGTAGAGGCTCAAGGGTGCATGGCCGAGCTACACCTGTAAAACTTATTACAAGAGCACAGCAAATAGACTACACTAAGGAAAACACAGTGAAGACATACTGCAAGAAAATGCTATCAGAGTAAATGTTCCACAAGACCCAGGATGAGGAAGAACTAAATTCCTGCCAAGAACAAAAAAAAATCGAATGAAAAGATTTCATGTAGTACACACACAAAGGTAAATGTCAACTCACCTATACATAATTGAATAAGTTTTGTATGAAAGCTTCATGTCATTCATGGCTGTACAACGTTACATATCAGCCATAACTTTAAAACCATCCATCTAGTAGGGACAATACTGGCAATTTGCAGGACGGCAATTATCCTTATCTGCATGTCTTTGGACTATGGCAGGAAACCGGGGTACCTGGAGGAAACCCACCAAGCACAGGGAGACCATGCAAAGTACACGCACACAGACCCAAGGCAGGAATTGAACCCAGACCCTAGAGGTACAAGGCAACAGTGCTAACCACTAACTTTAAAACCATTAACATTAACACCACCTAGGTTTTAGGTTCCCCTTGAGCCATTGACTCAGATCAGGGGGATTTGAATGCTGGATCCACAACCATTGACTGCTAAGCCTTGTGGGAGGCAAGCTGTGATGCTCTGGGGGGTTCTGATACCTTTCTGTCACAGCAATCGTTGACTTTTTCAACGTTTTGTGCTACATCGTCTTTTCTGTAGGACTGGGCCAACTGAGCCTCACAAGCATAGATGAAGCTTGGGTGCCCATGATCCTGCCACCTGTTTACTGGTATGTAACTGATGATCAATGATATTCAAACCACCTGGTGTTGGTGGTGTAAATATTATGGCTGATTAAATGAAAATGCAGTAACTGCAAAAAGAAATCCTAGAGGTCCAGATCACATCATTTTTGAGTATCAGTTGCAAACACCCATTTTCTCTTTTCAAATCATCATTTCAAATTGCTGCTCGTGCTGCGTAACAGTGCAGTGCACTACAAGAAAAGGCGCTGCCTACTGTAGGTAAAAACCCTAGTTGTTTCCCAACTTACACTTTTATTTATAACAGTATTTAACTCATTTATGACTTTCAATAACTTGGTTTCTTCTTAATATTGCTTCACAATTTGGAATCATCTAAGCTACAATTTACTGTTCATTGTGTTCTCTTTTTTTATAAACATATATTTATACCATTAGCTTTGGTAGCCACCATGTTCTTGTCTTTATTACTGCAATAAAAGAAGTAAATCTTAAAGCTGCGCCTTTTAGCAACCAACTGTGCGGTGTTAATATAAATCCAGGCTTGTTTACTTGTGGCTCCACAACAGTGGAATAAATTATCCTGCTTCATTTGCTTCAATTACTTTAGCAGATACTCATATATGTCAGGAACTACTTCAAGATGCTTCTGAAAGCAATGAATAGCCAAGAAGTAGCGCATTCATCACCTGTTAGTGCGTAACATATTTATCCAGGTGTGCCTTTTTTTTGCATGCTGATGTACCTCTTGAGATAATCTATGACCTGTTCTGCTTTATTCTAACATGAGTTGTATCATTCCTAGCTTGACGGATTGTTCCCGAGCACTAGATCTTACTTCTGCCAACGTGGAATTGCGCTATAAGCACATTTACAATTCAAATGTGGAAGTAGCCTAAATTTGATTGCTCTGCCTACGAACTACAAAGATCTGATTTACCTATGCATTGTAAATATAAAAATATGAACTGTTCAAGGACGATTCAGCCACTTTTATTTGCAATACTAGACTTTATATATATCCAATCTGGGGTTATACAACCACAGCAGAAAAATATCAGAATTGCATTTATGTTGGGGTTTTTGGCACAGATTATCATTGCATTGCTCTAGATATTATTTCTACATGCAAATACCAATGATAGCTACAACAAAAGCAACAGTCACTGGATATTGTTAAGTTTTAAAATGATTTAAAGAAAGATTTATTGCTTGATGTGCCAGCCGTACCATGATACACCTGCCGGCCAGCCCGAACTCGGAGAGATGGATAAACACACACGCAAGCAGGATGTGTCTGAGGTTCTCTGTTTAACATCCTGTAAATCAAAATAACAAAGGTCATTAACATCTTATAATCATAAAGAGACCTGGACATGGACAGGCGACCGAAGACACATTAGCATTTTCCAGTTAGACAAAAGGGTGCCAGTAAGCTATTTGCATGTATATTCGTCTAGGCATGGGCTATGGGAGGTATTACCATATAACAAACAAGGAAGTGCAATTATAGGGAAGTGTTTTATAGACATATTGGCATGGGAAGTTCGCACAATATACAATTATTTTTCCAAATGCTCTTACATTTTCATCTCATTGAGGGCTTGCTCAAGGGCCCGAAAATGGACTTCTAAAAATCTACAGAAATGAATATCAAATATAAAATATAAAATCGTCAAGTAGGTATCATGATCATATTTTATCAGCTGATCTCTATTGATTTACATCCCTAGCAACCAGCCCAAATCTGATGTTATAGCCTCTAAAGTGCTATCTCTGGGTGATATTGTGTCATTTTTACATTAACACTTAATCACAAGACATGTGCCACAGCCCTTGCAGGTGATCTCACTCTCCATTAGCACGCTATTGCCCGAACGTTTAACAGATCCTCCAAAAGACATGACGCATCCCTTCACAGCCCTGCTGTGTATCCTGACAGCAGTCTAACTACAGCCTACAAAATGTATTTAAAAAAAAAAACTTGCATTATGAATCAATCTACTAGCCCAAATATGATGGATTCTAAATTCTGTGTTTCAAGCTTTGCTTAGTGCAGGAAGTAAGGTTAAAGCAGTCCTTTAAATAAAATACCTCTCATAGCCATTTACGAGTGAGGGATAAAAAAAAAACCCCACAAATCCTGCAGTGCCATTCTCACCGCAAATCGTGACTAAATTTGACTAGTGCGCTTTATAAGTACGTGACAAGCAATCAATCTTGCATGGATGTTCACAATATGGCAGCCTTCTCGTCCAGCTCTTTTGTGCTTTTAAACAACCTGTTAACACTTTAATTTTAGTAAGAATTTGTCATTGGGGACAGCTGTCCTGAGCTAGTTTTCATACCAAGTACCTCCCATTAAGGTCTCAGCCATATGCTTTTGACAACAAATTAGTCTCTGCTGGCAGCGTCTGCCTCGTCTTTTAGCAAGCTGAGAATCCACTTCACCAAATTCTGTCTCGCACTCAAGGCTGCATTGCTCCAATAAATCCAGATGTTCCAGTACGCTTACAGCCCACATCACGACAGAATGTAAGTCCATCGAGTGTGGTGCAGGATATCAGACAAATCCAAAACCATCAGTGCGGGACCATCACTGGCTGGATCAATCTGCCAAGTTGTATCATTGCTACAGGTCCGTCAAAGCTCCTGTGACCTTATTGTGAAAAATTCTTCTGCTTTAAGCAGTGATCACTAACACTGGTCCCAGAGACAGTTGGATTGTTTGCCACAGGGACAGTCAAAATGATCCAGGCTTGTGTCACATACGAGGGGCGGTCCAAAATTTCATATTATCATATGGACAAAAACAGAGAGGATATTGGCCCAAATTATGTCTCTGGAAATGAGTACATTCATGAACATTTCTTCTTGTTTAAAAAAACTGTGGCATAGTTTACTGTTTCATTACATTATTTTTTCTTAGCAATAATAATTATTTTATGACCGTTCACTCGTAAAAAGAAATATTTCTTACAGTAAGCATTAAGTAGAACAGTTTGAATATTGTCTTTACGTGTCACAATTATCAGTACTCTATTTATAGCTGTGAGTTTTGTGTAATCCTATGCCATCATCCGACTGGCGGCTTTCAGCTGAGTGGCGTAACAGCAGTCACATTCAGACATTTTAATAAAAAATTCTGATATTGCCAGAAATTTGCTGTTGCCTGAGTTTTTGTTTCCAGTGACACTAAATTCACCATGACAGCACATCACATTATCTCAACTCACGTCCATTCTTTCATTATGTGTGGAAAAAAAAACAGTTAGAAAAAGGATACAGTGTAAACCTGTATGAACATAGAATTACTAGTGATAAACAAACCTGTTTTTTCTACCCTATGTTAGGATTAAAAATGTGTTCTCTCCAAGGCAGGGCTAAAGAGATTGGTATCTCACATTATTTCACTTCATTTGTACAAATGTTTAAAATGTTTGCCAATAATGACCGCTGCTTCAACCACTGGGAATTTACCCAGGGCATAGATTCTGGCTTTATTCAGACAGATGCAGGATTGGCTTGCAATTAGAATAAAAAGCTATACAGCACACGGGGGGATTAAAATGTTCAATACGGTCTTAAAGGAATCTAATCTCTAATCTAATCTCTTCTTCTAACACTGAGACTGAGAATGTGTCTGTCCCCAGCAGGACCTGCAAAAAAGCCCAGAAACCAACCTGAGCATGACATTTGGTGGATGATTCTCTACTTGCCCTTTACCTTATATGTGCACATCCCATCCCTTTAGAAGGCCTAATATGACTCTTCCTGTTGGTGCATGAGGCAGATTTTACAACATGGTCGTAAATAGGGAGGAGTGTTTTTTTTTCTAATAAAAGTGCCATTAATAACATTTATACAGACTTATTTTTTTTTTTTACAAAATTAGCACATACTATGTTACTGTCTCACCGAATTATTTTCAATTCAATGAAAAAAGTGCTGCAATGAAAATGACTACTACTATTAATAATCAACAGTGTTTATATCATACTGTATATAATTTCTGAATAAAATAGTGCAAAACAGCTAAGAAAAAGCTTATATTTAATTATCAAATACTGTACATCTCTTGTACCATTCTAAAATATTATTAAACTAAAAATACTGTTGTTGAGAAACACTGACAGTGTCAGAAACCACATGGGTGATAAATTGACAATTTAAGATACATACGCATATATGGTCATGTTAAAAAGTTAGTACCCCCTTTTAATTCTATGATTTTTCTTTTGTGTAAAAACAATAAAAATCATTTGATTGTACCGGGTCTCATTATTACACAAATATAACCTCAGATGTAAAACAACATATAACTAAAAATATGGGCAATACAAAGTACCCTATGTAGGTCCACCTTTTGGAGCAATAACTTGGAGCAATGGTTTTCTGTATGATTTATCACTCTCTCACATTCTTGTGGAGGAATTTTGTCCCATTATTCTTTACAACATTGCTTTAGTTCATTGAGGTTTTTTTGGAATTCACTTATGCCCAGCTGTGTTTACTGCCACAGCATTTCAGTTGTGGGTTGAGGTCTGGACTTTGATTAGGTCATTCTAAAACCTTCATTTTTTAGTTTTAAGCCATTCTAATATAGATTTTCTGGCGTGCTCTGGATCATTGTCCTGTTGCATGACCCATCTTTAGCTGTCAGACAGATGGCCTCACATTTGCCTCTTGAATACTCTAGTATATGGAGAGGTTTATGATCGATTCCAGGTAATAAAGTCGCAAAACAAAACCATATCAGCACCCCTCCATTGCCATGCTTGACAATGGGCGTGCTTTTTCCGCCAAACATGGCACAGGGCATTAGCCAAACAACTCTATTTTTGTTTCATTTTGGTGCCAGTAGTCTTGTGGCTTGCATCCATGTTCTTTTTAGAAAGAAAAGACCTTTTCCTGACAACCCTTTCAAACAAACCATACCTGTACAGTCTTCTTCTAATTGTTCTGTCATTTTTATTTGGACTTTTTAACATTTAACATGCTTAGTGAAGCTTGTAGTGTCTGAGATGTAGCTGTTGGAAGACTGGCAACTGTCTTGAATGCTTTCCACATGTAAATCTTCCTCACTGTAGAAACTTGAACACCAAATTGTTTGGAAATGTATTTATAACCCTTTGCAGGTTCATGTGCAGCTTCTCTAAGACCTTTGCTTATGCCTTTTCCTCCAGATGTGTTAACACATCTGGTATCAACAATTGGTTGATATCTGGTATTCACCCAGAGAACTGCCCATTACCGGATATTTTTTACTTGCTATGTGTTTGGCTGATTAGATATTTATGTTAACGTGCAGTTTTGGTCCATATCACCCACCACTGAACCACATAAGTAAGTTATAAGCACCACTTGCCCTGTACAGTATGGAAAATAATGGAAAGTAAAAATGTATACAGTAAACATGTCTCAAATTATCAACATAATTTAGGGAACAGGGACAAATCATGTCAATCTTTTTGGTCAAACTGAACCTTTACTGGTGGTATAATGAAGAAATCCAAATATTAATAAATGAATGCAGAAATGGTCACAGTCTGTTCAAAAGGTTGGCATGTAACAAATTACAGGCTACTAAGTCTTTGGCTGAGGCACGTAAAGTTTGAAAAGATATGCCATCCTGGCCAAATGTCACAGATATGTTGCAAAAACAGGACAAAGCCAAGGCAATTAAAGGCCTCCTCCAGTAATGTTTTCAAAGGACAGCTGAGCATGACACTGGTGATAAAGACTAATTATGTGGAGCTTGCTGTGATCAAATGAGGCCCATTGCTTTTTACAGTCTTCTCCTAAATCATGTTGAACTGTTTTCAGTGATTACCTTTTCTGTATATGTCATCAACATCCAAAGACTGATGAGTGCCTTTTGCCTTAAGCATTTAGCCGATACTCAATATCATTGCGCAATACTGAATGTCATTTCAGTTAAAGCTCTGGGGTAATAATCAAAATGTTATGACTGACAAAATGCCACCACTTGACCCTTAAGCAAGACTCTTCTTGGGCAAGTTGACAAGTTGACAATAAGACAAGTTGCTTGTACAGTAGTTGGTCTCTTGTTCACCATGTAGCGACTGCTTAATGGTTCCATATTTTACTACTTCTATTTACTATTTTCTTCTATTTACTGTTAAACTACCTCTTTTTTGCTCCTCCTCCGAAGATGTGACATCACATTAGGAGGAAAATCTCATTTCAGTCCTGGTCAGTAGAAGAAATCTCACATTTTCACTCTATTCTCTCATATTTTTCACTTGTACACGCATACCGGAGACCCATGTAAATGTCTAAAAGTGATTTTAGCAAAAATCTAATTTTGCATAATAGGTGGCCTTTAATTGGGAAATAATAATTAGGAAGCTAAAACATTTGTACTGCATATACTATAGGATTCCAAAGAATCATTTAAGCCAGCTGCGTGGATTTGTCATACCTGATTTGCATAGAGTTAATAAAAATTTATTTCAATTAACTTACAATAATTGAAATGTCACTTGTTTTTTCATCCGCTAATGTCCCTGAAAACACAGTTTTGTGTCAGACAAACATTGTACACAGAAACTGAATGGTTGCCTGTCATTTTCTATTGTGAACACAGGCTTACACAACAAAGACTGAAATTTCTAACTTCTACTTCAAAAAACTTTGTCTTGTTTTCTCACTCTTAATTGCCGCACTGACGCCCAAGCTCCCAGGCTTAAATTCCAAATAAGACTGTTACAAGAATCTGAGGTGGGATTTCAGTTACAGGCTTTTGAGCTCTGGATCAAGTTATCAACCATCAAAAACTTGTCATAATACAATTTGGCTTGTATAAATTAACGTGGCTTGAACACCATTTTACATCGTATGAACACAGACCTTGTGTGTCCATAAAATAAGGCCCAAGTCTTGTTAAAGTAACTGATAAATCCAATGGCAATGTGCTAATATTTGGTTATTATAACCTAAATCTTGCTCATCTACTTGCATCACGTCTTGGATATTCCCTTCATGGTTTCCCTAAAGCTCTTTTGTGCTTATGGGAGATAACGAATTAGCTGGCCTGAATATGATTAGCTCCATGTTAAGGAGTTCTGGCAGGATACCACAGCTATTTACAACCTTTAAATATAGAGATAGCAAAAATAAACAGACTATGTATAAGTCTCATGCTAATATACTGCAGGTATGTGATTGATTTTAAAGGAATTGCAGCTGAGGTGATAAAACACTACAACATGGCTCAATCATTCTACAGGACTGGAGAGACATGAGTGAATTAAAGGGCTGGTGCTTTGATGCTACTTTGCTTTGATTAGTCTTGGTATATCATAGTAATATCAATCATAGTCATATTAATGTTTTTGATCTTTAGTTAGGTTAGTGGGAGCTTAGTGGTCATGGGTCTGGACTACAAATCAAAAGGTTGTGACTCAAAATCCCAGCACTGCAATGTACACTTCAGCAAGACTCTTAACCCCAACTGAGGTGTGGCATCATAGCTGAGAAATGAACTAAAGACTCTTACTTTTCACTTGAAAGGTGGATTGAAAGGTGGATTAACAAGCTGGGTGTCCAGTTGGCACACATCTTTCTACAACAATGGCTGCAATGACAGGAAGTAAATCTGCACCGATACTACAGCGCTGGCAATCAATAGCTATGTTTACATAGACAATATTTCTTCAATCTGAAATCATTCTCACTAGAAAGTCCAATTTATATAGGCCCGCAAGTGGCGCAGTGGTTCACCCTATCATCTAGAGATCGTGAGTTTGATTCCCGGGTGAGGATATAACTTCTCACAGCCGGTGGCCTGAAGAGATCGGACTGCCGGGGCTCTCTCAGCGGGGTAGGATGAGATGGGAAGCATGTATCGCTCCTCATTAATCACGACTCAACAGCCAATCAGGGTGTCTGTAAGCTCACGCAAGTGGAAGGAGTGGATAGCGCTGTCCTTCGAGTGTGTTACGCTGCACCCGATGGTGTGTGGGCGAGCAGTTCGAAAAGATGGGGTCACATGGTTTGGAGGAAACACTTGATAGTCTTCGGCTCTCCCTGACTGATGATGGTGGCCTTGTGTGTGGGAGCCTCCTGGTGAGGGGTGGAATTGGATACGACTAAATTAGAGAGAAATCAGGTAAAAATCCCCAAAAATATACAAATTTAATTAAATAGAGAGTCCAATTTAACGGTTAACATGAACACTGATCTGATAAGATTTGCATTTAATCATACTATATTAATTTTTTTACATGGGGAAAACAGTTCTGCCTGCTGTGAAGGATTTAAATTGCCGGAAATGTAACAGAAGAAGTATTTTTCTCCCACTTTGAGTTATCTTAGACCTCCCATCTTTTCCGATAAGTCCCACGTTCTGCACTATGAATAATTACAAGAATTCAATCAAATCTATGATTGGTTAGATGCTTCTCTGCACGTGAAATGCGAGCCAATCAGAGAGTTGTTACTAGTCAGATTAAGGTTCGGAAATGGAAGTAAGGTTTCTCTCATTGAGACTTCTCATATCTCCTACTGTTACCCACATGTGTCGCAATCATTCTCTCTTTTTCCCACAAAAGCGAAACGATCGGATCAAGTGTTTACATTGCTAATATTTACCTCCTGAATGTATTATTAAAGGTCTACCCCACCTCTCTCTTTTTGACTGAAATACATTCCAATCATGCCATATCAGTTTAGACTATTCTGAGTGAGCAGTTTGTGCATTTTTATTCTAATTGGGCTATTATTCTGATTATTAGTGGAATATTAAGGTCCTGACATCACTAAGCAACACTTTTTTATGACAATGTAATTGAAGTTGATTGCAAACAGAAAATATTATTTTAAAAACAAAAGAAGAACACATTGTATGATCTCAGATGTGGCTTTTTAATGATGTTTTTCTCAATGTAAGAAAATGGTAAAGACATTAAGAAAGATATGATTTGCAAGTACCTTTAGAGAAACCTTATTATTTCATTGAAAGGACAGTGTCACACAGTTAAGTAGTGTAAAAAATACCGAGTCAACACCTTAAAACACTTTATATTTCTCAAACCGTTCCTGAGCAATTTCTACAGTGTGGCAGAAGACATTATCTTGCTGTAAGGGGCTATTAGGGAATACTGTTTCCATGAAAAGGTCTACTTGTTCTGTAACAATGTTAAGGTAGGTGGTATGCGTCAAAGAAAAATCCACATAGTTCCAGGAACTAAGGTTTCCCAGAAGAACATTACCCGGAGCATCACACTTCCTCCACTGGTTTGCCTTCTTCCCATAGTGCCTTCTCTTCAGCAGGCACACACATATGCACCCAGCCATTAAAACTTGATTATTTAGACCAGACCACCTTCTTCCATTGCTCTATGGACCAGTTTTGATGCTCACGTCCCCACTGAAGGAACTTTCAGGCTGTAGACAGGCGCTAGCATGGGCACCCTGACCGGTCTACGAATATGCAGACCCATATACAGCAGGCTGTGGTGCACTTTGTCTTGTGATGCTTTTCTATCATAACCGGCATTAACCTTTTCAGGAATGTGAGCTACATTAGCACAACTGTGGGATCGAACAAGACATACTAGCCTTCCCGCCGCACACGCATCAATGATCCTTGAACCTTGTTGATGGTTCACTGGTTGTTCTCCATTTGACCACTTTTAGTAGATACTAACCATTGCACACCAGGAACATCCTGCAAGATCTGCCAGTTTGGATTTACTCTGACCCAGTCACCTAGCCATCACAATTTGTCCCTTGTCAAAGTCGCTCAGATCCTCGTATTTGCCCATTTTTCCTTCTTCCAACACATAAACTTTGAGAACTGACTCTTCAGTTGCTGCCTTATGACAGGTGCGATCATAATCAAATAATCTGTTATTCACTTACCCTGCTAGTGTACTGTACAGCAGTGTTTTTCAACCTTTTTTGAGCCAAGGTACATTTTTAATTGAAAAAAAATCACAAGGCACACCAACAATCGA
>JAQQZS010000001.1:23503768-23516154 GCA_030068045.1 Platyallabes tihoni
CGGGGAGAACATGCAAACTCCATGCACACAGAGCCGGGAATCGAGCCTAACCGGGAAATCGAACCCAGACCCTGGAGATGCAAGGCGACAGTGCTAACCACTACCCCACCGTGCCGCCATTAAATAATCAATAATAATTAAATAATTATATATAATAAAATTACATAATTATACATAATATATATATAATTTTGTACAAACTAATAATTTCCACCTACTAATATACTGTGTGTGACTACAGGTGATATTCAGTGTAGAATATTTATAAACCAATTTGCAATACAAATCAAATCAGCACTGAGGTATCGGGATAATATCATACTCCCTGGTCCCTTGTGATTCCCATCCCTAAATGATGATTAATTTAAAGGCTCAAGATGCCAAACATGTGATGGTTATTTTTGAAAGCCCAACACTAGATGATTAAAGGCACAACTCAAGATGATTACTTTACATACGCATAAGATTTCTGGTCACCTGAACATCACACCCATATTTGATTCTTCCCCAAACTGTTGCCACAAAATTGGAAGCCACCAATCGTATCAGTGTAACAGTGTGGTGTACAATTAAAATTTCCCTTCACTGGAATTAAGGAGCCTAAACATGGCAATGCAACTGAGCTCAAAGGAAAATACTTAAGTGACCTAGACAAAATCCTGACTTTAACCTCAACGAAGAGTTTTGGAATAAGCTGGTGTATATATATATATAAATAAACAAATCACGAAGCACAACACATTTTGTAAGTCAGTTGCCATATACCTCTGCCAGCAAACACAAGCATGTCAAAGCAGCTGAAAGCCGTGACTGACAGAAAAACCTCATTGACTTTTTGAAGTTCTTGAGAATATGTGCATACATAGTAGATCCTGAAAGCCTGATATGGCACAAAGCAAATGAGCATGATCAACACAAAGCTCAGACTCTTAATCTGAGCCCAGAACTCTTGGTGAACCCATGAGACATCTCTATATTTTCGGGACACACGACACAGTATGTAACACTGACATGAGGCCAAGGCTATCCAGATCAGCAGTACCACAGTGCAGATCATGTAGTTCAACGCTTTCACATTTGTATTCTTAAGAGCAGCTCCAAATACAAAGCACTTATCACTAGTTGTATTCGTTCCTGATCCATAACTCATGGTAGAAGGGATAACAATAGCCAAAATGATGGCCCAGATTGTAGCACTGGCTATTACAGCATGCAGAGTTCGATAGAATTCCAGTCGTTGTCTCGATTCGAAGTAAGTCATGAATCGTGTACACAGGATAATGGCATAGAAGATGAAGCTGAGGTACATGTGCACATGAAGCATGCTGCTGACCAGCTTACAAAAATCGCTGCCTAGTTTCCAGTCATTGGAGATATAGTAGTAGACACGGAAGGGCACAGTGAGAAGGAAGAAGACGTGTACCACCAGCAGGTTGATGATTGACACTCTGGTGACAGACAGCACGTTTGACATAAGTGTGGTGCTCATCATTATCACTCCAACGATCCCACCAATGAAGACAAGCAGGTAGAGCACTGTCAGGCTGATCCTGTATCCACTTGGTATGGTGTCAGTGGAGTTCGTCTGTATTTCACTCCTAAAAAAAAAGGGAATCATTTGGCAACATTAATATGCAATAATAGGGAGCATTTGTCATTTATTGGTACACACATCTTGAGTTGCATTACAATTTTGGAGGCTTTGTTTATAAAGTACATACAGGTATTACAGTAGAATGTGGCCTTAAAGAGTGATGGTGGAAAATATATCACATATATCACACACCAAAAGAGTTTATGGCACTTCTGGGTTTTAGGCAATGAGAAATGCAATTAGAAAATCACTTTCACTATAAATAACACACTTTCTAGCATAAAACATATTGGACACTCGAAGATGGCCTTTAGCTTTATTATGGCGCATAATGTGGTGGTTAGTCGCTCCAATTCCAAATACTCCCAGAACCACTCTTTCCCAATGCGAGGCCTGAAATATGGCCTTTTAACTGATTAGCCTCACTATTTCTGTTTTATTTATTTATTTATTTATTTTTATGGGCACACAGTTGTTACATCTCATCGTGTGTGGAAAAGCTCTTACTCACTCACTCACTTATTCATTGTCTATACCACTTTATCCTGTCTACAGGGTTTCGGAGCCTATCCCAGGAGACTTAGGGCTTGAGGCAGGGTACAGTACACCCTGGATTGGGTGCCAATGGATCACAGGGCACACACATATACATTTACACACTCACTCACTCATTTACACACTACAAGCAATTTGGGAACGTTAATTAGTCTAATGTTTTTGGACAGTGGGAGGAAACCAGAGCACCTGGAGGAAACCCACCAAGCACGGGGAGAACATGCAAACTCCATGCACACAGTCCCTGAGGAGGGCCACTTTCTTCTAATGATTTTTTTTTTTTACAATGCATCTTCACAAAATGTACACAAAATGTACACATGTACATAAATCTATGAAGTGTAGATATTCCGTTTTAATTTAAGCAGATTAACAAAAATATTGCATTCTTATTTCTTACTATAGGGCTGAGTATCATTTAAAATACCAATCCCTTGACTTGAATTATTGAATTATTTCCTTAAATTATTATGACAAAGAGAAATATATTACACATTATGGTACATATTTTTAATTTTATTTTTCAGCTCTTTGGCATGTTTACATGCACTTAGTCATTTCATATTATAAAAAATACAAATATAATTAAAACAGGGTTGTTTAACATTTTGTGTTTTTATTCTTTACTTTTATGTTTCAGCAATGTGCCATCGGTGGTGTAGTGGTTAGCGCTGTCGCCTTGCACATCCATGGTCTGGGTTTGATTCCTGGCCAGACTCGATTCCTGAGTTTGCGTGTTCTCCCCATGCTTGGCGGGTTCCCTCTGGCTACTCCGGATTCCTCCCACAGTCCAAAGACCTGCAGATTAAGCTAATTGGTGTTACCAAATTGCCCGTAGTATGTGTGTGTGCCCTGTGGTGGATTGGCACCCTGTCCAGGCCTCCTAGGCCTCCTAAGCCTCCTAGGATAGACTCCAGGCCCCCCAGAATACAGGATAAAGCGGTATAAACGATGAGTGAGTGAGCAATGTGACATTTTTGCACTCAAACTGCTTTAAAAAAGCTCAGTCCCCAAACATTAAAATGATTCAAAAGTTCATAGCTGACAATAAAAAAATGTTTAAGTTTACAGTCCCGAAAATAATCTAGTTTATGTTAATTTCTTCCATTATTTTTTACCAATTATCCTGAGCAGTGTAGCTTGCTTTACGCATACACGATTATTATCACTGACTAGTATGACTGAGAGAGAGAGAGTGTCACAGCACTGTCCTTATTATTATCGGATGAGCTGGAATCTGGTGGTTTATTGATTATTGCATTAATCCTTTTTGTATTGCATACTTCTGAGCGAGTAGACATTTTTACACCTACTGTCCGATGCATATTGAGGTCGAGCCTCTCAAAATACAATACACATGCAAGCCCCATCTATAACCATTGTAATCAGCTTGCTGCGTTTTACTGGCTCACTGGCGCTGATTAAATTTACTCCTTAGGTATCCATATCCTCAGGTACCATAAAAGTATCACACTTCGGTACCCAAAATAAAGTCCCTTAATTTTCACATGGACAATTGGCTGATAAACAGATTGGTATTTTGTTGATGGGAAATCTTAATATGTGTCCAAAGAGCTACTGATGGAAATGAAGAATTGGGCAAAAAACAGACCAGCGATTTGGTACATGTTTTAAAAAGAAGTAATGCACTTACAAAGAATGCTCAGCAGCACCTAAATACCTTAAAGGCACCAGACATTTTACTGGATGGAATGAGTATGTGGAGGGGTAGACGTATCATTGTCAAAGTCTACAAACTACAAAGAGATGCATTGATGAATGTAAATACAGAGGATTACAGAGGGTCAAGATGCAAACTCCTGCTAACAGGAGTGGATTAGACATTGCTACAGTATATGACTTAAAAAATAAACCCTGCTCAGTCCTGATACAATATTTAACTTGTACCAGAATGATTGGCAGAGGGGACATTCCAAAGCACACCATCTATAAAGCTGCAAAACTGCTAAGATGGTGTCTGGAAGCTAACTGGATCTTTTTCTGGTTCAGTGGATACGTTTCAATACTCGTCCAAATAGCTTCTTCAGTCTAAAGTAATTAATAATCAACTTTTCGATGATATTCTGATTTATTGAGATGCACCTGCATATTTAAGGACCTGACTGCATACTGAATATTACGGTTCAATTAACTGGATATTTAACACACAAGGGAAAATACAGTGCAATGAGATTAAAGATCATTTCAGTGGAAATACAAGCTGAAACAGAAGTTGTGAAAAACTTCCTGTCCCGCCAGGTTTCCCATACCGCAGGTTGCAAAATGGTAGTTCTGAACAAAAGTTTGCTAAATGAATAGCAAATACTTTTGCCACCACATTCATTTCCCATCATTATGATGCCTAATCGAGAAAGTTTGATGTTAAGTACTGAATATACCGTACATACTGCAGCATGTCTGAGTAACTGCATCGATTGAGGTAGATGCTATTTTTGTAGTCCTTCACAGCTTTGAAACGGCAGGTATGTCCTGTTTTGTTTAAATAAAAGTCAGCATCAGAAATATTCAAATTTACGTGCGGTATATGGCCAAACGTTTGATGATCACACCCATATAGTATGTGGTTCTTTCTCAAACTGTTGCCACAAAAAAGGAAGCAACCAACCGTATAGAATGTTTTTGTTTAAGAGATTTAAATGTGTTGAGCTTCATGAAGACGTGTTTGTGTTTAATGTTTAAACCATACTCGCATTCCTTCCTCTCATAACGACATACCTTCCCTATTAATCTCTTTAGAGTTATTGAATAATTAATTAATATAATTTAGTACAAACAAATGGTTTGCATACAGGGTGAAAAAAAGTGCATGAACAAATGTTGATGTATTTTTTCTTGAGTGTGCTTTACCTTCTTAACATGCCAGAGTATACTCATGACATGATGCAGCACAGTGTATTGACCGGCATTATGATCACGATCTACATATAAAACATATTCTTACCTATTCTATTTCTTATATAATGTATTCAATATATATGTGTTTTATTTTAAAGGTTACTCACCCATTCATACTTGGAATACTTGCAATACGTTCTTTTAATACGAGGAGTCTACTTGACTGAACGGAAAATTGAGTCAGTATGTTGCTGCTCTCTGCCTTTTTGACATGTGCCAACCCTCACACACTTGAGGAAGTGTTGTCCATGAGATTAAAGATTAACAAATCGAATGGGGTAAAATACGGACATTCATTATGATTTTATTGTGTATTTTACATAACAATATACTGCAAACAGACTGTGAGGAGGAAGAAATGAGCTTCCACTTTAGTGAACTTTAAACCCTATCTACATGGAGGATAAAATTTCAATTCTTTTTCTTCAGAACAGTTTGTTACACTTCAACATCATTCAATCTGTGGTATAAGGAAGCAGGAAGGATTCCTTCCAAGGACATTGGAGTTTCCCTTGAGGCGAGGTTCAGTCAGATTATATTGAAATACACCGTTCAGCCCAAACATTAACATTAAACCACAAAACATTAAGCCAAATATTGTACAGTATAAGTTCCCCTTGTGCTGCCAGGGATGCTCTGGCCCCTCGGGACGTGACCACAAGACCAATGGGGGTAAGCTGTGATCACCATAGACAGGCTATCTTTTGCTCCTCAAAGGCATAAATGAGCCTCTGGTGACTATGACCATGTCAACAGTTTACTATTATATTGATAATTGACAATTATTGAAGGTATTCACTTCACCTGGTGATGGTATTAATGGCTGGGTGGGTTAGTGGTTACCACTGTCAGCTTGCAGCTCCATGGTCCGGGCTCGATTCCCGCCTTGGGGTTTGCATGCTCTCCTCGTGCTTGGTGGTTTTCCTCCAGTTACTCTGGTTTCCTCTCACAGTACAATATTGCCTTGAGGTCCTACCATGGTTGTAAAAAAAAAAAAAAAAAAAAGGGAATAAATACAAGTTACCATTGGCCTTCACCGTCCCTAGTTGAACTACAGAGGTTACTAGATGGATGTTTTTTTTTTTCTTTTTTAGAGTAAAAAAGTAAAAAATATTGCTAGCTATTTATTTAATTGGTCTCGTCATGATGGCATGATTCTGTTTTTTAGCAAGTCAATATTTACATAAACAATATTAACAATAATACATTTACAAACACATTTTAACATGGGTAGCTCTAATACATCTAGCTCGGAGATGAAATGTATCACAAGGCATTAGTGCCATATTCTACCTGTGCTTGGTGGGTTTCCTCCAGGTACTCCAGTTTCCTCCCACAGTACAAAGGCATGCAGATTATGCTAATTGGCATTCCCAAATTTACCGTAGTATGTAAATATTGCCTGGAGGTCCTACCACGGTTTAAAAAAAAAAAAAGGGAATAAATACAATAGTTACCATTGGCCTTCACCGTCCCTAGTTGAACTACAGAGGTTACTACTGGAGGTCATAAATTAATAAGGCAGTATAGACAATGAGTAAGTGAAAGTATCACGTAACTGTACTTCATTTCTGTCATCAAGTATCATTTTCAGCAAGTTGTACTGATATTAAAATGACCCCTCACTGTATGTTCTTACTCAACCAAAAAAATTAAATGACAAATTTGCTTCTCCTATTAACCTAAATATGTTTCTTATTATCTTGAATTTATTAACTAGCTACGCCTAAAACCCTTTACATTAAACCCTTGAGAGTCATATGCACACGGACAACTTGACGTTTATTCTCACTCACTATTTGTTCAAATAGAGGCCGGGCACTGTCATGTTAGTGCATGTTTGGGCCTTCTAATTCCAATGAAAAAAATCATAAAGCTACATCATACGTAGATGTTCTATATACAAGTGTACTTTTAAAGTTGTGGCAATATAATAGCTTGGAAAAGGAACACATGATGTGATGGTTTTGTGTCTAAATACAGTGCAGTACATACTTGGCTGACAACCTTAATAACAGCCAGGGATCAAATACTAGGCAAGCCACGATGCATAACAGTCAAAAGGGGCAAATGCAAAAGGGTAAATAAAACAGGAATAGTACACAGAGAATGCTCAGAAATCTGCCCTGACATGGCAAAACCTCACAAAGACAGGTGGTGAATGAACTTGTGATTGATTCAATAATTTTTAGCAAGTGCTTTACTGGTCAGGGTCATGGTGGATGTAGAGCCTGTCCTATAAACACTTAAAACAATAATCCTGGATGTGTTGTCAGTCTACTGTAAATCACCACACACACACACACACACACACACACACACATATATATATATATATATATATTTAATTCCCAGAAGATATGACCTGACAACCCTACTTACTGTAACACCATGTGGCGTGAAGCAATATACTGTAAACACTCTGAAAGTAAAAGAGGAAATTAACAGGAAACATATAGTTTAATAGACATGTGTGTGTGTGTGTGTGTGTGAGACAGAGAGAGAGAGAGAGAGAGAGAGAGAGAGAGAGAGAGAGTTAATGCCCAGAGTGGATTAGATCATACAGTGGTGGTCAAAATTATTTAGACCAGATATGCCCTGTATTATAGTTCTCCATGTGCACAAAAACAGGTGATTTCATAAATTAGTTTTAGCTTACCTGGCTAAAGCGTTGTAATAATTAACTGAAAAGCAAGTAAAAAACTGGCTATGTGATAATAATATTCAGCTTCTGGAGCCATGGCCTGGGTCACCTCCAGACCTAAACCGAATGGAAAACTGTTGAACAGCGCTAAAGAAGGCAGAAGGCGACAAAAACCAATCTACTGTACACGATCTTCAGGAAGCAATCAAGCAAGCATGGCTTAAACAAGTGACACCAGGCGTACTGCAGATGTCTTACTGACTCTATGCCCAGCCAGATCCCACAGGTTTTGAAGAATAAATCACTTCATACTAAATAATAATTGTTGTATAGCAATTTCATTGCATAAAATAACATATTCTTATTATCTTGATTTTTATATTACTATTATTATTATTATTATTATGTATTATTATTTTAATTGATAACGACATTGAATTTCACTTTTCTCTCAATACTTTTGGCAACCACCATAGATTTGTGGTGGAACCTCAAATGCAGTGGATTTGGATGTGACGGTAATAGAATACAAAATTTTTTTTTTTGCAGGAAAAGAATTAACATAAGCCTACGGTAATCCTTCTTATTTTCACAATACTTCTTTGTTTCATAGCGATTTTTTTTCGACTTGGTGGCAATATATACCGCTAAGAAAATTATGCAAACACTTTGTCCCTTATAAAGGGTGTAAAACCGGGACAAAGTGCTCCCTTTATTGCTTTTTTTTTTTTTTTACAGTACTAACCCCGTTCTTCAATTTACACTTTTTAAAATTTTGCTTGAAACACCATTATTGTTTCTCTCATGCACTGATATTCCACTGTCACTTGGCATCCCATCTACAGTAGACAGATATTGCAACGTAATTGTTATCATGCCCGGCTCAGCACCCTGCTTATCTGATCTCTCTGAGAGTATGATACTGTATGGGGATACACACCATAGCTGGAAAGCATGCTAGCTTAATGAACAATAGGCCAGAGGTTTTGAACCCTCCCTTGGAGATTAGTTGTGGATTAGCCGAGCACTAATCCAGACCAACACATGGCAGGTCACACAAAGTTGTGTAAGCATTTTTGTTCATAGATGTGCTATTTTCTGTGAGCAAGATGGCCAACATATATACACTAAGGTAAAGTAAATTTATGTATATCATGTTACTGTGTTAATTCGGTAATGGGTTATGGGATGGATAGAAAGCCATAAAAAGATATACAGTATAATATATTCATATTGAAATCCTTTTAGGAATAGTTTTAGACATACTGTAGTTCTAGAGCCAGTAATGTTTAGTGCATTCTACTCCACAAGACTGCTCAAATAAAATGATCATCATCATCTTGTGTTAGGGAATTTTTCCTTGGGCGGTGGTCTTCCATGGTAAGACTTGATGGCAAAACGGTTATTATTACAGGAGCCAACACTGGAATTGGTAAAGAAACAACAAGAGATTTAGCTAAAAGAGGTAACCATGACATTCATTTGTTTAGTGTGTACTGTACAGTACTTGCAAAGATATGATTCCGTATATCATACAGTACATTGACCAGACAATAACTAATCAAGTAGAAAAGTCACAGTTGTTTAATCACAGCCATTACATGAAGATTAGTCAGGTTTGGTAGTGTTGTCTCACAGGGGCCAGGATCATCATGGCATGCAGAGATATTATCAAAGCTGAAGAGGCGCAGAGAGAAATTATTGCTGAGTCGGGCAACCAAGACGTCATTATCAGGAAACTAGATTTGGCAGACACCAATTCAATTCAAGAATTTGCAGAAGAAATAAATAATGGTGAGTGAGGACTGACCACAACTTGACGCAGGACGTGGTTTGCGGGAATGAGACCTGTAGGAAGTGTGCATACTGTCTATTGTAACATATTTGAATACATGCTATTTACAATCAGAACTGTATTACTTGATACAAAATACAGGGCACTGCCTTAATTCATTGATTACATTTTTTACCTGTTTAGAGGAGAAGCAGTTACATATTCTTGTTAACAATGCCGGAGTCATGATGTGCCCTTATTCCAAAACAGCTGATGGCTTTGAGATGCAATTTGGAATCAATCATTTGGGTAAAGTATAATTTTTTCTTTCGTTTCATCTAACAGAATTGATCAACTTCAGTCTATAGCATTTCATAGCTGTGTATTCATCGTTAACTTATTTGATAGGATTTCTATATCTTTCAAAAAGAAATCAATTAATGCCAGGTTATGGCAGTTAGTTTAGTTTGCCCTAGTTCTGACAATACCAATGCCGCTGCCTTCTAGGCCACTTTCTGCTAACGTTCCTGCTGATTGATTTACTCCACCGATCGATTCCGCATTGCTCTCCTTGTCTCGCTGCTATCGGGGCAGGCAGCTGAGTGGGCCACGGCAGTTCTTCGCGCTGATTCAGACACCGCCCATTCATACAATGAGTTCACCCGCCAACTAAAACTTACTTTTGAACACCCTGCGGGCGAGGTGGAGACCGACACAAAGCTGTACCACCTGCGGCAGGGAGGATCATCCGTGAGTCGCTATACTGCTGATTTCTGCACTCTCGCCGTACAGACCACCTGGGGAGATGCTGCGCTCCGGACGTCCTACTACGGGGGACTGGCTTCTAGGATCAAAGACGAGCTAGCCGGGCGAGAGCTTCCCGCCACGCTGGAGGGATTGATTCAGCTCGCCCTCCGGATCGACCAGCGTCTTCTCTCTCGCCCGAAGCCAGCCCCGAGAACCCTGCCGCCAGCACCCACCTTCGCCTACACCATCCCACGACCATCGACCTCCTTCACTCCCACCACCCACTTACATGTCAGATCTCCGCCTCCTGCCGTGGTTGACACCGGAGCCGGGGAACCCATGCAATTAGGACGCGCCTCCCTAACCGTGGTCGAGCGTGAACGCTGCTTCCGAGAGGGGTTGTGCGCCTATTGTAGGTCAGCGGCGCACCACCGAGCAATCTGCCCTCTCCGTCCGGGAAATGCCCAGACCCGGTGAGAAGGGAGAGAAACTCACCGGGCCCTCTCCAACTCTCCACCACGGTCACCAACACCATCCCTCGTCTCACGGTTCAGGTATCCCTCCAATTTGGTCACAAACGTGTCGGAAGTACTGCGTTCATCGATTCCGCTGCCGCAGGTAATTTCATTGACTCTAACTATACCAAAAAACTGGGGGTAAAAATCGAGGCGTTATCCCAGCCTGTTTGGATTACATCTGTCGACGGTCAGCCCCTTTCCACCAGTCCCATCACCACTCAGACTCAACCTATCACCCTCCTCATCGACCAACATCAGGAACAGCTCAGATTTCATGTCACTTCCATCTCTTCTCCTCCCATCATCCTGGGTTATCCGTGGCTAATTCAACACGACCCTCTCATCTCCTGGACACAGAACCGGATTCTTCAGTGGGGCGCGACCTGTACCGAACTATGCCTGCGGGCGACGGCTGGGACGTGCTCTAGGGAGTCCGAGGCCCCCGATGTCGACACCAATGCCATCCCTGCCGTCTATCGGGACCTGGCTGAGGTTTTTTGCAAGAGACGGGCTCCTCACCGGCCTTACGACCTCGCCATTGACCTCCAGCCAGGTACTGTGCCGCCCCGCGGCCACCTCTATTCACTGTCATCTACATAGACGCAGGCGATGGAGGAATACGTAACCAACGCTCACCGCACGGCACCATCCGGCCCTCCTCCTCGCCTGCCACCGCGGTGTTTTTCTTCGTAAAAAAGAGGGGTGGCGAACTTCGCCCCTCTGTCACTATCGGGGGCTCAACAACATCACCATCAAAAACAGGCACCCACTGCCTCTTACCAACTCTTACCCTCTCTGGTGCCACCGTGTTCACAAAGTTGGACCTTCAACTTGGTGCGCATCAGAGAGGGTGATGAATGGAAGATGGCTTTCATTACCCCTACAGGACACTATGAGAGTCTCGTCATTCCGTTTGGACTTTGCAATGCCCCCGGCGCTTTTCAACACTTCATTAACGATATCCTCCGGGACATGCTAGGCTGGTGGGCATTCGTTTATCTGGACGGCATTCTCATTTACTCCCGCACCGTTGACAAACACATCCGGCACGTCAGGGCGGTCCTAAAGAGATTACTCGACCATCAGCTGTACTGTAAGTTGGAAAAGTGCGCTTTTCACGAGCGCTCCACCACGTTCCTGGATTTTGTCATCTCGCCCCAGGGTGTGGCCATGGACCCGCAGAAGCTAGAGGTTGATCTACACCTAATAAATTTGATCTATACCTGCGATTCTATTGAATCGGACTACTCGGGCCAGCCTTCACCCACCCATGTGCATTAGTAAGCCTTGGCCACCCATGAACCCATCACCAGTTTTCGTTCCTTGGATGCCTTTTAAGGAAAGTCCTGTCCACTGCAGACCAGGAACATCCCACAAGACCTGCAAGTTTAGAGTTGCTCTAGCCATCACAATTGTCTTCACAATTGTCGTCCCTTGAAACAAAGTGGAAAGGGGAAGGGTTTAAATATTTCCCCTAAGAAATGGAACACCACTACAACACTGTTATACGTCATCATACGTTGTCGCTAGTTCCTAATGTTATGTCAGAGGACATGCGCCGATGTTTCGGCAAACTGCCGTGCTACTGAACTTTCATATTTGTTTGTAGCATGCAGTAAAGTGTATATGACATAAAAA
>JAQQZS010000001.1:23524435-23550837 GCA_030068045.1 Platyallabes tihoni
AAAAACTGCATTTTGTGTTTACTTGTGTTATCTTTGACTAATAGTTAAATGTGTTTGATGATCAGAAACATTTTGTGCGACAAACATGCAAAAGAATAAAAAATCAGGAGGGGGGCAAATAGTTTTTCACACCACTGTATGTCTGTGTAAATAATTTATTTTTATTTTTTTGGTGGGAAATTAAAAAAATATATATTTTCTGAGAAAATATTTGAAAGAAAGTTTAATGGATGAAAAGATTAGTCATCCAGCTAAATTAACTGTAAAATAATTTAGCCTAACCAACTGAATAAAAATAGAATCTATAGATTAATCAATGAAAAAGAAATAAATAAATAAAACCGTTGCAGACCGACAAGTTTTACTATTACTTTAGTTAAAACTAAAAAGGATTATCTCAAGAATGTGTCTATTAATGCTCTAGGAGAAATGTATTTGTGTATTAGATAATATTAGGTCATATTGACATTTTTCTAAAGTTAAATTTCTATTGGTTAGTTGGGTCCAACATCTGAAATATTCTTATGGATGTGGCCCATGTAGTTTCCAAAAAATACAGGCGCGGGTGCATTCAAACACAAGTAAGCATTCCTGGACCAGAAGCCATTTTTTTCTGAAAGCCAGTATTGAAGTTGGCTTTCTCCACAACTTACAGTAAAAAAAACTATTAAATAAATAAAAATACTATTGTCCTTTTAACTACAAAAAAAAAAAAATTATGCATGTATTTGTGGCATTTCATTTAACATAAGCTATTAAAGAAATTCTAATTAAGCTGAATTAAAAACAGGTCACTGACTGTAATACAACAGTAACAACCTCTATCAGATGATGTTACAGCTTAAAAACATTAGGAAGTGCATATGGCAAGCAAAATGAGGCATTCTGTCTACAAAAAGGGACATTTTTGTTGGTTACGTTCACATGATTAACCCCCTTGTCCTAGGCACATCCAGTGTATTTAAATGTTTTTTTATGTAATGAAAATTCAGTTTGAACTGAAAGCAGGGTGACTTGAAACAAGAAAAAAAATCACCATCCAGCTATCTCCAACTACTCAGACAGGGCGACTCTTTTCAAACTACTGCTCATGTTGCATCACTTGGCTGTATAACACTCTCATAGGAAAGTCCTATCTGCCCTCTTTTGCTTTTGCAGCCACATACATTACAGCTCTAAATTATATACAAAAAGCAAATCATCTTTAATTGCAACACAGTATGGGTTTGTATTTATGTAAAACTTTGAGCTTTTGGCAGCCAAATATGCCCTCTGTTCAATCTGCTTTTCTTCCAGAGCATAAATAATTAACCTCTCATTGCAGTTTGATTAACATTCGCACCTCTGACGTTGGGAAAAAAAAAGATTCTTTCTGCACAATGAGACTGTATCTGTCCAAAGAGATTAGAGGTGTATCCAACAAGCATGTACATCTTTTAGTTGGAGACACTTCACTCTAATTAAGTCACATAGTTCTATTCAGGATGATATATTTGCATAATTACATTACACAGCAGTGACTGTTGATTTCTGAGACTAGGTAAAAAGCTCACCAGAGCGAGAAAGCACATGATTAACCTGTGGGAAGTGGGAAGAATTGCATAAGCAAAGATTCATTGTAGCTGTTTGAAAATATAATATTTGAATGATCCAGCCAAGCAGTGAGATTCCACGTCATTTCCCCCTCACTTTTTCCTTTCTGAGCCTAGTTTGTTGTTGTTGTTTTGATCTTAAGTCTTTGACCCCCATACATACCATCTCCACACCCCCTCTTCCTCACTAAGCATGTCTCTTTGTCATTCCAGCGTATGCATTGATGGGTTTAGAGCAGAAATATGGAGGTCATCCCACAAGATTTAACACCTGCATCGAAAGAAGTCAGAATAGAAAGGCGAGATTGGAATTTACTATGAAAAAAAAGAAATGAACTACAATAATTCTATAAAAAAAACAGACTTCTACCCAAGTGACTGAAACGCAAAAGTGTGAAAAAAAAGAGAGCCTGATCTTGATCAAAAACATATGAACTCATCAGGGCTCACTAGTCTTTATTGAGGACTAGCGTTAGTACCAATCATTGAAGGGAAGAGAGTTTATAGAAATGGTTTGAAAGTTAAAACTAAAAAAAGCTGATCAGCTTTAATGTAAACAGTATTATTGTTATTTCAGGTTGAAGCCCACGCACATGTCTGCCTGACTTCTGTATGTCTTACTGTATGTCTTAAAACGAGTCCAAAGCGTTAAAACTCACTTAAACAACTTCAGCACTGTTATTTCAAAATATATTTATTTTCATTTTGATTGCGTTGATGGCGCAGGTTTAACTTCAGGCGAATACCTATATACTGCCAAAGGTTCATTAAATTCTGTCCAGCGGTCGATTTAAGATGTACCCACAGTTTGATGCATGTGCAGTACGCTTTCAAAGCTTGTGGTTAATGATCTCGCACATAATTGTTCAGAACTCTACTTCTACTCAACGTTTAGATTTCATTGATGGCACAGGTTTAACTACAACCTGGAGAGATATTCATATAGGCCGAGACTGGTTTTCGGTCCTCCAATGTATGAATCACAAATATATAATTGAAAGAGTGAGTTCTGACCAATGTACAGACAAAATCTTTCTCTTTTATTTATATAGATTTAACTCATGCTGGTAGAATTAATTTATAAGACTAAAGAAATAATGTCTGCCTAACAGACAAAGGACTTCTTCAGGGGAATGAAATGGAAGGTCTTAGCCTGGTCAAGACAATCTCCAGATCTTTTGAGCCTGCATTTCAAACCCTGATTGAAGTGAGAAACCCTAAAACAAACAACTAAAATAAAATGATGCCTCATGCTCCCTGAACCACTCTTTCACAGTTTGAGCCTGATGAACCCTGGCATCGACATCTTGGAATATGTCTGTGCCAACAGGGGAGAAAAAGAAATATTGATTGAGTGGGTTGGGGGGGACGCGGACCTGGTCATTCACTATTAGGTTGTCAACTGACCAAATTTTTTTAACCTAGTTTTGACCATTAGAAGCAACCCTAGGTCATAACACCCCCAGAGGCTTGTACAGTAGCCACTAAGCATGATATGTGCTTCACTTCATCTGCCTCATCTTACTATTGTTTTGATTGTTATTGTTTGATTTTTTCAAACAAAACAAAAAAAAAATTCTGACCACATTTCTTGCTTGAGGATGATGGTTCACCACTATCGTTCCAGGTATTAATAATAATAATGCAATTGTTTTCTTTGCTTGGTGCAGACCAATAATTTGCTCCTCCAGAGTAACATCTTTGCCACGACCACAGGATATGTCTTCTGACATTGTTGTTTAAAAGATGAGAAGCTACTCACTGCATCAGTTAGGGTTAAATAACCTGTTGCCAACTGAACCATATTAATTAGGCTCTTTACTTATTTGCTGATTTAAATCCAGATGGTGACATTTTTGGCTGGACGTTGTATTTGAGAATATTTAAAGCAAATTTAATAGTGATGTAATAAGTTTTCAGGGATTATTTCACAAACCCAGTCAGCAACTCATGAATCACTGAATCCTTTCAGCGAAGGACAAGATTTGCTCCTGTCTTGCTCAGTGGGTCAGTGTTCACACTCGTTAAGCTGTTTGTTGTTTGCCTTGGGTACCTGTATAATCAGACTTCACATTTGGGAGAATCGTGCGACTGAACAGATTAGTCACTTAAACTGAGTGGACTCGCATGTGAGCAGGTGTAAGTGCATGTGTGTGTGCATGTCTGTGCAGATGACCACTGTGTTAAACCACAGTAGAAGCATATACACGTCTAGCTGTGAGGGTGAAATAAGAGAGTGAGAATAAGAAAAACAATGCTGAAGCAAGAAAAGTACTGAAATGGCTGTATATACACCGCTCATCCATAACACTACAGCACAGATCATTAAACCCAATATTGTGTAGGTTATTTTGGACCTCTGGGGTGTGCGGTGGTGTCTTGCACTAGCATGTTATTGGTAGATCTTTTGGATTTCAGGTTGGGGCCTCCATGGATCAGACTTGTTTGTCTGGACTTGTTTGTCTGGACTTTGGGTGCTCGATTGGGTTAGGGTTCTGGGGAATTGGGGGTCAGATCAACAACCATGAACGGTTTGCCTGCTATACCGCATACACAGCAAGCTGTGATGCACTGGGGGTTCTGATACCTTTCTATTATTGCAAGCATTGACTATTTACAGCAATTGATTCTACATTGGCTTCTCTCTGGGATCAGAGCAGACAGGCTACCCTTTCGTCCTCACAGACATACAGTAGATGAGCCTTGAGTGCCAATGAGCCCGTTATCAGTTTATTGGTATATAATTGTTTATCAGTGATTTAGATATACAGTTCACCTGGTGTTAGTGTTGTGGCTGATGTAGCTGTTGGGGTTGCCAGGGTTTTTTTTTGTTTTTGTTCTCACTAATTTGTCAGTGTCAATCCCTAGCCACAAAACAGGAAGTCAATAAAGATGAATGGGAAAAAAAATTCTAGACATCCCAAAACTTGTGCAGCAAGTTGTGTATGTTTTTAACAGAATGCAGCAGATATCCATACAGCTTTTATCTCTGCAGACATAAGCCTTCAGATGACTGTGCATATTATTGTATTCCCCGACAAACATTGGTTGGCAATTTTTTTTTTTTTTTTTTTTTTTAAAGGGGGATTGTATCCAGCATTTTTTAATAGGTTCATGACATTTGTTTTTTGGCTATCAGTGCAAGACCTTGCTATAACTTTCCAGCTTCTGTCTGTTTCATTGCTTCTGTCTGGCAGTAAAAGTTGTTCTATTAGCAACACATCCATCCACCAAACTCAATTTACAGCCTGCTTGTATATTCATGCGTAGCAGTATTTCTTTCCAAGAAGTCATTCATA
The DNA here is from genome assembly GCA_030068045.1 of Platyallabes tihoni. Lineage (NCBI taxonomy): Eukaryota > Metazoa > Chordata > Actinopteri > Siluriformes > Clariidae > Platyallabes > Platyallabes tihoni. Next base: position 23,529,327 of record JAQQZS010000001.1, read on the forward strand.
TCAGTTACTGTTTTGAAACGAAGGCAAGGGGGGGGGGGGGTGCGGGGGGAGGAATACATAAAGCAGCAGGAACTGTTCCTTTATCTTGAGAACAAGTTGAGGATGGGCCTGAGAGAGAAAGACAACACCATCTGTTTTAGTTCTGTGCTATCGCTCAGGTGGGAGAAAATGTCACTGACTGTTCAAACCTTTAGGAAATGAGGCTTCAATAACATCTGCTAGTTATGTTCATGGGAATATGAAAAGTTTTAGAAAATGTTACATTTTGGATGAAGTTTTGCAGCACTGGAAAATCTGTTGAGTTGTTATATGTTTGGCCAAATGTCTGGTGTCATGTACATCTGTAACAACAAATAACATATTCCATATTAACACGACCTGATGAAACCGTGAAGAACAAAGAGTGGAAGTTGTAGAGATGTTCGTCAGGAGACGAACCAGGAAGTGTTAGCTCAAGGGAGGGAGAGAGAGAGAAAGAGAGAGTGTAGAAGAGTTACAACGTTAAAATCAGACCCAAGAGGAGACGGGAATGTTGTAGCATGGAAGATTTAACATGTTACTGTCAGGTACGCGAGAAAGGGAGTATAATTAACACATATCAAACAACTCTTACAACAGCAGTCTGCTCTGGAGATATATAAATTAAGCTTCAGTACAATTAAGAGATGTACCTTTGACCATTAATGAAATTATTTATGCGGTTTGAATGATTAAAACTAAATTTAGATTATTATTGTTACATTTTCATTGTTTATCTTTAAAGGTCTCCAAAAGTGTCCATTATTTTTCCAGCTGAAACACAACTCACAGTAACACAACTGTAGTGTTAAACTGCCCCTGACTTCCCCTTCAGAACACAGGGACTGGAATAATCATTGTTCAGGACCTCAACAACAATACTTTTTTTTACAGACATAATAAGTGGGAAAATATATATGTAAGAGTGTTAATATTAAGGATTTAGCCATATAAAAGGTAAATCAGCTCTTAGTTGTGTTTTAACTTTTATATAGCTAAATATTGGGAATGTCGTCGTGAAACAACATTACAAATGTTTCTGCTTTTTTCTTTTTTCCATTAATCTATTTGAATGAAAAACTGGAAAAATTTTAGCGCATCTTACATGCTAAAAATAGATAGGTAAGCCATTAGCAGTTAGCCTCCCCAGATGAATATGAGGTCACAATAGGGTGAAAATCTGATTCACGAACCCCAGCCAATACAAAAGTGGAAAAAAGGACAAACAGCAGGAATTATTATTATTTTTATTTTTTATGTGTGTTTACACAGACTGGAGACCGATACGATTTTTTTCGTAGCCCAAAATTAAATGACTATATCATGCTTAAGCTTCTGCCAGAGACTATTGGACACAACTTAGAAGGATTACCACATATGTCTGTTCATGGAATATAGATGAATATTGCTTATGATAGAGATAAAATAACAGTGTGTCAGGAGCGGGGACAAGGATTTAATCCTTTGTCTCAAGGTTGATGTTACACAATTTTTTTCATATAATGGGTTTTGCTAGTATTATTATTGTAAATTATTTGTATGATGTGAATAGTTTGAGACCTGTTTCAAGAAAATTAAAAACACAGATGTTTTCCTTAATTCTATAAGCATTCATAAATTTAATGTGTAACGTATACATTTTGTGTTTGGAATGGAATGCTACAGTAAGACTTTTCAAGGTATAGATAATTCTTCTAATCAGCAAAGAAGGGAGACATAATTTTGCTTTCTTTTTACTACTCATAAAACTTAAACAACACTAATTATAAATTACAAAAATTTTAATATGTACAGTAATTGTTAAAAGTGCAGTAGGCTCCAGGCCTTTGCCACCCTGTTTACAGAATAAAGTGGTATAGACAATAAGTGAGTGAGTATTTTTTGCAGGGTTTCAGTCCTGTCTAGTCGGGTTTTGTCAGTGTGATCTTTGTAGTTCTGATTGCACCAGTGCATTAGTCATGCAATCTCCTGCTGATATGCAGATTTTTTGCCAACTTGAATGAGTCCAATGACTATCGTGCTATCTGAAAACTTCAGGAGTATCACAGCTGGGTCCCTGAAGGTGCAGTCATTAGTATAAATTGTGAAGAGCAGTGGGGAGAGGACACACCTCGGGAGCACCTATGCTGAATGTCTGTATACAAGAAGTGACTCTCCCCAGCCTTACCTTCTGTTTTCTGTCCTGCTGTTTTCTGGCTCGCAGCTAGCTGGTGATCCACTGACAGATGGTGGGGTGCAGTGAGCTGTAAGAGTTTGGAGGAGAGGATGTCTGGGTTGATGGTGTTAAATGCCAGGTTAAAGTCCACAAAGAGGATCCTTGCGTACTGTATGCCCGTGGGCAATCAAAATGTTGTAGTGCTGTAAGTGTTTCAGTTCAGTCTTTGCTTCAGTTTCTCAATTACACTTTACACAGATTTCAGGGCGAAAGTCTGAGTTTTTTTTTTTTTTTTTTTTTTTTTTGTATGTATGTAAATTAAAGTATTGCAAGATCTTTTTTCGGTAAGAATGTGCCACTACAAATTGTATTTAGCTCCCCTGAATTACATAAAAAATCTTTTTACATATATCGATTGTGTGTTTCATTATCGTAGTATTTCCTACAATTAATATAAGAAATGATCACTTTCTTGTTGCTTCTTTAGAATATAGGAATAAATATAGAACACACACACAGAAATAAAGGTGTTAACAAAGTTTATTTAAATCAGACATGACCATGGGAGTCTGGTATATAGAAACCAAAGAAAATATTCTAACCTGTTTCTCTTTTTTGTTAAATTACATTTTCTTTGAATTTCTTTCTTTCTTTCTTTTCAATATGAGTACAATAAAATGAAGTCAGTTGTACCTGAATGTACTGAATGACCAGGTTATCAATGGAGGTTTTCTTCCCTGATGGCATAGGCATATTCCAGGACTCCAATTGTGAAAGAGTGATTCTGGGAGCATGAATTATTTTCACACATAAACTAGCCACCACATTCTGTTCTGTAATCAAAGCTAAAGGTGATTGAAATCTTAGCCTTTTTTTTTTTTTTTGACCAGACAGTGTACTGTATATATTCATTGTAATCCATTAGTACGGGAATGTAATTTGTGACATTGAAAGTTTTTCTACATATACCAGTAACCTACTTTAAATGTTTTTTCTTTTCAATTATGACCTCCATATTAAAGCAACTTCAAGATGTAGGATGCATTTTTGTACATTACAAGATGAATAGGCTTTTAAATAAAGCCAATATAGTTTTGATTAAACTGCTAAAACCTAAAGATTTATTTTATTGCCATCAAATTCCTATGACCCACTTAAAATGTATCTGGACCTTTATGAGATAAACATTACATTATGGCTTATATGATGTTTCCTTGTTAAAAATTACATATTGAATATTATCATGCTCCAAACACAAAGTTTTAGGTTTTTCAAGTCTGATCATTTATGCAATATGAAAACAATCAGAACTAAAACTTTCAATATTCCACTCAAACCTTTAAACTGCTTTCAAGTTTTATCAATGAAGTATTTTTGATGGAGGCACCGAAGTGGAGAAGTAAACTTTGTTGATGTGATTAAAGAGTAATCCTTTCACAGTATTTCAAAGTGGAAAGTAACATACTGTACAGTATATAGTTGTAGCTTATAGTATTGAACAATATTGTCCACATCTAAAACTCAGACCCTGTACTGATTCTTCTTCTGATGGTGTGTTACAATGTAAGCTCTGGGATCTGGCAGTTTTCTCCACCACACTAGAAGTCATGCTTTCCTCTGGATGGACTTTACCAGTGGACAGTTTAAACTCCACAGATGCAAAAGAGTTGAGGCTTCCATTTTTCTTTACCAGCATTTTTGATGTTTCTCCTAGTGGTGATACTTCCTTACTTTTTCTAGTGAAACCTCTTTCTTTGTTACTGTTAACGCTTTGGTTATCCAGGAACGAGTCGGAGTCGCTACTGTGAGTCATGTTAAAGTATGTACACTTGGGTGTTGATGGCTTGGTCATTTCTTCCACCTCAGATGATGATATAACAGCTAGTGGGAACGGTTTTCTCCCAGGATTTATGTAGGGGGCATCCTCACTTGTGATTTCTTGACCTGTGTCAACCGATGTTGTATCCATATTTTCATACATTCCCGTTGGAACAGGAGGAGATTTACGAATAAGGTGATTTTCTTTAAGAAGCCACCTACCATTATCTATCAGGATTCCTTCAGATGTGACATGACAGGCTAGACATTGTTCAGAATTCCCAGTAGAGTCTGAAGAGTTACAGTTGACTGGGTTCTGCATTGTACTGTTAACTATGGAGTCAGGAAAAGAGTGTTGACTGTTGATGCTCCTTAAATTAGAGCCAGCTATTTGTTTTGTGTTTGGATGATGTTTCTTTGTACGATTATCCAGGATTTTAGCTTTTCTGTTGATGTTCTCAGAGCTTTGCTCCATCTTGTCTTGGTAAATGAACAGCATCTCTGCCTCATCTTCTCCACCCTCGGTAGAAAGATCAGAAGAAACCTGTGACGGGTCTCCTCCACTGTCTGATGTATCAGGCCTGTAATCAGAAAGGTCAGATGTGTTGGGGCTTGGAAGACATCTATTAGCATACTGATTGTCTACATTGCTTTTAGTTAAAGTCATTGCCTTGTTTTTGCATTTGTCTGGCTCAAGTCGTAGACAGCCGTTGAAATCATATGTAAAAACCAGTGCAGAAGATTTCAGTGCTAAGTTGACAAAATCCAGTAGCTGCTGGGGGGAAACCGTAGGGTGCACACAATGACATTTGTGATTCATATCGGCCATTCGTGGAGAATCTTCTGACTGCGCTTTGGGTTTTTTCTCGCTTTTACATGATTCCCTCCTCAGAAGGTCTTTGATAGAAAGATCTTCCAAGAAGCAATGTCGTGACTGAGTATCTGAGTCTTTGTTAGTATCTAATGCAGAGCTCTGCTTGTCATCACCTTTCTCCTCATTAGCATGAGTTCTATCTTTACTAACAATTTCATCCTCCAGTGTCTTGATGTCATGTCCAGCTTCCACTTCTTTGCCTTTATAAGCCTCAGAGCGGTCTGAATATTTACCTTCTTGATACAGCGGTAGAGTCGAGTTTGGTTCTGCATCAAAATCTTCATCCTCATCTGCTTCTTCCTCAATCTCATAAGCATCCTGAGCCTGTTTCTTAGTGACACTTTCCTCTTCTGATTTCTGGAGCTCAGGTTCAGTTTCTGATTCTTGCCATGTGCAAGATTCTGATTTGTAGTGGTTAGAGGGTTCATCGTCTTGATCGGACAATGAGAAGTTTTGTGGTTGGCCAGCTGGATTTTCACATTCTGATGTGCTGCACATTGTTTCTTCACGGTCATTGTTATCATCAAACTTCTTTGGACCATTATTATCATCACTGGTTGGATCATGTTCCTCAACACTAAAGTCGGATGCCTCTAATCTAGCATCTTCCTCTATTATATTCTTGGATATTTGGATAGTACCATTGTTTGGATGCTTTGCTTCTACACTCTTTGTTTCTGAAGCCACTGATGTTATGCCTGGCTGTTCCCTAGTTTCAGAGAACACATCTTCCTCGTTTGAATTTATGCCACTACAATCTTCCCTTTTACTGACAGAGTTTTCAATAACCTCAGAATTTAATATGCCATCTTTTGCCTCTAATTCTAAAATGGGAGAAAGCAGTTCAGATCCAGATTGCATACAACCTACATTTTCTTGCCATTCCACTTTGTCTTCCAGATTAGTTGGACTGTAATCCGGCACCTTAAACTCATTAACATGGCTTATATCATCTTCTATAACCCTTTGCCCAATCATCTGCACATTGTTTATCATCTCCTGTTTCTCCTCACATAGATCTGCTCTGCTTTGTTCATTCTGGTTAGTGATATCCTCAATTTGGACATTTTTTACTATGTCTGCTTCTCCCATAGCTAATTCTTTATTTAGAATTGCTGACTTAGGGGAACTTGATTCAAATACGTGCAATTCTTTACATTTATAGGAAAAATCTGTACATACAGTGTTTGTAATATCATCATATTGACTTTCTCTCGCCTCTAAATATCTTCTTTCTTCTCCAAAGAACTCCCCTAATTTATATATCAAAGTGCCATTCTCATTCTCACAAGCAATACTCTCACTTGTGTTCTCATTTTCATGACCAACGTGCTCCTTAGGGGTTTTTTCTCTGTAAAACTTTGTCAGATCACCACTAACAAGTGAGGAAATTGCTTTGCAGAGATCCTCACACATGTTTAGATCGTCCATTACCTCTCTGACACCAAGAATGTGCCCTTTATCTTTATAATCATCTTCTGAGTTGACCTCAAGTGCAGACTCTTGCTCTGACGGTCTTGACGACAGTGGAGGACTTTCTATGAAATTATTTTTCTTTTGGAAATCTCTACAGCTCTTCTTTAATGGGGGTGAAGTTAAATTGAGGAGACTTGCCAGGCTAGCTTTAAGCACTTCATCTTTTATGCTGGCCAATTTCTGTAGGGAATGAATGACCTGCAGAGCCTCTGGATTGCTGCCTGAGTTATTTGCATTGGCAGAACTTGAGTCTTCATTGGTAAAGTTGGTGATTCCATTTCTCAGAGTCATCACTGTCAGGAAGGAGAGAAGGACATTCGATCGAGAGCCAACAACAGAAGCTATCTGTGATGAGAAGTCAGGAAGGCTACTGGATTTTTTCATCTTCTTCAAAGATGATATATGAGAATGACTACAGGCTCTTCTGATAGAGTGGATTGATAAACATAACTGCTCCAAAACATCTTTCATACTTGACCCAGGGTTCAACTGTGTGTTTGGTGTTGTTTCACCCTCTGTATCTGGCAACTGGGGAACCAAGTTCTCTGAAGACCTAGTATTTTTTGTGCCAAGCTCCTGTTCAGCAGCATGCATTCTTACACTTGGCACTGATTTACATGATCTTCTCAGGATCTGTGTATCCATAGGTTCTCTCCCACACCTAAGATGTTGAGGCACTGGCTTACTGACAGCAGAACCTTCAAAAGAGGCACAGCTCCCCACCAGATTGTCTTTGTCTAATTCACTTCTCTCATCCATATAGGACACTGATTCAGGGTGATTTTTTTCTAGCCAGTTTTCCACATACTCATGCACATTGTAGGGAGATGAATGGAGCACTGGCATAGAAACACTTTCACTCAACTCCTTGCTCTCTTTAGGAGATTTTCTTTTGCTGCCATTCACAGACCTATGCTTCGTCAAAATCTGGAAAGGTGCTGAATGAGATGATAAGATGATGTCTAATTCTTCCTTCATTTGAGGCCTTAGGATGTGAGTACAACCTAAATTTTGAGATGTGTCTCTCAACGTGTTACAATGACATGTTTGAACCTTCTTAGGTGACTGATCTTTCTTTGTCTTTTTACCCATCTGCCCATAGTTATCACTTTCTGTATAGCTCTGACGTTCTGGAGAGTCACTGTTCTTTAGGTCTTTTAAAAAGTCTGGAACGCTGCCTTTCTGTTTTTTGTCTGTTTTGTTGCATTTCAGACACTTATGTTTGTTTGACCTTTCAGATTTTTGTGCCATTTTTGGCTTTTTACATAGAACGTTTTTATTTTTAGAGTCCTCTTTATTAAATGTCTCCACTCCATTGATTGAGGATTCACACCTAGCATGGTTTTCATAGTTGGTGAATGAGGAGGCATGGTTGCTTACTGCTTGTGAAAGATCTGATTGACCAGATAGTAAATAGTTGCATTCATTGCTCCTAGCATTCCCAGAATGAGAACTTGCTGTTGGTTTGGTAATACCAGTGTCACAATCAATGCTTGAAGATTGAGAATCTGACTTTTTGTGTTCTTGAGACATAAATTCGAACCTGTCATCCTCATCAGCCCAGGGGTTTCCAAAATTATTTTTACATGTATCCTGTGACTGATGAATATGCATTACAGTTTCTGTCATCTGGTTTCCTTTGTTGTGCAGCTGAAGAACCTCTGCCATCCCTGAGAAAGAATTATAATTCCTATTGTGCTTGGCTTCTTCCATCTTTTTCCTCCTGGGTTTCAGTATAGGTCTTGTACTGCTAGAGCTGCTATGACTGACAACACAGTTCCCTTCCAGTAGATCACCTTCAGTTGTGTGCTCCACATATGTACCAACTATGCTTTCCTGAACCTGTAATAGTCTGTTTGTATGCTCCACTGAAGTACCTTTCCTTCTGACATGCCTAGGTCCTGGAGTAGGCAGCCTTCTGAAACTTGGTTTTGAATTTATAGCACTTGTACAGTGATTTTCTTCTTCCTTATTTAACTTGATAGGTTTATGAATTTGTGTATTATCATCTTTGGATTCATAGCTATCTATCTTTGACATGTCTGTGGAGTTGTAGCTTAAGACTGGTTGTGGGAATGCTGCTATCTCCTGGCTGTTAGCACAGGTTCGACTTACTGAGGTGGTCCAGTGAATCATCTCTTGCTTTATAGTGAGATGAACTTTCATCTCCACGGTCATGCTGCCATCCTGATTGACACGAAACGATTTCTCAATCTCATCATCTGAAGGCATAATTAATTTATCCTTTTCTTCTGTACCAGACATGAAGTCACATTTCTCCATCTCTTCTGATTCTAGTGTTTGTTTGTTCAATGATCCGACTTTTACTTTTTCATTCTCCCCGGAGTGACTTCCATTTAATGACATATTCAACTGATTTACAAAATATCTCTCTGATGACAATGAGAAATTTCTTGATCTTGGTCGAGAGGATTTTTGCGGAACTTCTTTTCAAGGTTTGCAAAGGGGCAACACAAAGAAGAAAAAAAGAACGTTAAATAATTAATTAATCAATTAATTAATAAAATAAATAAAACATAAATAAATTAAATGTAAGAAAGGAGTATATTATATATATATATATATATATAAAAAGTCTCTGAAGCGGATTCAACTCTGGTCCTACAGAGGGCAAAACAATAGTGAGTATCTTTAGCAAACAACTCTTTTAAAAAAGTCCGTTTATCTTTTCCTATCTTTTCTTGCATGCATGAGAATGTTGTTGATCAAAAATGAAAGAACAGGAGGTGGTGCAATGACAGGGATGCTAAGCCCACAAGCAGGAGACAATGGACCATTAATAATAGCAGGAAGGTAAATGATGGTTCCTCACAGTCGGACAGGTGAGCAGACAGGTAGTTGATTCATAAACCGTGGGCTGTCATGAGAGCGTGAAGATTCTCAAAGAACTTTGAAAGACCCGACAGTTGAGTAAAGTTATACAAGCATTCTAGAAAGATATAGCACCAAAGTGTTTGTCTCTAGGAAACAGAAGTCTTCTTCAGTGTACACCATGGAAAAAATAAAGCAATGCTGGACTTATTAAACTTGCAAGAAACTAACGTAGTCCATTTGGTGATAACCAAACACCCATTGTCATGAACACAGTTTTTATGTGCAATAGAAGACATAGATCCAATAGTCCAATATCCAATATAGTCCAAGATCCAGTAGTCCAAAAACAGTCAGAGTTTCATAAGTTAATAAATTGAGAGACAAAAGAGAACACATACAGATCTGAACAGTGCTGAGACAGAGAAAAGTAGTCAAAAATGGAAACAGGTCATTCATACACAGGATCAAGTTCAGGATTAATCCAATACGGGCTGAGACGAAGAGAAGTACACAGACAGGTTCAGGTCAAGAATTCTCAGTAATGGCTCAAACGTTCTGCTAGAGATTATCTGGCATAAAACAAAGAAACAGGTGACAATTTATCATGAGAGTGCTCTTATGCACTGGCTTAATCTTGGAGACATGGAAGGCCTGGTGGTTCCAGAGAGATCTTGGTAATTTCAGACATGCAAAAGTCAAGTTTGGTGATGGGGAATGGACCAAGAAACCAAGAAAAAAGTGGTAGAGATGAAAAGAGGCAGACAGAGGCAGATGCAGGACTGGCACACAAAAGGTTCGAGCTCAGGATTCAGAGTAATGGCTTGAATGTTTCACAAACACTAGCGATGGTCCTGGAACAAACAGGCCTGGCACAGAACAGAAAAACGTGACAGTTTATAGGAAATTGGCAACAAGTGGCAAGTAAGAAAAACAGAAATACAGGATAATGTTGGGTAAGAGATTAGTTTCTCTGGACTTGGGAGCAGGATTATGTCAGCATAAACCTAACTAACCACCGCCTTAACTAACCACCAGAAATGAAGGCAATTGTTATTATAGTGATGCTTAGAGAAGTCCAGGTGCTGCATTTTTCTGCAATGGCATGTTTGATGGCTTATGCATGTTACAGTATATTCATTACCTACTGTAATTGGACCAAATGTTTACTTGTTTTGTGTTATGTTTGTGATTAGATTGCTTGTTTTTTTGTTCTTTTATTCTTTTCCATCTCTTATCCATGTAAATGTCTGTTCACCTATGGTCCCTTGTTCCCTGGTTTTATAGTTTTAGGATGCCCTTGTTTGAGCCATCCATTTGTTTTCAACTATGATGGTGGATATTTCTGTGACAGCCCTCCTACAAAGACATCTTAGCAAGTGAAAATACAGTATCTTGTATCTTGTGGAAAGTATGTAATACTTCCTGTTATACGTAAGAATAAATAAAACAATAAATAAACATATACATAAAAATAAATAAAAATCAGTAAATGAACATATTCGCCTAATTCTTAAGCAAAAAGATTTAATGTTGATCAATGATCTGCCATTGATCTCCCCAATAATTTCATATTAAGAACTTTTGGATAATTATGATTAGATTCAAGTGATCCTGTGATTTGACCTAGCCTATATATTTTTATTTTTATTTTGTCCCATTAAACACAATGCTGATTCTATGTACCTGTGTTCTGACTCTTACTCAGACTTATTCCTTCTGGAGGGCACTGTAAATCATCATCAGCATAAATATACAGTACATTACAGGAATTTTTATAGAGCTTACGTGGCAATGGCTGTGTCTTTGTTGGCACCGTGGATTCAGATATGACTAAATGTGAGGGTTGAGTAGAGGCCTGGAGATTGACGTTGGCTAGCTGAAAGGGCTCATTGCCAGCTGCTACGATGACACCAGAGCACAGGATCAGGGCTGACAGACCTTCAACCTACAAATGGAATGGTGTAAAATGTATTTATTTCTCTCTAAGAATTATTTAGTTATCATTGGTATGTGAGTCATTCTGCAATAGTTACTCCCAATCAGAGCTCATTCCATGGTATATTTTCTATACTGCTTCATGCTGTATAGAGTCAAGGGAAACTGGAAGCCTATCTCAAGGGATGATGCCAATCTATCACAGAGCACATCCAGAGCATAGACAATCACACACTCATACACACACACTATGGGCAATTTGTCCAGGGTGTGGTCATAAATGAAAGACTGAGCTACAGTAAGAGCAGGTAACTGTTTGTCAGGACCTTTAAGTCTGATCCAGCTGAAATTGTGGCAGCTACAGTACTGTACATATCCCTTAATTTTGCTTATAAACATAAGAAACTTCTGTTAAAATGTTCAGTCGGGTCTCCCGAGTGTTATGGAATGAACCATGACTCCAAGATCACTCATTTTGAGTCTGCTCAGAAAACAAGACACATAACTTCGAAGATCTCAAAAATCTCTCATGAAAAATCATATTAGTGAAAAATAATTAACCCCTAGAGGATGAACTGCATTTTACAGTAAAGAGGCAGTGTATAATAAATACCAGAGAGCCAGGTCTGCCTTGTTCAAATGATAAAAAGAAATCTGCCCAAACCCACCTGGCTTTATGTGAAAAAGTAATTGCCCCATTGCTAAATCATGAATGAACTGTGATTAAACCCATTTTTTTTTTTTTTTTTTTTTTTTTAAAGCTGAGTAAAATTTCACTTGCCACACGCAGGGTTAATTGGTGCCAGACATGTTGAATCAAGAACTTACTTAAATAGAGTCTATAGAATCTTTTATCTGTAGATAGAAATAGAAATAGAAATAGTTTGAATAGAAGCATGCTAAACGTTCTCACATCATGCCACAATCTAAAGAAATTAGATTTAGAACAGATTAGAAGCAAAGTAGTCTACATGTATCAGTCTGGAAAAGGTTACAAAGCCATTTCCGTGGCGTTGGAACTCCAGCATTATCCACAACTGGGGAGAAATCTTGAAACAATGGTGAACCTTCCCTAGAGTAGCCTGTCTACCAATATTACTCCAACGAACACTCATCTAGGAGCTCATAAAAGAACCCAGAACAACATCTAAAGAATTGCAGGCCTCACTTGCCTCAAGTTAAGTTCAGTGCTCATGATTCAACTATAAGAAAGAGACTGGGTCAAATTGCCATCCATGGGAGAATTCCAAGTTACAAGCCACTGGCTCATCTCACATTTGCCAAAAAATATCTTGATTATTCCCAAGACTTGGAGACAAAAGTTGAACTTTTTGGAAGGTCTGCGTCCCGTCACATCTGGCTAACACAGCATTTCATAAAAACACCATACCTACAGTCAAACATGGTGGTGGTAGTGTGATGATCTGGGGCTGCTTCACAGACTTGCCATAATTAGATAATAAATCTACCAGAAAATCCTGTAGGAGAATGTCCGGCCATCAGTTCATGAACTCAAATTGATCAAAAGTTGGAGGTGATCTTACATGATCGCCCTTGTGTCTTATTCGAGACTATGGGATGCTAAAAAGGAGTTTGTTAGTAGACTGTAGAAGACTTTTACATTTTTAAATAAACTCAAATATACTTGAACATATGCCAGTGTAGGGATGCCAAGACTGATGAAATATGGTCTCTTAACCTCAACACATCAGATCTTTTCAAATTTATTTTTTTTATGATTTATTCTTTTTATAAAACTGTTTATGCACAAATGGAACCAATTAATCAAATAATGCCTACTGAGCAGAGAATGTGTTGATTCTGATGTGAAGCATGGGGACTAAATGTAAGTATGTAGAACAAGTGTAGAACTAAAGATCCCAAACTCATCCTGGGTGATCCTTTTTGATACATTTTGGAGAAAATTATGTGAAGCTTATTTTGTCCATAGACAATATATTTAAAGCACTTACACGTTTGCCATCAGCGGTGTATAGCTTAACCACAGGGAACTGCATCACTTGAGAGAGGTATTCCAAGAGAGCCTCAAAGTTTGGAGCTGTCCTCCTCTGCAACACAACTACATGCTTTGTGCTAGGATCCCTGTTTTTAAAAACCACCATCCTTTTTGGTGTCGTAACCGTCACAGAACTTTCAGACTTTTTTGCCATCCTGCCCACTTCGTTCTTCTTCACCAGCTGCCGGATCAGTCCCCTGCGTCCCTGACGTCCTGTGCTAGAAGGTCTGATGCTGTTCCAGGGGATGTGTGTCCTTTTGATCTCATCCAGGTTCAGGGGTTTGACCTTTCTTTGATCTGAGCACATATAAGAAGCCCGATGCTGCAGTTGGTCTAAGCTCTGGATAGTGTGTCTACCTTTAGGTGTTGTGATGGTGCGAACCCCAAACGGTAGAGGCACTTTGTTTGAAAGGGCGTCCAGAAGCGCATCAAAAGTCTTAAATGTACGACTGTTGATTACTAGCCAGTGTCCAGAGAACTGCGGGTCTCCACTTTTGTAAAAACATACTCTTTTTGATTCTTTGGATGAGAAAAGGGGTTTGGAGGGCGGAATCTGTGTGCTCTCCATGAAAACATCTGGCTGTTGTCGCTCATGATGGGGAGGGGTATTCATGATGAATCAGATTTGCTTTAAAAAAAAACATACATTTAAATCAATTAGAGATGAACATTGTTTTATAATTTTTTGTTTTTCTAGTATTACTGAAAAATTTGGATCTTTAAGTGCCTCGTGCAACACTACATTACGTTCCTTTCTGAATACTTATTTATAATTTTTTTCTTTAATTAACATATACCTTGTTTATAACTGTTGGTGGATTCTTTGTTTCAGGGCTAATTGAATTTTTGTTTATCTAAAAAATAATCTGGTCTGATGTCATTAAATCATATGACATTTACATTAAAATCTTAAAACCTAGTCAGTGTTCAGCTTTATGGAGTGTTCTGGGACAATGTTAAAAAAATATTCTTAAATCAGTTTTAGAAACTCATACACACAACTTATACACATATACATCATGAAAGTGAATATAGTGATTAGATAACAAAAAAAACACTGAATTTAATAAATGAGGTAAGTTCAAAATGATCAGAATAAGAAAGACATATAAATTAAATAAAAATTTTATTGTCATTGTGCAAAGTACATGTACAAAGCCAATGAAATGCAGTCAGAATCTAAGCAAAAGTGCATAAGTGGCCTATTTAAATGTTCCCTAATTTGGGGGAAAAATGTACTTACTATATTTATTCTTCCTAATTAACTGCACAATCTTCATACTTGCTCTCAGGAATGTTGAGTAAATTAAACAGTGATAGAAATTGTAATACCTTACTATAATTTACATTTGAGGTGTTCCTGATGTGCGACTGGCGAGCTGCTAGTCCGGTTGCTGAAAAGCTTATCTATGACACACAGGTGGCTATTTCTGGATGACCAGCATCAGAGTTAATTTGTATAATCTTTGCTCATGGTTAATCAGCATTTTGAGCAAGGAAATACGCAGCAGAAGATTTTAATTAAAGAGCCAATGCACAATAGTGAAAGTTATATATACAGTATATAAATATAAAATAATGTGCATTAAAATCATTTTCACATTAGTATTCTCACTATGTGCAATGGTTTGTCTAACTCAGTAAGTTATATGTAACCAACTAAACAAGATGCTTCCATTATTCTGTCCTCTAAACACATTTTTCACTTTTCAGAATAATCATCAACAATTTATTATACAGACAAAATGAATAATGCATTTTTCCGGTGTGGGTGTATGTGTGCATGTGTGTGATGGCTAGAAGACGGCTGGGGGTGTTTCTAGTTTCTTGCAGAGATGTAATCAGATTTGGGCAGTGTGTTAAGAGGGATTAGTGTGTGAGAGATAGTTAGGGTTTATTCTGCAGCTAACAATAAGGGAAATCTGGCTAGTGCCTCTCAGTGGAAGACCTACAGCGACTGTACAAGCAGAGAAGTAATACAGTGGTGATAATTTTTTTTTTTTTTTTTTTAAAGTTGATCTTCTTGAGTAAATTTAATCTGAGCCCTGGAAGTGATGCGAACTGACACGAACAGTTCCTGCTCTGTTAAAACATGGAGTTTGGAGCGCAATAAAGCTTTGAAGGTGACACAAGGTCACACGGGGAACTGGAGTGCTAGAGTAAAATGAAGTGTGGGTTGTTTGAGTAGGTTGAAAGATCTCTGTTTAAGGATAGTACATTCTTGAGGTGCAGTATATGATATGAGCTGCAGGAAGTGGTGACACGCAGACAAGCAAACAACTTACTCAGAGTTACATTACTTCTTTTGTCTCTGACATCCATGATTGTGGTTTAAGCTCTCACTGTGCTTGGTGGATTCCCTCGGATAAGCTGGTTTTGCAGTATAGGTTTGGTGTTCTCGCAGTGTGTGAGTGTGTGTGGCCTGTAATGGATTGACACCCCATTCAGGGTGTCACTGGTGCTATGATAGATACTTACAACAATTATATGGGAAAATAAAAAAATAATAACACATTAACCACTAGGGGGCATGATGGCTCAGAGGTTAGCACTGTTGCTTTGCACCTCCAGGGTTGGGAGTTTGAATCTCACCTCTGGTCTGTGGCCGTGGAGTATGCATGATCCTTTGGGTACTCCAGTTTCCCCCACAGTCCAAAGACATGCAATGTATGAGAAATTTCAAAATGGATCTTGCACATACATACATACATTCGAAACTCCTTTTAGTCTTTGTTTGTGACAAATTCAATAATGACCTCAGATTTTCAAAAACTGAGACAGAGATCCAAACAAAAAAAGGCTTGAAAGATTTCACTTTATGTAATGAATCTAAATCTTGAATATATGAAAGTTTCACTTTTTGCATTTAAATTATAAAGATTTTTTATGATATTCTAAATGTTCAAGATGCACTACATATATACAGTATATGACACTTGCATGGTTGCATTGTCTTCGAATGAAGTGTGCAGAGTCAATTGGAGTTTCAGTAGCTAGATGCTACTTTTAAAGACATGGTCAACATATACTTAGTTCAGTTGTTACTCACTGTACTCACTCACTCATCGTCTATACAACTTTATACTGTATACAGGGTCGTAATGGAGCCTTCCTCAGGAGACTTAGGGCACAAGCCAGGGTACACCCTGGACAAATCCATCGCAGGGCACACAAACATATACACACAGTCACACGATTATTAACACACTTTGAGCAATTGGAGAATGGCAGTTAGCCTAATCTGCATGTCTTTTCTACTGGGGGAGGAAACTGGAGCACTTGGAGGAAACCTACCAAGCACAGGGAGAACATGCAAACTCAATGCATTCCACTTTATTAAACTGAAATTATCATTCTTGATGATAAGAATTATGAATTACAGTATAGATAAAATAATAAATACCTAAGGTAGTTGCAAGCAACGATGAGCGGGCCCAAGCACCTTTGCCATCACCACTTGGGCGCACCACACAACCTTTGCGCTTTTTGACCTCCAAAAAGACCCGGATGTTGGGTAAAAAAGCATCATACTATGATTAGGGGCCTCGCACACTTATGACATCAGCACTATGAGACTATCATGGAGAGGCAATGATGTCATAACTATGACATCATAGTGTTAATGTCACATTGCTTGGGGCACAATAAGCATAAAGATGGATAATCATCTCTGTAGATGTACTTAATTTTTCTTCAGGGGAAGAGGAAATACCCAAATGTGATTTCCACCAATTAACACAATCACAGAGCCAGTATAGGAATAAGTGGGTATAGGAGATATTTTATAAGCACTGTGTTGCCATGCCTGAAATAAAACCTCACCAATTTCCTGTTATAACAAGATAGTCTAACTTAACTAGAGGTTACCTGTGACTCTATCTGCATATATAAGGTTTACCTGCAGCTGTATGTCTGTCTAGACAGATTATATCACAGCATAGCGCAAAACTGGCAGAATTTAATAAACATTTGGCAATACTTATATATCTGCCTGAAATTTAACCTGCACCAAAAGTGAAATCAAAATGATTAATAAAAGCAATGTTATGAACAGTTATGTCCCAGATTTAATCAGCTACTTTAAAATAAGCTACTAGTAAGCTACTTGATCAATGTAAACAAACACCTGCACCAATAGATATTAATTAGAAAAGCTAAACTGAACATTTTTACTGGGATAACTTGATATTATCAATTCTGAAATAGCAGCGCTGTAGTAGCAAAGTACATTTTAACATGGTTAAGACAAAAACTAATTTTTATCCATTATACTTTTTTAGCTTCTCACCTGTGATTCACTCCGATTATTGAACAGGGAGTGTATTTGGCTGACAACGAAAGAAGTACAACCTAAACTTTACTCTCTTTCCCATTGATTGTAATAAAATGAAATGACAGTAGATTCAAAATATTGCCATGAACTAGGTACATTTTGTACAATTTCCTAATATTTTTCCACCCATCCATTGGAAACCAATACCATATAATATTGCCACACCAAACTTCATTTTGTGAAATTACAGTAAAAAAGAAATATCCTCTCTCTCTCCCTCTCTGTCGAGCTATACTCGCTCCTGAGCTACCAGTGATCCAGACCCCCTCTGCCCCCTGGAGCTGTCTGATGCGTCCTGGTGTCCCGCTTCTGGTTGGAGATCTCGTCGCATGGATGCCCCGTGTGGTCTGCCTGGGATGTGTGTGGTGACTGGGGACGGTTCCACTTTTCCACGAAGACGGTCCTGTCCTCGACTGATGCAGACAGCTGTTCTCTGAGGACCTGTGACTTCAGTCGCTCAATAGTTCAGGACTGGAGTTTCCTACAGTCTACCTTAGCCTCCAATAATGAACTGGACTCTATTTTAACTTAAACACATCTCCTGTTATACTGAACTTCCAGTCTCACACAGTATGATGCAGATCAATCCCTGCTATCCGTTATCACCCAAATGAGGTGATACCATCTCAGGACGGTTTTCCTTGCCACTGTCGCCGCCGTCCTCGGCTTGCTCAACAGGGACAGTCTCATCATTTTGATTCATACATGTTAACGTCTCATACAAACTTAAATAATTCTTGATTGTGTAAAGCTGCTTTGCGACAATGTCAATTATTAAAAGAGCTGAACAAATAAAATTTAATTGAATTGAAATGACAATTTAGGGGTTCATCCTTGTTGCAGGCTTACATGTACGTGGGCTTCAACCTGAAATAATATCACTGATTACATTAAAGCTGATAAAATTGTTTTTATTTTTAACCTTTTAACTATAACTATTAGGGTAGTAAGGCTAATACAGGATAATGAGAGAGTGGTTGATAACAAAGATCGATTAGTCATGCCTCGCTAAACTCGATTAGCCTTGCCTGGGGAGACGTAAACACATCTTCTCCTTCCTGCCTGCGCTGCTCCGCGGGCCGCCGGTGGGCTTCGGTTAGACGCGAAGGATTTTTTCGTTTTAAACCCGTTTCTGCTTCATATTACTGAATAAATCTTCACCATGGGCAAGAAGGAAGAGGAAGAAGTGATTAGGATTGCGAAGAAGATCGATAAACTGGCACAGAAGAAAAACGGGGTGAGTTGTTCAGTCATGAATGAATTCCCAACACAAACACAGAGACAGAGAAGCTAACCGAGCCTAGCCACTATAGCAGGAGAGCTGTCCCAAATCGCCTCCTAGTGGACACGTAGTGTACTACTAAGTAATCCTGATCCCGCGCTCGGTGTAGTGTGTGTGTAGCGAGCAGGGGGCGGATTGGGACCGGGGCTTTTCTGTCTCTAAAACCGAAAATACAACCAGACTACACGTTAACTTATTTACAACTTCGGTTAAATGGATTAAAGACGCCAGTAGAGTACATAAGCCTTGGTGTGTTTATTAGATATCTAGTATCTGCGCAGTTTGGTGAATGAAGGTGACTTACCCAGTTAGCTACAATGCTATCAGATTTAAACCTGACCAGTGTTCTGCCAAATTATGTTACTGCTAGACTCACACTAACTTGTGGTAAAATGCTAAATGCTAAAGGTACTATAGCAGTAAGTGGAGCATGCTTTTATACCTAATTGTAGCATACATTATATTATAGGCAAATATCCCAATCAAACAATGCTCCCAGCTCATTATTATCAACAAAACGAATAAAACACTTTCCAAGTTTGTCAGTCTTTCATGTTCAGCAGCCTTAAGTAGCAAAAAATGATGGGTAGGGAGCATGGATTACTTTTCCTACCCTGCCATAAATTTATAGGTAAAACTCGCTTCCTCAATATATCATACCTATAGGTTTGTGTGGTTGTAGCAAAACTACAGAAGTGTAGTAAGTTTAACATTATTAACAAAATGAATAAAAGTTCCCAGGCCTTAAGTAGCAAAAAAATAGATAGCATGGATTGACAGAATCCTGGTGATTTATAATTTTTTTTCCCTACCCTGCCAGAATTTCTTCTTTTTCTTTTTCCTTTTGTTTTTTTACTGTTGGTTGGAATCCAGTAGGTTGGTTACTTTAACACCAACTGCAGGTCTCGTTCTCCCTCATCTTCCCGGCCTCTTAAAGCCGATTTTCCAGTCCAAACTTCCTTAAAAACATCTAATCTATGCTTCCCTCATCTTGTCTTGACTTGTTTTTGTTCCTTGAACTTTTTGTCTGCTTTATCCGATACTTCCATGCACTAATTTTTTCTCTTTCAATACCACTCAGTTGAAGTTCTGTAGGTTGCATCTTGCCAGTAGCAGAAATTTATAGCAAATCGTAAGGGCAGCCAACCATTACATACCAGTAGCAGAAATTTATAGTTATGTCAGTCCTCACTATTTTCTCAATATATCGTACCTATCATTTAAATAGCGCTGCAAAAATATAATACAGTTCTAACGGAGGTAACATTTCCTGACATACTGGTAGCATGTTGTGACAGTGGTAACATTATTAGAATATAATCTCTTTCGATTTAACACTGGTGATTTCATAAATTTTTTTGTTTATTTATTTATTTTACACGTTGGTTTAACCTGTCAATCTGTCAACCCAACCCACTAGTCAACATTTAAATTTTACCATGCAAATTAAATAAAATGAACCACAAACAAACAAAACGTTCATTACTAAACATGAATACAACAAGTAGCATGGATTTATTGGCAGGGTGCACTGCAGCAAATCATGACTTATTTTTGGTCTACGCATGTATGGTAAGCGCTGGGTAGGAGAGAGTGATGGGTCGGATGAATTTATAGAAGACTGGCTCATGAAATGTGTATTTTGGTGAAGGGGAAAGCATTTATGTCTGATGGAAGTGAATATTGAATTAAACACATGGAAACGTGTATGTAAATATAGGATGTATATTCAACCATACAAATCTTTAAAAACAAAAAGGTTTACACATCTAAAGCTACAACATTTGACGAGTGTTAAAACTAAAAGCAAATACAGAATGTGAGTAACATGTAAACTGTGCAGCTGGATAAAAGGGAAAAAATATAGACAAACACATGGATTAAAACGCTAATAATTTAGTAAACGCTAGTAATTAAAATCAGTAAGAAAAAATGTATACAAGACAAAATATTATATGCTTTTTTTATAAATATTTATTTGCTTTTTTTTTTTTACCTTGATCAGAAATGCAGTTCTATAATAGTATAACAGTACAGTGACATTTTAGATATAAATGTGTGTTTATATGTATATAGATGTTTCTTGTTGTTGGTATTTATTATTTTATTGTGTATTATTATTCAGGCTGGGGCTTTGGACCTTCTCAAGGAACTGAAAAACATGCCCATGACTTTGGAGTTGCTTCAGGTAATGTAGTTTTTCTTCACTGTAGTGTTGGTGAATTATCACTTTGTTAACATGAACAAATCAAATCAGTCCTTTTTTGTTCCCTGCTTTTATTTGTTATGTACAGTCGACCAGGATCGGGATGTCTGTAAACGCTATCCGCAAACAGAGCACTGATGACGAGGTGACCTCACTGGCTAAATCTCTTATCAAGTCCTGGAAGAAGCTTCTGGGTAAGTTAAACACTTGTCATTCTTTCGGTGTAGTGAATAAACCTGTGCCTGATGTGCTGTGTGTGTTATTTGGAGTATAGATGAGCCTGCTGGTGGAGACAAATCATCTGAGGAGAAAAAGAAGGAGCCTGCAACACCGGTCACGTCCCAGTCGCAAGGAAGCCCTGAGCCGAGAGAAGAAAGGTAACCTTAATTAAGAAAAATGTTCTTTATGTAAGAATCCACAAATATTAGTTGATGGAAACATACACAATTCTGATGCTGTCTTGTATGTATCACTGATTCGAACCCCGGGTGATGCTGTTTTCCTCTCACAGCCGGAGGCACAGAGAGAGCTGATTGGCCGAGCTCTCTCAGGAGGGAGGGAT
>JAQQZS010000001.1:23556187-23572530 GCA_030068045.1 Platyallabes tihoni
ACAACCGGCAACATGACAAATGGTTCCCATAGCGTTTTCACGCAGCATCGAAGTGGAAGCCTTTGAAAGGGAACTGAGAAGCACAAAATTCTATATTCTAATGGCAAAAATGGCACAAAGATGTACAAACTCCTCTCTGTCCTGAAGATTACAGCTTTACCTCTGACAGATACAAAGCTCTGCCACTGCAGACTCCTTACATGCATGTAACATAATTATCCCTTCAAGAATTTAAGAAAACATCACATCACTCTCCATGTCCCTGTAAATGAATTGTTACTATGGAAATGTATTTTTTTATAGATCTTTATTAATCCCAGAGGGAAATTGCTCAATTTTCGCATATCCCAATTAGGAAACTGGGGTCAGAGCGCTGGGTCAGCCAGCTTACGGAGCAGCGCCCCTGGAGCAGATAGGGTTAAGGGCCTTGCTCAAGGGCTCAACGGTGGCAACTTGGCGATGCTGGAGTTCGAACCCCCGACCTTCCGATCAGTAACCCAGTAACCCACAGCCTTAACCGACTGAGCCACCACTGCCCCAAAGAGGTTAAGAGTTAATCATTTTCTTCCTAAGTGATTCACAATGTTCTTAAATGCAGATGTCAGCAAGTGTTGATTATTTGGACAGTATTGAATGGGGAAAAAAAAAAAACTGTTTTTATATAGTTCGAAAACATTATATATTTTAAAATTTGGTGTTTATAAAACCTACTTACAAAGGCACTAGTGGAGCAGATCCTCAAATCAGATTTAAGAAGTTTTATTGTTGTAATTATTGACACAATCACGGTGAAATTCTTTCCTTCTCACGTCAGATTTTGTAAAGAACTTGAGGTCACAGCACAAGGTCAACCATGGTACAGCGTCCCTGGAACAGAGAAGGTTAAGACCTTCTTTAAGGCTCAACAGGGCAGCTTGGCAGTGCTGCGTTGTAAAACCCCTGGACCATATAATCAGTAATTCAGAGTCTTAACCATAGAGCCACTGCTGCTCTATAATGGTGTTTCAATCCTTTATTACCCTGAAATCATGCAGCTGGTCATTGTATCTTTAAAGGTCCCATATTTTACAATGGCTTTAGGAAGGTAACATACAGTAGTCCTCAGAGCCTCCCTAAGTCTGTTAATGCTCTAGCTCAGATACTGCATTTTATATACCACAAGCTCCCGCTGTTTCACTCATTTATCAAAAGCCATTGTTTCAGTGTCTGTAAAAAGGAGCTACTGCGGAGAGAACAGAGCTGAGTAACATGCAGGGGGAGGGGTTCAATTATATTAGTTGACATTAAGCGAAACATCTAATTGGAATTTTCTATGGGATCAATAAACAATCCATCTGTCTTGGTGTTTAAGCCTTGCTAATACAAAAATGGAAAAAGGACAAAAAGCGGTGTATGTATGAACGTATACATACGGTGAATGTATGTTTCCACTGGAGGTCCATCTGAATGTCTTAAAATGAATAAAAATAGACAAAGAAAAGGTTGGTGCAGGAATGACTATTTATGGCTATTGTACATAAGGGTTAACTTTTAAAAAAAGAAATAGTTTTTCAATTTTATTTATACAGCGCTTTTAACAGTGGTCATTGTCACAAAGCAGCTTCCCAGAATTGACAGAAAATTAGGGAAATGAGACAGACAGCATGGTGGTGTAGTGATTAGCACTGTGGCCTTGACCTCCAGATTTCTGGGTTTGATTCCCGCCTCAGGTCTGTGTGCATGGAGTTTGCATGTTCTCCCCGTGCTTGGTGGGTTTCCTCCCACGGTCCAAAACCATGCAGATTATGCTAATTGGCGTTCCCAAATTGCCCGTAGTGAGAGAGTATGTGTGTATGCCCTGCGATGGATTGGCACTCCATCCAGAGGCGCCCTAAGTCTCCTGGGATAGGCTCCAGAAAATATGTACGAATTAAAATGATTATATTGTGAACGAATGCTTTAATAAAATAAAACTTGCTCTGGTTCATGAGGAATATATCACATCATCGTCATTTACTATTTACCTACAGTAGCACGCCCGCACTTTGAATTACTCCTTACAGTATGTGTACTGTTGGGCGACTGTACTTTTACACATGACACATGCATGTCCTGCTTTTGCATATGAATATCCTTCCCATTTACTGTTATCAAATGGGTTTTGTTGCATTTCCTCCCACTGCCTTGATGTTTTAACAAGCCTTGTATTAGTGGCTTATTTGAATAACAAACAGCAGTGAGCTGATTGTTATTGATGCGGATAATATGTGCATATAAATAAGGCTGCTATGTGATGGTGGTTTACAATCTCACAAGATCATCACATTTTATATAATAATGTTTAGGTGTTAGAAGGTGGAAAATGCACGATTTTAAATAGGAAAATAATAATAATAAAAAAGAACAATGTTTTCTTTCTATGTCTCAGTGTAGTTCTAGTGGCGGTGCATAAGTGAGCTCGACATGCCCTGTGTGTGAGCACTTTTGTGAGCTTCCCAGGTGCATCCTCTCCAGGAGGAGGAGGAGGAGGAGGGATCCCAGCATTATTCTCCACGATAACCCCAAAACACAACATATCCAGCGCATCCAGCTCAGCTTTGTGCCTCAGAATGAATATTTGGGTATCTGTAATAAGCCTTATCCATTCATTTCATACAGCTGAAAACCTGTGAATTATGTCAATAAAAAAAAAAAAACACAATAGAACCCCAATCTGTAAAATGATTGTGCTTTATTTTCATCTTAAAGATTTCAAATGCCCACAGATATTTTTTTCTCGGTTCGAGTAAAACAGAAATGGATTACTGTAAACATTCAGATATTATTAGTTTAAAAATGTATACACTTTTTGTAAACCGATTGGAAAATAACACTCTTGCGTACTTTTCACGACACCAACGAAACCAAACTGAACAGAAAATATGAAATAAAAATATAGGCAGTATCACTTTAAAAACATTGGCTTAGATTGAGGTTGATCTACGTGGTGAATCCATCAACTCAGATTGCACATGTCGAGTAAATAAAGAGCAGGAATACAACCATTCATTATACATACTGGCAGAAGCACATCTGGACTCGGATCAATCCCACGTTTTTCGACTCGTCCTAATCTTGTGAACCTCTTCCTTCAAATGTCATGACTTCAGCGATGGAATCAAAATGGATTATAAAAAGAAAAATACACAAATGAAGCGCAATAATTAATTTCAGAAGTCACATCAGGACAAATCACGTCAGAAATTGATCAAAGGCCCAGAGTTCGATTTCTGTGGCAAGAGTCTGACTATTGCCATAAGAGAGATGTCACACATTTGAATGTCAAGGCACTTCCCCGAGTGAGGATCTTGTCTTTGAGGAACGTGAGTCAGGCAACAATATAATTTACAAAACCATAAGAAAAATGAAAGAACCAAAAAAAAATCTAATCAGTGCTTTATTATAATAATAACACAGTTTAAATGGACTTGGCTACTTTGGTGTCACCTACAAATATCTGGGAAGCCAGTGTCCTTCTCTTTAAGTGTCCCTGTACTACATATCTTAATAAGTTGCCAGAATGAAATGGATTAAAACCTGAAAAAAGTGTATGAATAAATACATAAATAAATAAATAAATAAATAAATAGAAAAACAGGTGGGGTCAAGGACAAAGGATTGGGAAATGCTGATCTAAAACTTAAAACTATTTAATACCATAGAAAATACCTTCACACTAAAATCCTTATATTAATCTCACGAGTCTCATGATTGTTATACTTTAATATATACACCGATCAGCCATTCACATTGATTATCAATGATATATACCACTAAACCGGATCATGGGCACGCAAGGCTCACTCATGCCCATGAAGACTAACGGCCAGCAAGCCTGTCTGCCATGATCCCCCTCCCACAGAAAAGCCAATGCAGCACAACTGTCTGAAAAACATCAATGGTGGCCAAGACAGGCACCAGAACCCCCAGTGCACCATAACCCACCATGCACAGGGCCCTGGCCCCCAAACTCTCCAGATCTCAATCCAACAAAGCATCCATGGGAAGGACCGGACAGAACAGTCCGATCCATGGAGGGCCCACCCTGTAACCCACAGCATCCAAAGGATATCCTGCCAGACACGACTGCACACTCCGAGAGGCCCTGCAGAGCCACGCCCTGACAGGCACGAGGGGAACCCCAATCCTAGGTGGTTTTAATCTTAATGTTCTTAATGCTCTGGCTGATTGGTGTATCTTGAGCCTGTTTCTAGTATGCACAAATTTTGGATATAGGTAATGATTAGCCATTATATGAGGAGGTCTGGGGATAACTGGTCACTTATAGGGTTATCAGGTAATACTGGATTTAAAATAAAATTATACTTATGAGCTTAAAGTGCAGAATGTGTAAATTTTCCACACCTAAAGTAAAGAAAATGTATAGTTTGTAATTAGTAATTAGATAATTTGTTGCGCAGTTGTTTATTCGCCAGCTTTGTGTTGTTTTAGTGTTAATTCCTACACAAGAGAGCGGGTGTCAATGCTGTATTACAGAATTATACAGACATGATATCAGATGGTTCTGATAAAAAAAAATAAAATCTCAAAGGGGGAAAAAAAACAATAAAATCTGAAATACAAGACAAAAAGACAAAAAATGGTCTTATTTTCTGGGTATAAATAATAGTTGCGTTGCTGGCTGCATCGTATTAGGATGTAATATACTGTAATAGCCATCAATTGTCAGGCAATTTCTGGCATCAAATTAATCAAAGTAAAGTCTGGGAATTTTAAATTTTGTGATTTTATTTGTTCTTGTGTCATATCTTTTATCAAAAATGTAGGATTTCACTAATCTGCCTTTAATAGTGATTGAAATAATATATTTAAAAAAACTACCATAAATATATAATAAATATCTTCTCCAGTTAGACATGCTAAGCCATTATAACAGGGAACACATAGTGACATGTTATAGTATAGCACATGGTTTCCTTTGAATAAAGCTGATGTGTTGCCTCGATGTGATCTTTGATTCTCCAACACATTGTCTAGAACTTGAAATATCGTGTTACCCATTTGATTTGTTTTTCTTGGAAAATTCTAAGACAAGAGTAAAATACTACATATTCATAAATATATCTGATGTCTATACTGTAAATCGCCCACACCAGGCAACACATCATCTTTTAAAATAAATACAAAAAAATGTTGTTAAAACAATTCAAAACACAAACAAAATAAATCATTTTGTTTTCCTCGAAATATGAAAATGCGCTGACAATCCTTTGGAGCTTCTTGTCATGTTGATTTGTAGCAGTACTTGTTTTGAGCCCTCAGGAGTTTTGAGACATTGTTTTAAAATCCAGTGACCTGGAGACCTGAGTGTCTTGTTCAGGTACAGATCTCTAAATGTGCTAAAATCCCTGGCAGGACCCACAGGACGGTCCTTTTAAACAAACTCCACATAATGAACAAAAAGAACCCAAAGAAGAAGAAGAAGAAGAAGGAGTAGAATGGAGAATTTGAGTGGGATCACAGAGATTTAGGATTCTGGACATTGCTCCGAGACGCTCTTGAGTAGGTTTTTGTAGACGGGGGAGTTCATGAAGCGTGGGTACGAGTCTCTTTGCATTAATGTGTAAATCTGGAGCTGGGCATCATCGAAGGTGTGAGATGTGGGCTCCAGCATGTTTTTGTTTATTACCTCCCGAACACGTGAATCCAGGCTCACCTGGTAAAGGAACAAAATCGTACAGTGTTATTGCAGATGTAATAAAAATCCCTCTATCTTAAAATACCTTCCATAGTTTTTTTTTATTGTACCTTCTGTCACAGACCTCACCTTGATTTGTTCTAACCATTCTTCTACCGAATAAAAACGACATTGCTGTGTACACCATTTAATCCTGCTGCTCACATAGGCTGATGCTTTTTTATCCAAAGAGACTTACAATTAAGAAAGTGAGCAGTTGAGGGTTAATTGCCCTGCTCATGGACCTAACAATGGGTGGTCGCCACCATTCCTCGTTAGTCCAAAGTCTTAATCACTGAGCCACAATGTCCTTAATAATTAAACTCCTCTGTACGCATAACCAGTGGTTTAGAAATCCTCCAGGTGTACCTCAGACCACTCTAGTCTATCTCACCACTCACAACTTGTGTTTAATGTACTGATACCAAACCTGACTAGAATAATTTTTCTAATGGTGATCTAATGGTCACCATGATCTGTAGTCAGTGTTTTTTTCCCCCTTTCCTGGCTTTTGTTCATTGGTTACTCTCCAGAGTTCCAGTCTAAGAACTACACTGTATCATGCTCTTAATATTTCTTCAGACGCCTATATGAATATTTTAACCTAAACAGGGGGAATAAAAAATTATCCGCACTCCGGGACTGCTATCCGAGAGCGTTGTGATCTTGCATGACTGTCGACATTCTGCAAAAAAATGGTCTTAAAGCATCCTTCCAATAGTCCCAATCATGCTCTATTTGACTTTCACCTGTTTGGTCCCCTGAAAGTAGCCCTATAAGGATGAAGATTTACTGAAGAGGCAAGGAAATAATGTAAAAAAATGATGTATTTGCCACACTTAAATAAAATCTACAGCCAGAGTGTGGAAAATTTTGACTCGCCCTCCAACTACCTACTGATGTTTGACTTCTGGATACTAACTCTCACTCATCTTCTATACCACTTTATCCTGTATTCAGGTTCACAGGGACCTGGAGCCCAGGAGACTTAGGGCACAAGGCAGGGTAAACCCTGGACAGGGTGCCAATCCATCGCAGGGCACACACTCCATGGGCAATTTGGAAACGCCAAATTTGGGAATACCTAATCTACATGTCTTTGGACTGTGGGAGGAAACCGGAGTACCTGGAGGAAACCCACCAAGCACAGGGAGAACATGCAAACTCCTTGCACACAGAGACGGGAATCGAGCCTGGCCGGGGAATCGCACCTGGACCCTGGAAGTGCAAGGCGACAGTGCTAACCACTACACCACCTGACTTCCTAACATTTAACATTTAAACATTTAATAAAGACTTTAATTAGATTTTCATTAGACACATATTGTCCAGATCATGTTTGTGATAGAAGCCTTTGATGTGGTAAACACAAAAAGAAGCATGAAAAACACATACATTATACAGTGTGGTCAAAAGTATATGGTCACCCGCTCATTATTCTTTAACAAAAGGTTAGTGCCCATTTTCTGCTGTGACAGGCTTTACTCTACTGGTTAAACTAGACTTTGGAACATGGCTGTAGGGATTTGTGCTCATGGTCCCTACAGGAACATTCCTGAGATCAGGTAGCGATGTCAGGAAAAAAACGGCTGGTGGGTAGTTTTCAGTGGGCTAGAAGACGCATGTTCTTCCACATGAACATAGGGAAAAAAGGGAAAGCTTAATGGTAATGTGGACAAGTCTTAACCTGTGCACAACCAAGACTGCTACCCACCAAGCATGCAAACTCCATGTATTTAGACCACATGCACATAGACCCCGATCCTAGATCCTGGAGGTGAAAGGCAACAGTGCTAACCACTAAGAAGTATATTTTACTCAAAGCACCAACGATTCGAGTATGAACATTTCCAAAATAGCCAGAGTCATACAGTATCTTTGCTCAGTGCAGGGGTATTAGACTGTGATCAGTTAATCAGTTGCTGCTTGACATTGGTCAAGGGAAACTGACTTGCTCTAAACCTTTGCCTGATTTATCTGCTGTAAAGGGGTACAAACTTCTTCATGCTTGATGGACGTAGACACATAAACACGCCATGTGGGTCGGTGCGGCTAGTATTTAATACTCTCTGAGGAACACAAAGATCGAGGTAAAAATGTACTGAATACGTACTGCAGCAATCAGTACATGACTCATAGCCTGAGGGTCAACAGGGAACGACAACCCAACAGTTTTTGGTATACTGGATAACCTTGGGTTAAAGCTTTGCTGCAAAACAGTTTCTACTGCCAGTGACCGTTTGCTGCAGCGACATTTTGATTTTAATTTTTTTTAAAATTCCTCCTAGAGTCAGAAGCAGCAAGGAATTTCAATGTAGATAACTTGGGAATCTGAACACTGCATCCACTGCATGGGGTATCACTACAGATGAGCTGCTGTCCTACATATACTGTAAGATTATTATTATGATTATTATTATAATTATGACAACATAAATGGTATTAGACTTCACCATGAGAAGGATATTTACTAATTATATATACCACATGCTTACTCATCAGTACAAAGCCCAAGTGTTATATAGGAAGCTGTCCTATTCCTATTTAATGCAATTACTGAATGAATATATAGACCAAGAAGTGTGTTATAAGTTTACCCTTCCATTGTCCAGGAAATGGTACCATTGATCTGCTGGCTGGCACTACTCTCTCTCATAGCCATATTTAACCTTTTCTCTGTGAAAAGGTTAAACACACACTCTCCCGAGTGTGTGCATGGACACATACAGTACACACACTCGGGGCCATTTGGGAATGCCAATTAGCTTAATATCCATGTCTTTGGGCTGTGGGAGGAAACCAGAGCACCCAGAGGAATCCCACCAAGTACGGGGACCCCGAGACGGGAATCGAACCCAGACCCCTGCATTTCCTAAAGCTGTGAGAAACTTACAACCATCACAAGGACATGTCACCAGCTCGGAACCTCAACTACAAAGCAATCACTACCAATGCTGGCATAAAAATAGAACAGACATCTGACTGATGAAAACATGGTAGATAACTTAATATATGTTCATTTAGTTGTAATAAATGCATTTATACAGACTAACTTAAGGACAATTAACTTAATGCCAAAAGACAGCACAATCCCACCAAATCATTATCTTCTTCTTTTATTACTGCATCATGTCTGTGTCCTTGACAAAAAAAAAAAAAAAAGTCGCAAGTCACTGACTTTTTTCATTAACACATGTTTGGAATTGCACTTCTTCCAAATGCACTGGTGTTATCACATAGTTGTGTGCTCCTCATTCTAAAAAGATGCACTGTAAAAAACCTTCCATCATCAAACATGTGACATCTTGGCAGAGATAGATTCATGGGCATCTGGTTTAATTACAGGTTTATTCCATTAAAAATGCATAAAAAGCCTACTTATCCTCCAGGCAGCTACAAAAAAAAAAAAAAAAACTAATAGTGCTGACCTGAAATCTGCTTGTCCTGGGTTCCTAGTGATTTATTTATGCCTGTACAAACCTTAATGATGTTAAAGTTAAGTTTCATTACTTTATCCATTTAGTCCCTTTGGCCACAGAGCAGCTGCATGATTTAAAACGATTCGCAAAAATCGATCGTCAGAGTGCAATAAATCTAATTTGGGTTTGTGATGGTGCTCATTGGAAGCGGGTGCATTCCCACTAGATGGAACTACAACATCCACACACCCCCAACCTTTGGGTTTCTTGGAGCCTATCCCAGGAGACTTAGGGCACGAGGTGGGGTACACCCTGGACAGGGTGTCAATCCATCACCGGGCACATACACATGCCCACACTACGGGCAATTTGGGAACACCAATTAGCCTAATGTGCATGTCTTCCGACTGTGGGAGGAAACCAGAGCACCTGGAGGAAACTCCATGCACACAGAGGCAGGAATCAAACCCAGACCCTGGAGGTGAAAGACGACAGTGTTAACCACTAAGCCACCGTGCCGCCCTTCTAAATCATTTAAGAATATAAAGAAATGTACTGTAGGGTGGCTCAAGACATTTTGCACAGTGCTGTATGTCACAAAAGAGATTTGAAAAATGGAATGCACATTTAACCTCCTCCCATTTGCTCTGGCTCCCTGATTCCACAATCTGATTATTGTAGAGCTTCATGGTTTTAAGGTTGCAGTGTTTTTTAACATGCATGTGCAAGAATTATCTAAAAAAGTAAAAAAAAAGTTCATATTTTGGTGGTTAACTTGTGTTTAAGTCACTGGAGGCACTAGTTAAAGAAAATCCAAGAACCTTGAAGCGCCATCATTGACTACATTCACTACAACCTTAAATACATTAAAATAAAATAAAAAACTTGTGCCCAGATAAGGTATTATTGGAAAACAAAAACCATTGCAATGGTAGTAGCTATTTCTAGGTTTTTATTTCTAAATCTAAATCTAAGAATTTGCTATTTCTAAGGCCGGGTGTTTCATTTCTTTATTAAATCATCCCAATACTTTGCACTATTGTACAACTTGCTACTACTCACACTATCAGGTAACTCTACATTATTGACATGTTTCATGAAAAGATAGGGGTCAATAATCATATCTGGGCACCAGCCAGAGACTGGCAGGCTAGGCAATAGAAAGAAGTAGACCAAAGAACATGGAGAGTTTACTGCCAATGTTCCTCATTACAAAAGCTTTGTCACACAACACTGTTCCATTGTCTCTGCACTGTGTCCCAAGTGTGTTTCATTTTGCTTTCTTATTCTCACACTCATCTCATACTGTTGTGTATGCGTACGATATGAACTCTTCTGCGGTACTATACTACTGTACTGTTATGTGTCCCATCATGGTGTTGCAGAACAACATTTCTATCCAATGTAATGTATAGTAGCTATAAAGAGGAGCGACAATAAAAAACAACTTGGCTTGACTAAGGCTCGACTCAACCTTTTAATGTATTTTGTTTATCAGCCTTAATTTTTTATTTTTTTGTGATTCCACAAGTGGTTACAGTAGATAGGCAGACACTCAAAAACACACTCTTAACAAACAACACACAGATACAAACAGACGGATGAAATGAAAATGAAGTACAATCGAGACACCAGGCTAGTCAGATAACTCCACTTATGTCTCAGTTGCTTACTGT
Source organism: Platyallabes tihoni (assembly GCA_030068045.1). Classification (NCBI taxonomy): domain Eukaryota; kingdom Metazoa; phylum Chordata; class Actinopteri; order Siluriformes; family Clariidae; genus Platyallabes; species Platyallabes tihoni. Next base: position 23,566,999 of record JAQQZS010000001.1, read on the forward strand.
GTTTAATTAACATTTTTTTTACTGTACATTAGCTTTTTTTTTTTTTTTTCTTTTCTAAATTTGCTATAGGTGCAGTGTGCAATCTCATGTTTTTTTGTGTCATTATCAGCACCAATTTCCTGTACCTTAGCTTCTGCCTGTTGGGCTTGTTAAATTTTTGTCTTTGTCTTTTTGGGGCAAGGGTTACAATTTATGAAACACACATGATTATGCACATACAGTGTGTTTGGTGTGTTATTTGAAAGGGTTTTAGGTTAATATGAAAATAACACATCGAACAGACTCAGTCAAAACACAGTATTAGTGCTGGTTTTATTTTATTATGTTATACATATAATGCAGAAAACGTGTGTGCCAAAGAAGCAACTTCTGAAGTTTATACAACATAGAAGTGACCAATCTTGCTTCCCTAAAAATTTCAAGTTGCTAACTTTAACCATTTTGGAGATATGATTTTATATGTGCCCCCCAAAAAAATTGTTTTGCGTTATACTGTCTCTCTACAAACAATAATTATTTAAAATGCAAATTATCCATATTTATTTTTTTTTGGGGATTTTTTCCCGATTTTCTCCCTAATTTAGGCGTGTCCGATTCACTAGGGGGCTCCCACATTAAGGCTACTACTACCACTAAGCCGGGAGGACCGAAGACTATCAAGTGCTTCCTCCGAACCACGTGACGCCAGCCGACCGCATCGAACTCGCACCATTAGGGGCGGCATAACACACTTGGAGGACAGCGCTATGCGACACACCCTCCGCTTGCGTGAGCTCACAGACACCCCTGATTGGCTGTAGAGTCGTGATTAATGTGGTAACATGAAGTACCTCTCATCCCTCCCCTCTGAGAGAACTCGGCCAATCAGCTCTCTCTAGACCTCCGGCTGTGAGAGGTTACAGCATCACCCGGGAATCGAACCAGCGATCTCTGGATGATAGGGCGAGCACTTTACAGTACCACTGCGCCACTCGGAGGCCCAAATTATCCATATTTCTTTATGAGTATTAATACTAAAATTTGTGTAAGTGTCTAGTAGCATATGACTTTGCTTAAATTAAAGCATTCTGTGAAAAATTAAGGAACCACCCCCCCCCCCCCCAAAAAAAAAAGATCTGTAGTGTCCGTAACCATGCCAAACCCATGTCCATCACTTAACAATTTTGCATTTTAGACTAATACATCTTTTCAGTTTAATGTCTTTTCATGTGCAGTTTAATTTGGCCAAGTTTCATGTGAATGATAATTAAGATCATTAAAAGATCTGAATTCAAAAAAGTTACAGACACTACATAAAAAGGCATTAAATTGTATGTAGCAAATGTGTTTCTTATTATCTGATAAAAAAAAATAAACGTGCATATTTACAAAAAAATGAAGCATGGATCTTGAGCATTGAAGCATTGAGTATTATGAAAAATGGTGTTATATGATCCGAACTGAAAATTCACATTTTCATCTAGGTGAGATACGTTTTAGCACCAATACCACGTTTTTGGCCACCTGTACCTGTATAATCATGTGTGTTTCATAATTGTTTTGTCTTTGTCTTTATGGAGCCAGAGTCAGAATTTATGAAACATACACGATTATTTGCATATTAAATTGAAATTCTATTAAAGCTCAAAAGAATTTAATTTTTATTCCTATTTATAACCAGAAAAAAAACTAATTAATTCATATGTATGGCATGATTTGATTCTTCTGTTATTACCCCTCAGTCATGACAAAAATAGTGGAACATGTGTTCATTTACTGAAACAGAATGGCCGGTGCATTCCAGTACTCCACAATTCTGACAAATACACGCTCAAGTGCCCATACACACACACACACACACACAAACAAAAGCACACACCTCTTTGGGTGAGAGGATGGAAATGTAGTCCTCATATATGAGGCGTGCCTTCTCCTTAATGACGCTCTTATTGGTCTCCTTGTTGAACTCTTCACAGGCTAGCCAGAAGAGCATGTTCTCCTCACTGAACTCAGTGCGTAGAAATTGACGGAAAGCGCAGCGTCCAGCTGGGCAACGCATCAGCTTGTCGAAGGATTGCCCCCATGAGCACACTTCATCCATAGTTGGTTTTGGACTGCAATGAATAATGTAGGGTTTTTTTTATTCAAACCTCATTCATTTACTACAGAACCGCTACAATGTACACTGTAAACCGTTTTAAGTAAACGGAACTATCAGTTTGTAGTACTCATTCATATTAATCGTTCTTTACTTGCATTTTTGAGTAGCCTAACTCATACTATTTAATAGCAATTATCTTTTTTTTTTTTTAGTTGTTGCAAATAAAATAAATTGTTGTTGGTCTTTCGGCTGCTCCCGGCAATGGGTCACTATAGCAGACAATCCGGTACAAACACAAGCTTGGCACAGGTTTTACGCCAGATGCCCTTCCTGACACAACCCTCCCATTTTATCTGGGCTTGGGACAGGCACTGTACTTCATCCAGTTGTTGGGAATCGAACCCGAGCCTTTGGCATGGCTGGCGAAACACTTAACACTGAGCCACCTAATGACGTCTATTGCCCTGATGACGTCAGACACAAAATCGCTAGTCTGAAAGATTTTAAGTTGGTGGAACTTTAACGTGACAGTTACTGTTACTTAAGTACTAACAGATACTTAAAATATCAAATTTGTTCAGCTAACTTAAAAAAGTGTCATTTCTACAAGCTCAAAAATACCAAAAAGTCCTAAATACTCATCAAGGTCTATTAGTTTGAACTAATTGTAATAATTTAAGTTAACAGTACTCAATATGTTTAATTACTTTGAGCATTAGGGTTTACAATGTATGCAACGATACAGGAGAAATGTAAAGCACCATGTTGACAAAAAAAAAAACAAAAACAAGAGGTTTGTGTCCTCACTGTACGCGATGACTGTAATTTAATGCATGGCAAAATTATTTTGTGCTACTTAAATATTCATAACTGCTTCAGGTTCTGGGACAGTTATTCGATATAAACATTATTGAGTGTAATATTCCCCTTAGATCCCTTAATTATAATGCTTTGCTAAATGTTTTACATCACTCCCGCTAATTATACAAAAGGTAATTACATCTTACAGAGGTGTATTTCATTTTAAACATGAATTAACCAACCTCTCCTCGCAGTCAGCGGAGTCCTCGGCTTTGATGTCGTGCGATGCTTTCCGGTTCCTGTCCTCCCTGTCTTCATTCCTAACAGCGAGACTGCAAGGTATTAAGCACATCATGATCCGACAGAGACACCACAGACTTGCACGCCTCATATCAGCTTGCGATCCATTATTAATCCTATTATTGAACGTCTATACATCTGAGGTCTAATCGCTGACCTTTGCGTCCACTCCTGGCTGACCAACACCATGTGCAACGTCTGTTAGATCCAGGATTATTTGAGTAGAACACAACACTTTTTCACTTCCTCTCGCTTTACAGTGATGACACAAGTCAAAGTGTAATGCACACATGACCGGTATGTCTGTAACTTGTGTTTCTAACCGAGAAATAAGCCTCACCTCATTAGAATCTAAGCGATGACTCAAGCTAAAAAATTCTCAATCAGTGTGCAGATGAGGTTTGGTGTGAAGGAATGAGAAGACTCGTACCATGAGCAGCTACAGCAGCAACACCAGCAGAAACAGCAGGCGTTCGAGGCACGCTCGCCCTGACCAGCCTGCTCGTGCTGCGCTGGCGCCGTTCCCGTCGTTGTGCCTCCCGCCACCAGCTCCTGCTGCCCCGACATCTGCCTCTTTCGCATCTCCATCCTCTCTGATCCCATGGGCTGCAGGAGACACCAGACCACTGAGACGCGCGGCCAACATCGCATACACTCTACACTCCTACAGTCTTATTTAATTAACAAATGAAACCGGTGGCTTGTTATGCAATAATGAGGCCATGGCAGGTGGAGGATGTTTTTGATCATCTTGTGTTTTTCAGCTTCTCCGTACTTTTGACATTTTCAGGTTGTTTCAGACATTGCATTTATTTGAACCAATCCCATCAACAACAACCCAAGGACAGAGAAGACAATCGAACAATTATTTACAATTACTTTATATGCCCTTTACAGAAGATTGACTAGATCGATACAAATTAATCTTCCCCCACGAGATGACAAATGATAGTGAATCTTTGCGCATAGGCATGTTTCAACTAGACCATAAATAAAGCTGTTCTAACATGTCTTACACCACACTCCCCCACAAGCTGTAAGTGATATCTCCTCTGTTTCTGCAAAAGGAAGGAGCACCTCCTATTTGATGCTTGTGATAGCCTCCATTATCATATGCGATATACTAAAATAAAAATAAAAAAGTGGAAAATCAAAAAATAATTATACAGCTGAATTATTATCTGGTATTGTCCAGTATTTTATATTCTTTTTTTTTTTTTTTAATTAATGACATCGTTCACAAATTGTAAAGCATAAAACAAACTAAGCCATGTGGATCACCTGATTCAAACCCATGATCTTTCCTATTTTTATATTTTAACTTTTCTTTTAAATATTAGGACACTATCACTTCTGATGTGTTCTTTGGCAGTGTAAATGAGACGAACACCTGACAGAAGTGTAATCTCACATCTGTTGTGATTCTGTCTATTACTGGCTTGAATAAAGATAGGAACTTGGCAATGACTAAGTTTTACTATTTGTTTCTGCAGATTTCAGACTTCCTCTCTTTCCACATAAAACAATTTGTGCACAGTAACATACCATCCCTAACATTGCGAACATTTTTGCAGTACATTACGGTATATGTTTTTCCATGCAAATCATCATAACAGGCTTAACATCATCAATATAACATCATCAATAAACAGAGGCAATGCTGCAGCACGTCTTCCAGGTGGGATAGCAGGCAATCCCTTCTTTCTTTCTTTTTTTCTTTTTTCTTCAACCTCCATTTCAAGCTGCGTTCATGTTAAATGTCCTGGCCTGTATCTGCATCCTGAAATCTAATTCATGAGTACCTTAAATTCCTGTATAATTTGGTTATTTATCAAATATGTCTTTACCATCAATCGCTTTTATTCCTTAACACACCCAACCAGACCTTGTACATTACATTTCCCTCATTTCAAAAAAATTCTATTTAAAAAAATCAACTTCACGTTGATTCAATTTGGTTGAACAGGTTGCTCGCCTTCCTCACACATCCAGCTATCAGTCCTCCTTGATTTATAGCTCTAGTGACTGTTGATTTAACAGTAGGGGTTTTCCTGCGTGCACCATCCAAGCACTTACGGAGGCTCGCTTTCATGGAAAACAAATAATCAGAACGCTATCAGCGTACGAAAAAAGAAATATAGTAATCAAAAGCAAATATGTTCTTTTTGCCGCACACCACTGAGCTGCTCTGCGTCCAGTTCCTTTCAAAGGGAACCAAGTAACATTGTAAATGTACATTGTAACACCTAGTGCTCGTTTCTTTCTACATACTGTATACTGTAGGCAGTGTGTTAATTCCATATTGGCTTTTTTTTTTGGGGGGGGGGGGGTCTGTTGGGTAAAGCGGATGT
>JAQQZS010000001.1:23572630-23589951 GCA_030068045.1 Platyallabes tihoni
GCTTTTTTTTTTGGGGGGGGGGGGGGTATGTTGGGTAAAGCTGATGTTAGAGTATTCAGAGTGAGGATGAGGAGGATGAGGAGGAGGAGGGGGAGGATGAGGGAGAGGAGAGGGAGGAGGAGGAGGAGATGGGGGCGCATCTCCAACTGCAGTCTGAGCTCTTCATCAGTGATCACTGCCTTTTGGTCCATAAGCAGTGAGGTTTCATGTTCACTCACACACACACACACACACACACATACTGATCACACTGGTTCTACTCATCTACAGCTGGCCTATGGATATAAAGATGGGTTGCCAAATAAAAAACCTGATGCGGAACAGAAGGAGGGAAAAAAAAAAGAAATCAGGAAAATTACACAAGCAGAACCGCGACACACACGAGGTCGGGTTTTTCTTAAACAGACAGATCTGCCTGATTTTTGCAGTAAAAACGATTAATGGATAAAGAAAGTGGCCCCAGTGAAGGGCTCCAGCATCATCATCATCATCTTTCTCTCTCTCTCTCTCTCCATCCAAGGCATACGGGTCGGACCTCACACATGCCATGCCGCTTTCACACGTCAAAAAAAAAAATAAAAACCTCGCCGTCACATCGACATCTGTGCGCGTATAAAGAAAAGCTGCCATGCCCATACTTACAATTTCACCATGTATGCCCAGAGATAAGAGATAATTCTTCGCCTTGATTACATCGGTTGGCATAAGGATTCCTTTTTCCTAAAGCCCGGCCGCTTGTGGTCAGTGCGCATGCGTGCCTCCCGCAACTCGCGGTGGCGGTATAGCGTAAAACCCGCTGCATGCCACCGACGCGCTGTGCGCTTTCTATCAGCGCGTCTCTCTCCCTCCCTCTCTCTCTGGCCGGTTTCCTCCTTACAACAAGATTTATTATTATTATTATTATTGCTGTAGCACTATTGTTAAACCCCAGGCACTATACTGTAGTACTAAAGTCATATTAAATAGTTTTGGGAATGATGATACTTTACTACTATTACTACTAATCATTTATTCATCTTTTATATCACTTATTCTGTAAAGGGTCACGTGGGTCTGGAGACCCAGGTGTACACCCTGGACACACACTTCCTGATTTCCTGACAAGCTCTTTCAAACACTACAGACAATCTGGAAACAGCATTCCGCATGCTTTTGGACTGTGGGAGGAAACCAGAGTCCCCCGGAGGAAACCCACCAAGCAGTGGGGAGAATATGCAAACTCGAGGTGGGAACTGAACCCTGACCCTGTCGGTGCTAACCACTAAGCCACTGTGCCGTTCTAATAATAAGTCATTCATTCATCTTCTATACTGCTTATAGTGTAGAGGGCCTTTAGGCATAAGGCAGGAAACACCCTGGACAGGGTGCCAATCTCTCACAGGGCGCACACACACCCGGTAATGCTATAGGGAGGACATGCAAACTCTATGCACACATACCCCGTGGTGGGAATCGAACCCAGACCCTGGAGGTGCAAGTTGACAGTAATAACCACTAAGCCACTGTGCCACCCATTGCTACTACTTCTACTACTACTCTTCATCATCATCACTTAAACCATCTACACCACCTCATACATCCAAGGTCTCAAGTTCTTTGCATCCTAAGCTCAAATTTCTTCATGTGTTGGCTCTTTACTTCACCTTGAGCCATATTAAAGACTAAAACTAGGCTTAGATCCAAGTGAAAGTGGAATCACGACATGCAATCACTACATCTTTAGTCTTGATGCCTACAGCTCTAGCAGGGTTAAATGACCTGGTGATGTCCTATAAAAATGGCTGAAATTCTGTTTTCTCCTCTAAGTTGCATGCTGGACTGGTGTGACTTGGTTGGTGGAATTTGTAGCATTTCCCTGAATGAAGCAACAGTCAATAATAATTCTTCTCTTTCTGTTCTTCTAATAATACTTTTAATACCACATTTCTACAGTCCTTGACAGTAAAATTTACATTAAAAAAAACAATTTAAATTTCCTGTACAGTCTTTGTTCAAATATAAAGAGAAAGGAAAGCACAGACTCTGCCCATGGTCCTTAAACTGTACTATCTCACTTCTTCTATCATTCACTAACTGTACATTTCACCTGCCACTGAGCCCATTAGGATATTCTTCTGTTTTACCATCCAAGTAGAACCCACAAGAAGCCTTAACTACATTTATATTTATGGCAGAGCGACGTACATATATCTTATTTATAGCTGAGCAGTCTTTGGCACTGGTGGGATTTGAGCTCATAACCTTCTGATCAGTTCTCAATTGTCTTTTACCATTACCCTACAGTTTCTAAAATACCCTCAAAAACCCACTTTCACTTGGATCTAAGACAATGTATTGGTTAAACATTGGAGAATGATTCTTCTTCTTATTATTATCAATATTATATTTGGTGTTAAGTGATTGACCACCTCATGAGTTCTCTATACTACTTTCATAGACAATAATTGAGCCCATAATAGTTTGTTAAAATCAATAGATACAGTATGATTAAGTCTGCATGAATTGAATAATACTAACCTTTAACATTTAGGCATTTGGCAGATGCTCTTATCCAGAGCGACTTACATTTTTATCTCATTACACATCTGAGCAGTTGAGGGCCTTGCTCAAGGGCCCAACAGCGGCAACTTGGTGGTTGTGGGGTTTGAACCTGGGATCTTCCGAACCGTAGGCCAATGCCTTAACCACTGAGCTACCCCTGGCACTATTAATATGTGTGATTTGATATCAGAATTACTGAAGCAAGGTTTAAACAATAGCAGTTATCACCCTGTAACACGCTATATTGGTCTTTAAAGGATCTCACTTTGCACATAGTGCAATCCTGACATCTGCTGGTAATCTGTCATAGCACAATGTTTAAACTTGTCATAATTACATATACGAGAATTAATTAAGAAAAAAGTCAAAACTAAATCTGTAATTTACAGACTTTGCTTAATATGTCTCAGTAAATTCCAACAAGGAGAATTATTTTATTTCAATGCTTAAATGCTTGTGAGAAAGAAATAGTAATAGGAGAATTGTATAAACTCTAGGTGGCACTCTAGGTCTATGGTCATACACTCCACTTGTTAAGAAGAGGCTTGAAGAGTTTTAAAAATATCATTTATATAAATTCTATTCACTTGTTTACGCACATCATCTTTGTATAAATATCCTTTATATAAAGTCTCAGTTGATAAAATGTGGACGTTAGTTACATTAAGCAATTAGAATTTATAATATAGGTGAATTTGGTACAAGTCAGAATTATAACTGTAAATGTTCTCTGGTGTCTATATTGTTTGAATGCAATACAAGTAAACACTTTTATTTGAGAAATGTTTTCCACAAAATAGTACAGCAGAATATAGCACAAGAAAAAAAAAACGGTAATGAATTCAGGCTAAATTTACAAGTTAAAACACATTTAGTATAAAGACTTTCACATGAATCCAGAATATTATCTGTCCCCACCAGCTGAAGCCGCAAAGCCTATAACATTAGCATACTTTTAGCTTTTAACTTCCTGATCATTTCTTGCTTTTCACCACCACATAGTCATTCTTCTATTCCTAGCATTTGTTAAAGTCCTTCACTACAATATGTGTTATGACATTACACGGCACAAACCATTGCAATGTTCTCAGTTTTTTTTTTACTTCATGTTTAAAAGAGAACACTGGAGGAGTTGTGCATTCTATGGATAAAAACGAGCATCAAACCCATAATTATACACACATTTATTCTAAAAGAATTACCTTCCTGGTCACTTAGTCTTCTCATAATTGTACTGGCAGGCTAGACCTGGCTACCTATTTGCTGTAATTCCCACAAAGCAAGGAGATGGCAAAGAAGACATTAGATTTAAGTCATGTTTGTCTATCTGCTTCCCTTATAACTGTAGACATTTTCTATAGATAAAGATAAAGGAAGGGGAACGTGCACTCGAACCGTGCACTCGAACCTTCAGAGTAGGGATGATATTTATACTTGAAGGTAGTCGTGATCAGGCCCCTGCTGTTGGTGCAAGGTCCGAGTTCCATCAGCAAGAACCAAATTGGGCTTACATGGTACATAAAACTTTATTTCAATCAGAAAAGAGAGGAATAGAAAACCCACATCATCAACTCTTCTGCTCATTATGATCTCTTAATCATGTCTGATGGACTGGCAAATGTTTAATGAGGTACTCTAAGAATGGAACCACTTCTAAAGAGTTCACCTAAATTATATTCTTTTTTCATATGAAATATTTTTTCCCCTTAGAAGAAGAACACATGAACCATGTAGGACAAGTATTAACCTACTGCCTAAATAGTTGTCCAGTTTGAGGAATGTGAGTGTCTCAAATCCACAAATTCCTCAGGTATGTTATACATGGGCGGTACGGTGGCATAATGGTTAGCAAAGTCGCCTTGCACCTCCAGGGTCAGGGTTTGATTCCCACCACTGGGTCTGTGTGAGTTTGCATGTTCTCCTCGTGCTTGGTGGGTTTTCTCCAAAAGTCCAAAGACATGCAGATTAGGTGTTCCCAAATTGCCCGTAGTGTGTGAATGTTGACCTGTAGTCTTACCATGTAAAAATGGGAACAAATACATTGGTAGTCATTGGCCTCACAGTGACTAGTTGGACTACAGAGGTTCCTTAGGTGATTGTTATGGATGATGAATGTTGTGGAACTTTAGTGTAAGTGGGGTTTGCCGTGTTCCCTCAGGAGTTCATATGGTGTTTCAGCACTATGGAAGCTCTGCTCACTCCATTATCCAAAGGTAAGCCGACAACAAAGATGGACTAACTCAGTATGCACTCTTCACCCTGATGAGACTTGTCTTTCATGGTGCAGTTTGATGCTTCTTAAAATGACATAGGGCCAATTCATTTGCAGTGCCATGTAGTTAATTTCACTAAACTAAATTAATGTGCCTGGAAGGCAGCACTAGAGCTCTACTAAAAAAAAAAAAAACCCATACATCATCTCACATCTTCCCACACAGATACAGTTAATCTTTGCTGAGAATGTCTAAAGTATATCTGGCAGCAGTTGAACATCAGTGGTGATGTCTCTTCAGGTTATCACCCACAAATGAATAGTCAATTGGAGTGCATGGATCAGTGAGATCAATGAGACACTGAACATTTCATGCATACCTACAGACAGTGTTTGGTCCCTACCTGCTCTATCACTCTTAAATGCTGTATTATTTCTGTCTGACCTGTCTGCCTGGATTTTGTAAATCAACACTTTATACTGCCGGATCCTCAGTCATGAGTCCAATGTGTTACAAAGTATAAAAGACAGTAAATATAAGTAGAATAAAGGGGGCCACATCTAAACTCAATTATTGGAGGGCAATATAGTAAATTAGAGAGCTAACTAACTTCTATATTGCCTTTATGTCCTAGATTGTATTCATTTCAATCAAGGTTTTGAGGAGACCTTTGTTCTAAAGGAGAACAATAGGATCAAGAGTATATTTTTCATCTCATCATTGATTCTTTTTTTTTTCATCTATACAATAAAATCTCCAAAATGCTTTCAGAGCTCATATAAGTCTAACTCTAACCAAACCTAAATCATAATAATGAAGTTAGACTCTTGGAATACTTTCTTGGAGTCCTACACCCTAGAGATCATTGTTTTGTCTTTATTTGGAAACCCTTAACCCATGAAAAATCCTATAACAAAGAGCTTATACCAAGTAGAACCAATTCAAAAGCCTATAAAAAAGCCATAAATGCCTAAAGGGCCAACGTTTTACAGAATGTAGTTAAGAGTTTGTGATGTGAACTCTTGCATTACATGCATTAATAGTCATTTATAAGCATTTTATCTAATTTCATCTTACCTCACTCTACTGGCTAACCGTAGCTTTCTGTAATTGCTTACAGAAAAGCTAACAAAACATCAATAATCAGAAGCAATGTTCCAAGCTGTTCACTATGGTTTTTGAAAGAATTGCACCTGCCAATAAAAGCGCTAGCTGGTAGTAAAGCTAAAACTGGGTTCTTTTCACTTGGACTTTTATGGAAGGGGTAAACGGTCCAGTTTAGTGATGGAGGAAATGGTACAGTGTGTTCTTTTTTTTTTACCCAAAGCCATGTTTCTCATGATTACTCATGTTACTCATATTTCATGTGTATTTGATATTCTTAATGTCATGTATGATTGTCTTGCATTTATTTCGGTTGATTAGAAAGGTTTTTAACTACATGAATGATATTATGATCCATATAGAACTATATGCCAAATGAATACATTCCAATTTGAATCGAACCTTGAAAGATTTCTCTGTGTAACTTCTTTAAGATGTAACTAATAAAAAAAGATACTTTACTATTATTTTTAAGACTGCATGACAGGAGGTTGAGGTGAAGGTTGGATTACACCCCTGGAGTATTTTTCCTGAGGGCGCAGAGGCACAGCTCCGTCCCTCCGTCTCTTCTCTCTTTCAAGGCTGATCGCCATTGAGATACATGTTTTAAAATGACAAAAAATATAATTAAAGGGATCAGCTCTGAATATGTGATTCTCTTAGCGAAATAATTGGCATTCAGTATAGTCTATTCATTAGCTTTCAATTCAGACCCGTTCATAATATTCTCTAACAGTGAATGAGACTAGCTTCATCCTTGAGTGAAATTTATGAGCACACACTTATTTTATTGCAATTAAATACCATTATACAAGTCAAGATTTTACATTGTGCATATACGATAGTACTAATTTTAAATACATTATGTGAACAATTAATGAAAGTATTCTCATATTTTATAAGATAAATAAAATCCTATCTTACATTATCATGATGAACGATCTGAGATGATATGAGAATGGTGTCACTTTTTTCTCATTGACTACAAATAGGGAAGGATTATTCCACTAAGGCAACTAAAGTCTCATTAATCTGTTTTGTTTCTAAATATGCAAAATTAAGCTGTGGAACAGTTAATCCATAACTATATATAGCAAGCTTGTTTTAGCCTGGTGCTAATTTAAACCTAAGACTACAGCTTGGAACACTCTGTGTGCCATTTCTTTGATTATACAACCTTTGAAGTGGACTTAATGTCTTACAGAGATAGGTCAATTTTAAAGATGATGAAATAGAAACCAAGACATTGGCTAATCCTGCAGGTGTTAATTATCCAGCGTGCCCAACTGCACTCCACTCCAATTGTCAGCCTCTACTGTATGTTAACATGCTTATTGTTTTTTATTGTACCTTGTAGATACACATACAGTACGTATATTGTATGTACTGTACAGTACTTTCTGCATAAACATTATGTATAATGGTTCACTTTATTTTCACAAGAAAAAGATGGAGAAGTAGCTTTGACACAGAAATGAGGTTGATATTACACCCTCCTTTCTACTGTACTGTATATAATGACTGGAGTACAATATCATATACATCTTCTTTAATCATATTGTCACATTATTTTCCTTAATGAAAAAATTACTTGGAATAATGACCACATATAATAAGTGAAATAATTACATAGAAATGAAAAAGACATTATTTTTTTACGTTGTTCTTATAGTATGTTTATTATTATTATTATTATTATTATTATTAATAATAATAATAATAATAATACAAATCCTGGTTAATGTTCTCTTACCTCGAAGGATAAAGGAAACTCAGATCTGTTTCCTTTATGTCCATATTCAGTGTCATTTTCAGTGTCAGAGCTTCCTGGTGCTTGGTAACTCTCATCATTCCGACAGGCCCAGAGCAGCCACTGTAACCGCCCACACATTAAGGAGGGAGTGTGGTTGATACACCACACCACAGAAGATACTTCCCACCTTATGACAATCCCTTCATGTGGCATTCTCTCTTTAGCTTTTTTCCACGTAGCCAGAAAGATGTCACAGTCTAACTTTCCATAACACACATTTCCTTTTGCAATATCACATAAATGTATATATTGGTCTTGTCAAAAGGAAAAAAAAAAATCCTGAGACAGTCATGCCATGTAAGTAAAAGCAAAACAGTAAGTGCATCCTCAGTGTAGAGGGCAAAAGGGGATTATGTTCACACTCTTATTAAGCTCTGTCCCACTGAGGTTTAGTGTATCTCACAGGCTTACAGTAGGATAGATTAAAGCAACGTGGTTGTGGGTTTGTGTGCCTGTATTTGTGTGTCGTCTATCCGACATAAAATATATAATGTATGTCCACTACTATAAATAAAATGTCTAATCAGATATAGGCTTTTGTACCATACAACTGAGGAAGAGGAAGGATAAAGGTAGTAAAGGTCTGCTGACAATTTCAGGAACAGTAGGCTCCCTCTCCATCTTGTCCTTTCCTTCTCTCTGCTTTTACATGAAGGTGATCCATTTTTAGCTAGAGAATCCAATTATAGAGCCGCAAGTTGGTGGTTATCTTCATCCTTTTCTTTTTTTTTTTACTGTTTCATATGTTAGAAACTGCAAAGTGCATACTGTCTGTAGAGTGTAATTATCCTAGCATTTGAGTTGCATGATTTTTCTTTTGTGATGGTGGAATTACTGAAAAAAGACTTTGTAAGCATGGCCATTTCTGCTAAAAAAAAATAAATAAATAAAAAAAAACTTCCACAACACAGTCACATATTTTTTGCAATCTTTTTACAGTTGATTGTATTTTGGTATGTGATTGTATATGATTGTATGTAGCTACATGTAGCAATTTTTTTGGCGACACACTGGCTTAGTGGTTAGCACTGTCACCTTGCACCTCCAGGTCCTGGGTTTGATGGAGTTGGCATGTTCTCCCTGTGCTTGGTGAGTTTCCTCCGGGTTCTCCGTTTTCCCCCGACAGTCCAAATGCAGACTAGGTTAATTGGTGTTTCCGATTTGTCTGTAGTGTGTGAATGAGTGTGTCAGTGTTGACTGTTGACTTCGCGGTCCCTAGTAGGACTACAGAGTTTCACGGATAGATGGAACTATTTTTCCTTAATATTAGGAAGGCTTTCTGTTTAAATTTCTCATTAATCCCATAATGTAACTAGCCACCTAAAATAGCTACTGTAGCAGCAGCATGACAAAGAGAGTTTGCTGCACTGCTGCTTGCTGAAGATATTATGAAGTCAATTAGGGCAGTAATAATGAGAAACAGTCTTCCAAATGAAGGTCAAAAACAATAACTCACTTACTCATTATCTGTACTGCCTATCCTGTACATGAAAGCCTGGAGCCTGTCTCACCCTAGACGGGATGCCAAACCCATAACAGAGTGTACAAGCATACACACACTCACACAGTATGGTGAATTAGAAAGCACCAATTAGCCTAATCTGCATGTCTTTGGTCTGTGGAGAAAACCAGAGCTACCGGAGGAAACCACCAAGTACGAGGAGAACATGCAAACTCCATGCACATACAGATAGAACCCCAGGAGGTGCGAGGACACAGTACTAACCACTATGCCTCCCCCCCTTCCACTCAGAAAAAAAATAACACAACATAATTAAAATAACATAATTACATATTAATTACTAATTAATATTAGTCCATTACTTACTTTCACTGATTTCACTGGTTTGCTAAGATTCAGTATTGTGGATGAATAAATTGCTGGCCCTTCAATGAACAAAAAAAAGTTTAGTATTTGCACTGAGAGCATCAGTTCAAACTTTCAGGTGAAACGGTCAGGTGAAAAAAAAAAGATCAACATAATTTTCAGAAGAACATTAAAATTCAGTTATTTGTCATGTGCACCTTTTTACAGAACAGTGAAAAGATTTTTTCACATATCCTAGTTAGGAAGATACCCGGTCAGCCAGGATACCGCACACCTGGAGCAGATAAGGGCCTTGCTCGAGGGCTACTACAACAACAACAACAACAACAACAACAATAATAATAATAATAATATTTCAGACCACAGGGGCTTGGAGCCTACCTTATCTAGCCTATCCACTGCAGGGCACACACACACACACACACACACACAGGCAATACAGGCAATTTGGGAACACCAAGTAGCCTAATCGGCATGTCTATTGTTATCTATTGCTTGTCTATATGTATGATGACCTTGAGTGACTGGAAAGGTGTCAATACATAAAATGTATAATAATATTATTAATAATAATAATAATAATAAGAGAAAAATGCCTGTTTTTATAGACTCTAACATCTCATGAAACACAAGGGAAAATTGTCTGTCTTTTATCAACATACATAAATACAATACATACATAAATGCAAATGCTTCTGCAGCAATGCAGAGACACTTGTCTTGTATTTACACTGAAAAGGCTGAGAAGGTTTTGCGTTCATGACAGGAACACCTTGTCCTGTGATTGGATAAACCCCGCCCACGCTCATGAATTATTCATCACCTCCTCAGCTCGTCCGTTGCAGGAAAGAGTTAACGTTGACTCGGTTGCACGTGACGGAATCACGTGACATAGGTCTCGTGACGTCTTGTTGCTTTTTTGACAACCAAGGCAGGAGAAGGTAACTTGGGTTAAAATATATATTAAACACTTTATTTAGTGATGCTGGTTTATATGTGTATAACGCAGGTTAATGGTGCGGTACTGATGTATTGAGGTGACAGTGCGCTGCAGCAGACTGAGCTAGCCCCGATGCTAGCCGGCTAGTTTAACCTGGTCAGCTGACTGACATTGGCACTCCATTTCCATTCAGTTAATATTTACGGTTTGTGTCGTCGCTAGTTTATGCTATAGAAAGCTAGCAGGATATGAATTGACAGCTGTATGAATGAATTATTGAAACTCAGCGTTTGTGTGTGTGTTAATAGCTAAGTGAGCTAGCATACAGCTGGCAATGACATTTAAGTTATTTGTGCAAAGCTAGTTAACATTACACCATACAATGGGGGAACTAGCCCTTAAAATTATATTAATGATATAATGATGCATCGTTTATTTGTTTAAAGAGTTTGTAGAAATAGTTAAAAGGTTAAAGCCAAAAATAAGCTAATCAGCTTTAATGTAATCTGTGATATTATTAATATTTCAGGTTGAAGTCCACATACTGTATGTCTGCCTGCAACAAAGATGAACTCCTTAATATTTGAAAACTGTAGTCTCACAAGACTCTGTTTGGTGTGACAACATTATATGCTATTGGTTTCCAAAATGGGTGGCAAAATATTAGGAAATTGTACAAAATTTACCCAGTTCAAGATGGGAAAAAGTGGGAAAAAGAGGATATAGAAAAGTTTACGCTAAAATGTAGTTATTTCGTCGTCGGCCAACTACACATCCTGTTGAATCACAGATGAGAGATCAAAAAAGTAGATCAGATTAAGACTATAATGTGTCTTAAAACGACTCCAGTGTGTTAAATATTCACTTGTACCACTTTAGCGCTGTTATTTCAGCGGTGAAAATATTAACTAATCTCAGTAAAAAATATTTTAGATTTTCTAATTAATAACTGTTGGTGCAAGTATTTGTTTATATTGAGCAAGTAGCTTATTGTAAAATTGATTATTAAATCCAACACATAACTGTTCATAACATCGCTTTTACTTACCATTTTGATTTCCCAGGTTAAACTTCAGGCAGATATCTAAATAATGCAAACATTTCATTAAATTCTGTCCAGCCAATTTTCCGTGATGCTGTGACCAAATCTGGCTGGACGGACATACAGCCAGCCAGCCAGAAAATGTTTTGAGACTGGGTTCAGGTTCTCCAACATATGAAACGTAAAGATATCATTAAAAGAGCGAGTTCTGACCAATATACAGACAAAACCCTTCTTTAATTTATATTTATATTATTAATATTATTTAAGTATAATTAGATAACGTGATTTCTCCCTCTGTATGCAGATTTTGTTGTAGGATATCCTAAGACTTTTCATCTTTTAGTGTTTGTTATCTACAGAGGTTAAATCATTTCCTAATTAAGGCACTGTGTTGTGATCCTCACTATCTACAATAATCCTTCTCATATATTGTTTTTTTTCCTTTAATAGGTTTCTCAGCGTGAATATCAGACAGGTTTGTGGACATGGACATCCGAGGAGCAGTAGACGCCGCTGTCCCGACCAACATCATCGCCGCCAAGGCGGCCGAGGTCCGAGCCAACAAAGTCAACTGGCAGTCGTACTTGCAGTAAGTCACCATTTAGCAAAAAACTCTTTTGGGAAAAATCTTTTAAGCGTGTTCCTCCTCTGCATGTGTCTTGCTTTTATATCTAGAAGTGGTTACCTGTGGCTTCGCTCGTGTACATCTTTGATTTGAGCGAAAGGGAAAGTACAGAATACATGATTTATAATTAACGTCGTTTATTGACTTTGCAAAGGTTTGTTAATATTGTAAAAATGGTAATCCCAACTACAAACAAAGTATTGAAAGATACCAACGACAAACACTGACCAAGAAAGGTCACTCTAAAAGAGCTCCAGTGTTCCTCTGTGGAGAAAGGAAGAACCTTCCAGAAGAACAACCATCTCTACC
This sequence comes from Platyallabes tihoni, assembly GCA_030068045.1. Taxonomy (NCBI): domain Eukaryota; kingdom Metazoa; phylum Chordata; class Actinopteri; order Siluriformes; family Clariidae; genus Platyallabes; species Platyallabes tihoni. The sequence goes on from JAQQZS010000001.1 coordinate 23,585,049, forward strand.
AAACAGGCCTGATTGTCTGAGTGCTGCAGAGTGGCCAGACGGAGGCCACTCCTCAGTAAAAGGCACATGACAGACACATGACCTGGAGTTTGCCAAACGGCACCTGAAGGACTCTCAGACCATGAGAAACAATTTATTTTTGTTGAAGCACTTTTGGCACCAATTGCATCCTCAAGTCTTTTTGAGTATGATGCTACAAGATGGTTGTTCTTCTGGAAGGTTCTCCTCTCTCCACAGAGAAACACTGGAGCTCTCCCCCGATCGCTCACTTTGGCGGAGTGGCCCGTTCTAGGAAGAGTCTTTGTGGTTTCACACGTCTTTCATTTACGGATGATGGTGGCCACTGTGCGCATCTGGACCTTCAATGCTGCAGAAATGTTTCTGTACCCTTTGCCAGATCTGTGACTCAATACAATCCTGTCTCGAGTCCAATCCTAGGACTTCATGGCTTGGTTTGTGCTCTGACATGCACTGTTAACTGTGGGACTTTATATAGACAGGCATGTTTCTTTTAAAGTCATGTCCAATCAGCTGAATTTACGACAGGTGGACTCCAATCGAGTTGTAGAAACACCTCAAGGATGAATAGTTAAAACAGAAAGCACCTGACCTCAGTTTTGTGTGTCATGCCAAAGGCTGTGAATACTTTTCTACATGTGATTTTTAAAAATTTTTTTTCAGTGGTAATAAATTTGCAAAGATTTCAAACAAACTTCCTTTACTTTGTCATTATGGGATATTGTTTGAGAAAAATAATGAATTTAATCCGTTTTGAAATAAGGCTGTAACATAGCAAAATGTGGAAAGTGAAAGTGAAGCGCTGTGAATACTTTCCCGATGCACTGTACATTACCTGTAATAAATGGCAGCATTTTGCGATTAAGAAATTGTACAGGTCCGTATTGCGATTTAGATTTTTATGTGATCAATTGTGCAGCACTAACAGTCATCCTAGACTTTCAAATCAGAGACATGCCTTAGGACAGTTTGACTCACGACAAGACTACTCACAGAAATCTGAGCAGAGCACGAGGGTTGACACTTCCCTTGGATTTTCCCACAAAAACAGGAACTAAAGTGATTTATAAAATGTCCAAGATGGTGTCAGAGTCTTGTGACTGTTTTTGTCCTTGTGTGTGTGTCTGTGTGTGTCTGTGTCCGTGTGTGTGTCTGTCTGTGTCTTTGTGTGCGTGTGTCTGTCTGTCTGTGTCTGTCTGTCTGTCTGTGTGTGTCTGTCTGTGTGTGTCTGTGTCTGTGCGTGTGTCTGTGTGTGCATGCGCGTTTGCGCGTGCGTGTGTGCGCGTGCGTATCTGTGTGCGCGTGTGTTCGCGTCTCGGTCTGTCTCGGTGTGTCTCTGTGTTTGTGCGTGTGTGTCTCTGTGTGTGTCTGTTTGCGTGTGCGTGTCTGTCTCTCTGTGTGTCTCTCTGTGTGTGTGTCTGTGTGCATTTGCGTGTCTTTGTGCGCGTGTCTGTCTCTCTGTGTCTGTCTCCGAGTGTGCATGCATATGCAGCTCATTTAATTCTATTTTTATTAGACATTTGTTAGTCCTGTTTGTTTGCTTTTTTCTAAGTTCCTAGAAAGATGTATCAGTTATAAATATGTCAGTGCTGTAGTGAGGAGGAGAAATTCCCGTTGGGTTTGTGTTGTGTACTTTCTCTCCCACATTTGGGAGATTTTTGCATAGATCATCACAGTAGTGTGTCATCTAATTAGAGGCTGTTTGTTAAATGGCTTCATGTGCTTTTTTCCCCCTTGTAGCTTGATGTAGCACTAGAAGTGATTTAAACCTGTTTAAGCTGTTACTTTTTTTGTGGTTGTTAATAACAGTCACATTTATTTATTCAATATGAAGTGCAGTACAGTATAAATATTTGAAAATAAAGTATAAAGCACATTATTTAAGCAATATACAGATATTAATAAATGAACTATGGATTTTTGAGTGTTGTGGTAAAAAAACATTTTAGGAAAACTCAAAAGGCCAGTGGCGAGTGTGTGCGTTTGGACACAAGTTTGGATTTATTTTCTATATTCTAGAACAATACTGGATTTTCTCAAAAATATCACATATGACATCAGGGAATTAAGTGAAAATAACAACAACAACAGTCAGTTGCTATTTTAAGGCTTGAGGGTCAACAGTTCTCGAAAACTTCTTGCTGCATTGTCTAGTGTATTTTCAAAAACCAGGCTATAAATTATATTTTAAAAAAATTATAGTGCGCAAAATTACACGCACACAAATTATAGTTTTTTTTAATGTATATATTATTTAATATTTGTAAAATGTTGATAAATATAACACATGTTCTAATCCCATTTTCCAATTTCCTGATTTTTATTCCTTTCTACATTGTAAAACTCTTAAGCCTTAATAACGTTTTTTTTTTTTTTTGCTGTTACTTATCGAGCTATAATGTAGAAAATGAATCCAAACTTTTGAATGGTACTGTATAATATATAAACCTTGATTTAAAAACTATTTCAACACCTCTAGCTGTCCTGATGTAGTCACTGGTGAGGGGCAGTAAACAAGTAAATCTGTATTTTCTGGTAAACAGGATTGAGATTGAGATGTTTTTTTGGTCATTTTCACAGCTAATACACTAAAGGACAAAATAGGCGAGGGTATTAATTCCCGAGAGCTGAGGATGTTAAAATAATAAATAAATAAAAATAGACATAAATGTCACCTGTTCGTAAAACAGTCTGTGTTATCCTTCTTGTTGGTGCATGTATTTTTTTTTTCTTTTTATGAATTTGTTTAAATGTGATGTGATTATGTACTGGAAAGAGATTAAAGGTTAAAAACCTATTGAATAATTATAACACAACCTTATTACATTTTATTGTTTAGAAATGCTGATTTTACCCCAACACATGGAAAGTGCCTTTGCACACAATAACCTCATTTTGTCAAGATAATAAATTTTATTCCTTTGGTAATGCATGTTTAGAAGAATCTGATGTTTCATCACAGATAATCTGCATGATGTATTAACTTACCTAGTTAAGAGCACCTAAATGAAGCTCCGGTCTCTAGTGAATGAATGACGTTCTGACTAGTGTGAACTGGATGCTACTGTAGGCAGACAAAATAGATGAATGAGTCACAGGCAGTGTGTGTTGATCAGCTTGACCTGCACTGATATAAAGATCATATTATTTCTTTCTCTTTTGTTCATCGATGCTGAACTTCATTTGAGTTCAAAGGAGTTTTACTTGAATAGAAGCATACTGCTGAGTTCTCTGCATTTTTTTTCCCAAGAAAATTAAATAAATATCTAGAAATCTTTTAAATAAAAATAAACTTAATACAAACAGCCTTAGTGGGTTTGGAAACCATGACCGCATGTGCAGCAGCTTTGAGGCAAATACGCGAGTTACTTTTGTAGTGTTTCACACCAGCTATAAAATGTAATTTAAAAAATCCCAAATGTTTTCTTGGGGTTCTCAGTTATAGCCTTGAGGTAAGCCTTAAACTCCTTTCTCTCCTCTAAAATATAATTTACAGTGCTATTTTTTCAGTGATCTCTCACTACTGTCCAGGATATGAGCATGTTTGTGTAAGCTTTGCTCACTCACTATGCTCCAATCACGTCTAAGGCCAACATCCAACTTCATCTATCCATCTATCTATCCATCTATCCATCTATCTATCCATCCATCTATCCATCTATCCATCTATCTATCTATCTATCTATCTTAGTATATATTCTTTCTCTCTCTCAAAAAAAATATAGGTGTAACATGCATATACAGTGTTCAATTATTTTTGTTTAGTAATTGATTTTCTACATTCAAGAACAATATTAGAGATTTCAAAATTATGAAATAACATATGGAATTGGGTAATTAAGTAGCAACAAAAAAGAACAATGTGTACAGCCTTCATGAAGATGTTTAAAGAAGGGAAAAACAGCATTGAAGACAAATCACGCAGCGGGAGAGAATCGACTGTGACAAAGGGGAGTTTCTAAGTGGATTGTATTGAGTCTATATTATAAGTGTAGAAGTGAAAGGTTTACAGTGCTTTACTCCAAAAACCTTAAACTCAGATTTTGTATTATTAGAAATGGGGTTCTTTCGGACTTTGATTATTCGATTTAGTACATAAGTTTAACATTTGAATGTGTATTTTTTTTTTTATTGTAACACACAATAAAACAAAAAAATGGACACAAAACAAAAAATTGTAGGTTACATACAGTAAGTATACACCCCCTCTGCATCAATGCTTCCTAGAAGCAGCTTTGGTTGCAATTATAGCCACAATGTCTTCTGGGATATGTCTCAAACACTGATGCATCCAGATATTTTCCCCATTATTTTGAGGAGAATTGCCTCTTTCATATTGGATGGAGTCTGTCGATAAACAGCGATTGTCATCTAACATATACAGGTTCTTGATTTTGAGCCACACCAGTGTTTGTTGTCTTGTTGGAATATGAACGTACAACCCACTCTTCAGTCTCCTGTAGAATGAAACAGGTTTTTATTTAGGTTTCCTATTTGTAAATAAGAATACTTATGCACATTACTCTATATGTGATTCTATAAGATCTTTTTTAAACCGACTATTGCACAAGAGAAATCTTAGTCAGTAGCATTAAGTGCTCCGTTTATGTTGTATTATATAACAAAGAAACACATGCACAATCAAAAGGAAACCTCTAGGTCAATAACTATAATGAGCGCAGTGCTGATTCAGTACATCGATGCTTCCAGGAGCCAGACGCAAACAATGAAATCATGCAGGTTGTTCGTATAGAGCTGCTTTCCAAAATCACAGATTCTTCATGTGTGTTGAAGATCATGGATATGGTTTCTTAACCCTGGAGCACCCATGGGGTCATATTTGACCCAGACTTTTACTTCATCGTCATATTCAACCCACACACCA
>JAQQZS010000001.1:23591529-23605070 GCA_030068045.1 Platyallabes tihoni
TATAACAATTTTATAGACAAATGATACTATTTATAGTCGCGCGGGGGGCGCGAGATGTTTTCTTCTTCCTAGGGGGGGCATGACAGAAAATAATTGAGAAGCACTGCTTTACGGTAACGTACAAACTTTTGTTCATTCCAAATTACAACAGATGGCACTGTACATTTTTAAAAACACGCTTATGAGTTGTATAATTAAATTTCGCGCGAACGCAGGCACATCTGGTTCCAAATATATTCACAGAGCTCTGAGTGAATTTTTGTTTTTGTTTTCTTTAGTGAACCAATTCGATTAAAAATTAGTTAGTGGTGTTTCTGATGCTGTTTTTTTCCCCACATTCTACTTCCAGATGAATTCCTTCTGTCTTTATTTTGTTGTCTTTATATGCTAAATAATCTGTGTCCATGGCTTGCTTATCCACCATATTTCCATATCCAGCACAAGTTCCAGCAGCAGTTCAGTTCCCTATCAGCCTGGGAAAACACTCTCGGGCACATCTCATAACGGCTAACTTTGTATTGATTAGCGGTGACCTTTCACTTTTAATATACAAGTTGAGCTAAAGCATGCCATTGAATTGTCCCAAAAGTATAAGAGAGTCACTTGACTCCTTCACTGTAGGGGTTAAATATTCAGGCTTGTATCCTTCTCTTGGTATACACCAGGCATGCACTCACCCACTTGTCAGAGGCTCATCTGACTGTGTTGCTTTTTCAGGTTTTTGCATTACAGCCCTATTGTAATATTTCTTTCTGTAGTTCCTGACATTCCCAGTCACCTGGCAAACACCACAATGTCCAGCCCTGTTTACTCGGGTCTTCATCACAGATTTAAGTGCATGTTGGTTGCTTGCCGTTTAGTCACTGTTGTTATAGAAACACAAGCCAGTTCAGCAGTCTTTCGTGATGAAGCTTCTGCCAACTAAACCCCAATAGTGATCCATCTTTAGGTGAACTCTTATCTTTAGCCATCCTTTACCCCTCCACAAATTTTCAATAGATTTTAGGTCAGTGGACTGAAATGGTTCGATTCTTTGCTGAGGGAAGCATTTTTGTGTTCATGTGGCTGTATGTTTTGGCTTCCTGAAAGAACCACAATCCAGCGACAGGAGATTTTCATTTAAAATCTCTTTATATGCCGTGGAGTATACAATGCAATGTCATGTACTGTATGTTAACAAGTTTCCCGGGCCTTTAGTGGGACACTAGAGTTTAGGTTCTCTTCAGAATAACCATGCTTATTTTTATTCCAAACATTCCCTGAGTAGTTCATAAAAATCTCTATCTAGAAAACCCCAGATGCTTGTATTTATGGTTATATAAAAGAAAAGGCTTTCTTCTGCCATGCTTTTTGAAAAGTTTCTTTGCATCATTGAGGTAGTTTTGCTGCTCTGAGCCTCCATTTGGGGGTAAAATCCACTCTTAATGGAAGGTTCATTACAGCTTCATACAGATCATACCGTATCGTATTGGAGTCACAGACAATAAAAGCAGCTCCACATCAGTACTTAGTAACTGGTGGGCGAATTACAAAGGTTTTACTTTTATTTGCTTTCATTTGCTTTTGTTTAGGGGCCAGATGATCTCAGGAGAAGACTGTGAGTTTATTAAGAAGTTTGAGGTTTCTCATTCTGAGCAGAAGCAGGCAATTCTGACAAATGAAGGACATCAGGTGGGTTATGATCACATCACTGTGTGTAGGTTATGTCCACTGCCTTTTGAAATAAATTTATTTAGCATTTTTGTAAATAGAAAAACAGTCAAAGTATACATATTGAAATGTAATAAATTTTTTAACACATTAAAGATTTTTCTTTTAGCATGTAAAACATTAATGCTTGTAATGATCGTTTAATTGTTTAAAAGAAAAGCATTTACATCTGCTGGAAATAAATTTTCATGTTTTAAAATCAATGTTTGTTTGCAGTGCGCAAAGACCTTTCTTAACCTAATGGCTCACATATCAAAGGAACAGACGGTTCAATACATCTTAACCCTGATCGATGACACTTTGCAGGTATAATGCGTGAGCACACACTCACACAAACTCACACAAACTCACACACACACAAATTCGCACACACATTAGTATGCACAATAAACATGAATACTATAATAGGTGTTTACTTTTATCCTTCGGTGGTATTTGTTTCTTTCAGAGGGCATGTTGTTCATGCAGTTATCCAAACAGCCAGTTACGTGGCAGAAGCACAATGTATACAATAATGCAGATACAGGTCAAAAGCTTCTGTTAATATTTACATCAAGAATTCGAATGGGAGGACAAATGTGATCTTCGCGGTATGTGGCAGGAGGACTGGTTTAAGGACTATATATACTGTGTATGTACTGTCTCTTAACAAAAAAGTGAGAAAAGTCAGAGGTGAATAGCCAAACTTGCTTGAACTTGCTTCAAAGGACGTATGCAGTAACTCGAATTGCCATGCAATCATTGATCAAAGGCTGAGCAGAAAGAAACTCGACTTTAAAGGTCACATTTACATATTATAGTCTACTCCATTTAAACAAGTTTGCGTTCGTCTTATAGGTTTCCAAAATGTCAGCTGAAATACAACTCCGACCATGTATGGCATGTTTTTATGATTTTTTTGCTGTCTCCCCAAACACACTCTTTCAGTGTCTGTTGCTTTAAATGAACTAATGCAAGTACTGGAGACATCCATGTTCAGGACCTCATTAAACATTTCCCACCCAAAACCAAAATAAGGGGGAATATTTGTAAGAACATTAACTGGCAATGATTATTTATGATATAAATATTCAGTGATTTAATTTTATATCTTTAGCAGTTGAAAAAGGATAAAAGGATGTCAGAACTTTGTGCAGTTAATCACAGCTGCTTGTTTAATCCCTGGCAGGACAAAAATGAAAAAAGTGGAAATAAATTTTTTTTTCTCTCACTTTTTTGTTCAAACTGGAGACCCATGATCATTGCAAAGTAGGTCCCCCTACTGTTGATGGGCTACAACAGCCGAAGATTACAACATGTTTCACTTGACATGATCTTCCTTATTCTGTTGTAAATTTTAAAGTGTCATGCATTCTGAGAAGCTTCACTGACCACTACATCACTAGTTGTAAAGAGTGCTTAATTTCAATTTCCATAGCCATTAACTTAAGTTGCGCACATGACTGGCGGTTACAATAATTGCCTGAAAAACCAGATGTGCCTTTATCCTGTTCTACATACTGTATGTCTGTTTTATGTTGCGCATTTACATAAACATGAGTTTGGTACGGAAGTCTTTTTAAAAATCTTAGAAATAAATTTGATGTTCTCTGTGTATAATTAAAATAATAATGAGAAACTCATGTGCCTTGTGGCACCACTTTCTTCCATTGAGGTCTTTCCATTTTTGTCACCAGTAAAACTGGAAACTGTTTGATTTATTTAACTGGATTCACCTCTGTGGGTGACTATTTCACCTGCATAATAATTTGGCCACTGAGAAAGTCAGCTTTACATCAGCATTCAGGTTAAGCCACTTTCTTCATCATTAAACATTCACTTCGATCTTCTTCAACAGTCAGTCACTATGGCTGCTACAGTAATTGCTGGTTGAATGGAGTATGTCTCTAGGCTTGTATATATTTAAATATATTTTAATCAGTTATCCCATGCAAGTCCTAAAGAAACATTAACATTTCCCCCAAACCCAGGAAAATCATCAGCGAGTCAACATTTTCTTCGATTATGCCAAGAAAACGAAAAACACAGCATGGTCGTATTTCCTGCCTATGCTGAACCGCCAGGACCTTTTCACCGTTCACATGGTAAGTTATTAAAGCAAACACCACTGCAATTAGATGCTCAAAATTCATTTTCCTTAACTCCTGCCAGACACTCTGTTGTGAGTAGGGTCAGCTTTAATTACTCACTGTGATTGTCTTCTATTATTGAGTCGGTGCTAAAAACATAGGCTATGTTTGTGGTCACCAAAATATGACATTTTAAATTATGATATTTAAAAGGACCTAAAGGTCTTGGATGCTGTAGTGCTGTGAAAAAAGAATTTCCTGAATTTATAAAAATTTTTTTGCATATTTGTCACATTTAAATGATCGAGATCATCAAACAATTTTTTTCATATTTTTAATATAGTTTCTAAATTATTTCATTGATTATGGGGGAAAAACTTCTGTCCAGCCCTGGCCATATGTTAAAAATGCCCCCCCCCCCCCACCCCCTATAAAAATCATGAATGAACTGTGATTTTTGGAAAGCGGAGTTACTGTAAATTTCTCACCCAGGCCTGATTATAGCCAGACCTGTTGAATCCAGAAATCACTTAAATAGAACCTGTCTGACAAAGTGAAGCATACTAAAAGAAGCAACACACAGAAGCTAAAGAAATTCAAGAACAGATAAGAAACAAAGTAATTGACATATACCAGTCTGGAAAGAGTTATCAAGCCATGTCTGAGATTTTGAGACTCCCACGAACCATTATCATCAAATGGAGAAAACTTCCAACAGTGGTTGGAGTGGTGGAGTGGAGTTGGAGTGGCTTTTTTATAAGTGGCCAGACTACCAAAATTTCTCCAAGAGAGCCAACAACGACTCATCCAGGAACTCTCAAAAGAACTCCGCACAACATCTAAAGAAGTGCTGGCCTAGTCAAATCCGATTGGGATGCTGTGGCATGACCTTAAACAGGTTAAACCCTCCAATATGGCTGAATTATAACAATTCTGCATAGAAGAATGGGTCAAAATTCTTCCACAGCGAAGTGAAAAACGTATTGCCAGTTATCACAAACGCTTGATTGCAGTTGTTGCCGCCAAGGGAGGCACAACCAGTAATTAGGTTCAGGGGGGCATTACTTTTTCACATGGGGCCATGCATGTATGGACAGGGTTTTTTTTCCCTTATTAAATGAAATAATCATTTAAAAACTATATTTTGTATTTACTTGGGTTATCTTTGTATAATTTAAACTTTATTTATTTTTTTTTCATTTTAAAGAAACAGGAAGGGGGCAAATACTTTTCATGGGACTGTATGTTTACAAATTGGAAGATAGATTTGCCACCTTCAGAGGGATTCATATGTGATCAAGGATGCATCTTTTAGGCCATAGGAGACTAATGAGGCTGACGTTAAACTAATGACACATGATGATGGAAACATAAACAACAGAACAAAACTGTGGAGCAAAATGTTTCTGAATATAATCGTGCAAATTAATGAAAATGTAAGAAGGCTACTCCAGCAAGACCCCACAGGAAGAATGGTTCGGAACAATCTCTCAGGGAGAAATTAAACCAAAATGTTGAATAAACGATCTGTTTACTGTTTTGCAGTATGAAGGCTGTTCCTTGTCCCTGAGAAGGGGAAAAAAGCACTCTTGCTGACATTATTGATTTTTGTTTAAAGGTCAAAAGTAAATGAGATCAGATTCTAGAGAAATGGTCTGGGTTTGTTTCTTCAGCCTTGACTCCATAGAATCAGATTGTATATTATGATTCATCCTTTGAATATCTTTGTATTGCTTTAAACAGGCATGCAACAACACACTCTGGGCACGATTCACTTTGATTTATGATGCTAGCTTGAATTATTTTGTCTAAATAAATAATGAATAAATTAATTGCTACAGAACTGTAATTTTGTAAACTAAATATGCAGCAAGTTCAGTATCATCTTATCGTCTATACCGGCTTTATCCTGTATTCAGGGTTGCGGGGACTTGGAGCCTGTCCTAGGAGAATTAGGGCATGAGGCAGGGGGCACAAACAGGGTGCCAATCCATCACAGGGCATACACATACTCACATACTCATTCACACACTACGGGCAATTTGGGAACGCCAATTAGTGTAACCTGCATATCTTTGGACTGTGGGAGGAAACCCACCAAGAACGGGGAGAACATGCAAACTTCATGCACACAGAGACGGGAATCGAACCCAGACCCTGGAGGTGCAAGAGGACAGTGCTAACCACTGCACCACCATGCCGCCTTAGATGCAGTATATTTTAGAAAGTCTTCCCATAAATTTTGATTGATTAAAGTCTTTGTCCTGGAGCCTCGATCAGCTGAAACATAATGAGTTCTGTAGCAGAAATAAAGCGCCATAGTCAAAAAGAAATAAAACGTAGGCTCAGTCACACTGAATTATTAAAATTTTTTTTGGCTTGCTCTTATGTTACGTGCATGCTGCAAGCCAATTCACCATCCCTGTATTTCATGCTTGTTCATATTAAGTGGAGTCTCGACAAAATGATTGTGGAATGGTGAGAGGTGAGGACCCAACTCTCGTTGCAGCCTAAAAGTTGAACTGGATGCAAATTCGAAGTGGCAGCTGTGCGGCTCTGACCAATCGTGACAATTGCCGCGGGCATCGTGCATGTCACGCAGTGGATTGAAGGCACATGGAGTGGAGGGTGATAAAAGAAAAAAAACAAAAACCAATAGAGGCTGCACCTTCGACGCTCCACTTGACATGCACTCTGGAGAACCTTTTAATCATAGAAGTGTGGATTTGACTTATGTTCTACAGTAGTTTTATTTCTGTTACCTGGCAACAAACATGTTATTTTAATCTTTTAATTCAGTCAGTGCTTGCTTTTAACTCCAGCAACCAGCAACCTTTACGGTTCATGCACATAGGGATCATGTATTACAAAGATTAATACTTCTCTAAATAATTTCTGGGCATCATTTTTGGCATGATCATTGCTAAATATAACTCTGGCTCCTGAGTCACAATTGGTCAGCGCAGAGGTGAGTTGTATCCAACCACAAATAGTCACATTCTCCCTAACAATCCTTGCTTACCGTATGTTTTGCGATTTCCCTTTGAAATTGACTGAAATGTTGCGTTACTCTTTCCTAACGAACATCTGAAAGAAATTAGCTAGCTATCTTGCATTACTTCTACATTAAGAATCACTGGTGAGAAAATGGTGTATAAGTGAATGCATTAAGTCTGGTGGGCTAAACCATTAGACACTGCAGTGAGTGAGAGTTTTTAGTTCTTTACTAATTGCACATTCCGCAATACTTGTATGTATTACTTTACAGTTTAGTTGTACTCAATTCCCACCTAAAGTCCTTCGGAAAGCATGAGTGGTGACGTGGGTTTCCTTTGAGACTTGCAAAGCCAGCTGCCTCATCTTATTAACTGCTGTCAGGCAGCTGAGCACACGTGGAGGAGTGATACCTGCCCTCTTTTGTATTCCCGAGTTATACAGACACCAGAGCCTTGATTAGCACTTTCCTAATTGACGAGAGAGAGAGGGAGAGGAGAGCTATTAATTCCACTGAGAGAAAAAAGCCAATTATGCTCTCTCGGGTAATGGATGGCTGTAGCATTTAAACTCTCAATTTCTGGATGACAGCAGAACAGATGTGCCAGTAAAAAGTTGATAATAGTCTTAACTTATATGTGCAAGCTGTGCCAGAAAATTGCATTATTTTCTTTTCTCAGTAGTTTCAGTCTAGCAGAGTTGACTGTTTTTGGGCTTGGATGACATAGTACTGGTAGAGGTTTTTGTCTGTATTAAAGCAGACATACGTGTTGAATGTTTTCATTTTCTTTTAGGCTGCCAGAATCATCGCCAAGCTGGCGGCCTGGGGCCGGGATCTGATGGAAGGGAGTGATCTGAACTACTACTTCAACTGGATCAAGACGCAGCTTAGCTCCCAGGTAGAAACGTGTGCAGGATTTTGTTCGGAAGTTTTCAACTTGCATAATGAGATTAATTATCAATGCATTCAGAAAAAACCCAGTTGATCAAAACACGGGTTCATGTTATCGTAATTGATCGACAAGTAATAATTCATATAGAAGTTGACCATTGCGAATCCTGTACAGGATGTCTTTCTAACCCAGTATGTTATTGGTAAATGGCATGAAGGGGCATCAAAGTAGTAAAGTTTCAAGACCTGTGACATATGACTGCATCAGTTGTAAAATATGCCTTCATGGACTCAAGCTAATTACATTTGTGTTGAGGCCCGAGCAGCTGGTGAGATTGTTCACCACACCCATACACCCAGCCCCAATTCCAGAAACATCATCAAAATCAGATCCCTGATGATGCACTGCTTTTTTGCTAATGGAGATTTGCCTGGGATATGTGGTTCAGTTCCCCGTAATGTTTTTTATTTATTTATTTATTTTTGCATACTTGTGCTTGTTTGTTTATTTTGTTGTAAATAGGGACAGGTCATAGATCATAGCAGAATTTCCATTTTTCAATGGTTACGCTTGGACAATTTATTTATATGTTTTTCGAAGAATAAATGGAAGAAGTAGTAAAACCTGGCCCATTAGTAATGTGCATTATGTTGCTTTTCAACAGGTGATAGTAGAACAATTTCTTATTAAGAACCATTTGTTTTAAGGATTTAACTAAAGAATTACAGAATTACTAAGAGTTACTAATATACACTCACAGGCTGCTTCATTATACATACACATGGTACACCTGTTCAGCTGCTTGATGACAGCAATTTGATGCATTTAGGCTTGAGGAAATAGTCAAGTATTTCCAAAACCGCTTCTCTACTGGGAAATTCATGCACAACTATCCCAAGGGTTTATAGTGAATTGTCTGAAAAGGAGACAATGTCCACTTCTCTGAGCAGAAATGCCTTGTTAATGTCAGAGGGTAGAAGAGAAAGGCCAGAGGCAATAGAAAGGCTCAGATTCCATCTAGTTACAGCCGAGGTACGCCAAAGAGCAACTCTGAATACACAAACTTGAATTGAAGCAGATGGTCTACACACCAGGTAGCACTCCTGTCAGCTAAGAACAGTTAATTGAAGATGTAATTTGTTTATGCATAGTTTATGCATTTTTGCCAAGTATCACCGGTTCAGGTGTGGGAGTAAACACACTTTGAGCTCCTTAGTACCAAATGAGCGTTGATTAAATGCCACAGGGTAATGAAGATTTGCATCATAGACCTGCAGCCAAAAAATCTGCAGCAACTGTGTGATGCTATCGTGGCCAGACAACTCTACACAATGTTTTCAGCACCTGGTTAAAAGACTTAAGGCACTTCTAAAGCTAAAAGGAGTTCAACAAGCAAGGTGTACCTAATAAAGTGGCCAGTACAGATTGTACAGCTGGATGCGCCTCCTCAAAAAACAAACAAAAAAAAAAACAGTAGAACTTGGATTAGTCCGTAAGTAAGGACATTCAAGTGAAGTGTGTAACAGTCATGCAAATATGATTTTTCAAATATTTTATTTTTATACTTTTTTTTTCATGACAAATCTTATATTAATTATTGGATTGAGCCATAATGTCGGTACCCCCCTGTGTCTATGAACAGCACTAATGCATTTTATTGATATGGATGGAGAAGTTTCATTTGAAAATATTACTTCCTTCCAGTTCAAAGCACTTAAATGAAAGTAGCTTTAATCAAGTGGGAAATGTGGCTTTTGTAGCCCTGGCTCTTAGCTTTTATTGTATTCTTCCTATATGCAAGGCATGTGACAACAAGAAACACTTACATTATTAGTTACGCTAATAAAACCTGACTGCAATCAAGGTAAAATTAACATACTAGATAGAAAAGAAAACAGGAATTTCTTTTGGCGACATTTCAAAGTGACATTCCTAGTTTACTCATTTGCAAGGCACAGTAATGTTTTACAGTAATGTTTTATTATTATTATTATTATTATTATTATTATTTATTTTTATTTATTTTATTTTTTTTGCTTTGTTTTTTACTTTGCTGTTGTACAAATCATAAATTATGTAAAAAATATTTTCTTAAAGCTAGCAGATCTGAAGTTTAATTAACAAGGGTGAAAAACAAACAAAAGGGTAAAAAAAAATAAAGTTATAATCAAACAGCACCTCCATGTTTGCTCAGTGTGGTGTAACTGTAGTGTGTATCTCACTCAGTTTAGTCACTGCTATATACAGTATAAATTTTAAACACACATTCCTTTTAAATATATGATGGTTTAGATAAATATTATTAGATTAGACTCTAATTTATTGTAATTTTGCAAAGTACATAGATGTGTACATGCCCAATGAAATGCGGTTAGTATCTAATCAGAAGTGCATACGTGGCCTGCTATATTTACAATAAATAACAATGTTATAACGGAAGATGCAGTAGGTAATAAAGTTATGGTATATAGTATACTGTAGTAATATGCAGTATAACTGTGAAACATTGTGCAGTGATTGTGCTGTAACAAACAAAGTGCAGTAGGTAATGAAGATGCATGTAGTAATATAGAGTATAATGCAGTGTACCTGTAGCTACAGTATGCTAACATACCGCAGTAGACAGACATATCTAGAAGATAACATGCCTAAAAAAGATGCGACATGATATACATACTGTATGTACATGTATGAATGATAAAGTACTGTATATACAGAATAAATGCGTGTGGAATATACAGCAGTGTAATGATAAACATATTTCAAATAATATTACTTATTTGGGAACAGTTTATACAGTACAAAGACAGTCCCTTCTATAGTTTTATATAATTATATATACTTACTCAGTATAAAACTACAAAAAGTACTCTTTTCACATTCTATGTAATTTATGTTATATATAAATTTGTTATTTTTATTTAATTGTATTTTATTGTAAATCTGTAAATTTGTAGAGTTGCATGTTCCATCTTTAAATTTATTTTTTCATTAATTTTTTTAGTCTTTAGTTCCATTGTTTTCTTCTAGTGCAATTTTCTTTTATTTTGTAGTGAAATCCTTTTATTCTATCTATTTAAAAAAAAAATTAAGTGATGTACATTTTACTGTATAACATATGGTGTAAAGATGTGAACAGATATACACTATACACACTGAGCATCTGAGCATCAATTTGCAGTCATGCCCCTGAATCTCGATCCATATTGGATTCCTATATACTGTAATCCAGTAGGTTTCCTATAGGTGTCTTGCAGGCTAAATTTTGGTCAAAGAATCAACAGCTAAGTCGGTACCTCAGCACACGTGCTTTTCTTTTTCTTTCCATATGTTTTTGTTAGAAACTGCATGGTACAGGTCCAGAAACAGGAACAGGAACCATCTCTCCCAGTGAAGTGAGTATGTCCCGGAGAGGTCTTGGCCAGCTTTCAGAAGAGCAGCTGTGCTCAGTGCGGCATTAACTACCCTCTGCTGCATATCTCTTCCATTCACCTGTACTCAATTTCCCCCTTTACCTCTACAGCAACTGTATGCTCCTTAGCTACTCTCGCCCCAGTCTGTATTCATCCGAGCCCAAGCAGTGCTTTTTTGTGTGGAATATATATATATATCCTTTTTATATGTTTTTTTTTTACTTGTATGTGTTTTTAAATGAATTCTTTTCTTCAGACACTGTCTCTGTAGGGTAAAGGAACACTGCAGACTGGGTTCCTTTGGTTAATTAATATTTATTAGTTGTAATATATAAAGTTTTGTCATTTATCTGCTGGTATGATGCAAGCTAGCACACACCCTAATTCAATTTCCTGTCAGCACACACAAAATCTCAGCCCACTAATTTGCTGTTCTTCATAGCCTCTCTCTTTTTATCTTGAGCACTCTGCTTTTATGCATAATTCCTTCATGCTGGTCTGCAAAGTCATGAATTTCTCTCTCTCTCTCTCTCTCTCTCTCTCTCTCTCTCTCTCTCTCTAGCAGTGATTAATTGAATCTTATTTCTTCTCTCGGCCACTCTGCTAACCTCTCTCCATCCAGGTTGCAGACGCCAACTGTCTTGTTTCTACTGCATCGTGAGACCGTCTGTCTCTTTTTTTTTTTTTTTTTTTTTACATTTGCATGTTCAAGATTCTCCCAAGGTCTTGCACGTGCATAAACAAATGCAAAAGTATCGTATCACTTTAGGTGGCCTTGTTCCATTGTCTTCTATTTGCTAACTCCTACGCAGGATCGCTTTACCCCATACACCCCCTTTCCCTTGCTTTTGTGAATTGTTAATGTCACTCATCTTCTGACTGTGTTGTCCTGTCTGTCTATGTTCACGTGCATGTCAATTTGTGTGTGCGTTTGTTTGTGTGTGTGTGTGTGTGTGTGTGTGTGTGTGTGTGTGTGTGTGTGTTCCTTACACAGAGCTCTCAGTACGTTCAGTGCGTCGCCGGTTGCCTGCAGTTGATGCTGAGGGTGAACGAGTATAGGTTTGCCTGGGTCGAAGCCGATGGAGTAAACTGGTAAGACTTAATATTTAACATGTTTTTAGTAGCATAAGAAAAAAACAAAACAAATGCGTTAATTGCCAGATCTTAGACGGATACCCACTGGAGGTGCACAAATGAGACCACAGAGGTATCAATATGTATTTTGTTTTGACAGAGTGAACAAGCAGTCATGCGAATAATGCAAATTTCCCACCTGTTTCCCCACAATATTCAGCCCCATCATGTTGTCATGTCGAATACTACACGCACTCCCATCTGCACCCTTTTAGGCTGTAATCCACATAACAATCTCCAGTGTTTAGTAACTCAGCACTTCCACGTGACCGTGTTGATGTCTGCGGGTAGACTTCTTGAAAATGAGAGTGCATCACGAGTGTGTGCGTGTGTGTATGTGTGCGCTGTGCTTCTTCTAGCATCACGGCAGTGCTGAGTAACAAGTGCGGCTTCCAGCTGCAATACCAGATGATTTTCTGCGTATGGCTGCTGGCCTTCAGCCCTCAGCTGTGCGAGCAGTTGCGCCGCTACAACGTGGTTCCTGCTCTCTCCGACATCCTGCAAGAGTCTGTCAAAGAGAAGGTCACCCGCATCATCCTCGCTGCTTTCCGGGTACGAACACTTTACACATGATCAAGACAGATTTAAAGTCTTAATAAGCTGTGGGATTGTTTTAAGAAATGCTGTACTAGAGCAAAGCAAAGTGACGCAGACGT
This sequence comes from Platyallabes tihoni, assembly GCA_030068045.1. Lineage (NCBI taxonomy): Eukaryota > Metazoa > Chordata > Actinopteri > Siluriformes > Clariidae > Platyallabes > Platyallabes tihoni. Next base: position 23,604,399 of record JAQQZS010000001.1, read on the forward strand.
AAGATAGTAGTGTAGTAAAGAGCACAGTACTGGCAGACGGCCAGAGTGTGCGGGTTTGACACACACACACACAAACACGCTGTAACCATAACAACGCTCTTACCAGTCCTTGCTACTATCAGCCGAATAAGTTGCCTAGCCTGCAATCAATCTCCAGCCTTGTGGCTTCTTCCCATAAGATAAAAGGATTTGCTGGTGTTTGTAAAAGCACAAGTAATAGCATGGCGTCTTACATGATATCGTTTAATACAAGGCTCCTGATTCAATCCACAGACATGATTTAATCCCGGCTAAAGGAATCAACATGGCAATTGGGATGTTCCTAGTCAGTAGCTGAGGGAAAGAAAAAAAAAAAGCATTTATTTTAATTTTTTTTTTTTTTTAATGACGAAACGAGTATATTGTACTTACTGAGCACACGGCACCAACATCTGCACGACATTTTCCTCTTCTCTCCCGGTAAATTAGTTATCTAAATGTCCTCTCAACTCTACATGCTGGCAGGCGGAGGGTGTTAAAAGGATAGTGGTTCACGTGGTGGGTCAGGGTTATTTATATTTTTATTTATTCCCCACATAATCCCCCTCCACCCCCACCCACCCACCCACCCACCCACACACACACACACACACACACACACACACACACACACACAAACACACACACCTTGCT
>JAQQZS010000001.1:23605170-23626791 GCA_030068045.1 Platyallabes tihoni
CCCACACACCCACCCACACACACACACACACACACACACACACACACACACACACACACAAACACACACACCTTGCTTTGTGTTTCACTATCTTCTCTGTGAGCTGGCACTTGTTCCACATCATGCATTTATCATTTCCAGAGGCTTCATAATGAAATAACAGAAAACACTATTATTTTCTTTATTTAGGATACACGATACTAATAACGTGCTTTTGAATCCTTTTTTTTTTCCCCCTTGTTTCACTGCCACTGTGAATGGTAGTGACAGTTCAGAGGCACACTCTGGCAGCTCCACACAACCTCTATTATACTCGCATTATTTTGTAGGCTTGCTGAAATCCGATTTTGTTTCCACTTATTATTATCAAGCGCCATCTTGGAGATGTGCACCTGCACTAAAACATTATAGCTAGAAGGTGTGGGGGGGGCGGGAATACCTGTTATTCACACTCTGATTCATTCGTCGGCCTGACGCGCATGACACTTAGTATTTGATTTAGCCCTGGAAGCTGTCACAGGCATTAGTGTTTGGTAATGAATTCGTTGTCAATGACTCTGACGGTATTGAATTAGGATTCTGTATTTCATTCATTTCATCTGCTTTAGATCTTATTAACACGATCAACTGAGGGACTGTCTGTGTCCTCACTTATAATTACATGGCTTTCATTTCGAATCCTGTATTAATATAATTCTCTTATCTATCTTCTTTGTTGTATACTTGTAAGGGTTTTGGGCAGAATTTTAAAGAAGTGTGTCAGTATTTATCAGTTGAATGAGTAGGTATGATGTATGAAAAAGTTATTCTGTTTGTTACCATGTTGTCACAGGCGCTTATTTTTTGTTTTTTTGCATTGTTAAATGCAATGCAAAACATTTTACGAGTTTCACAGAAAAAATAAGCCTGACATCTTTGTCAGTAAAAAAAAAACGCTGCCATATTTCATCACTCTTCAGATAATGTTGACTTTGTTTATTACTATTTATGGCTCTTTTTAATTTTTTAATGACATTCTTGCTTCAATTTCTCCTCTCTGCTCAGTGTATCCTATCAGAGGATATATCACAGCCTGTCATGTTGCCTTACTGCAGTTCTCAATTTAGCTTTCCCTTTAGCTGTACTTCTGTGCACCAGATTAATATGCTAATATATTACTGACATAATTCAAGGTGACAGCTTCCACTTTCAGTTTGACTTTCTGTTGCACTCCGATATTCCTGCTGTCATTTTCACTTGTAATAACTGTACATCCCGACTTCACTAAGGTTAGTACATATATCTCTAACTCTGTCATTTGTGTCAGAGGCTTTTTTTTTTCATAACGCTACCAATATTTAGTCAATCAGCAGTTGCCCAGAGCATGCAATTACTGTATAGTGCCTAATGATCACTTTGCTGGATTTTCCCTCTTTCCCTAGTCTACTCGTGCAGTGTTGCTTATTATTGGTTTCAGTGTATTTTATTATAGTTTGATTTTGATCTATGAATACAGTCAGCGCTGCCAGCAGTTGGTTTCACCCAACAGACAAAAATACCGGAGTGCTTTGTGGTAGTAACACTGAGAGTCTGTTTACATATAGTGGATGTAGAACATCTGCACACAAGTAATAGGTTTTTGTACAGTAATGTAAAAATATTATACCACAATCATGTTAGATTTTTTTTTTTTTACCTGAAATAGCAACCAACAAAAAAGTAAAGCAAGTAAACAATAAAAAGAAAACACACACACAAAAAAAAAAAATATATATATATATATATATATATATATACACCTTTCCATTATAGTACAGCCGTTAGAGTTTTGGAAAAGAATTGATCAGCCTAGCACATGTTGATTTGGAAAAATTAATTCCAGTCTTCCATGCAAAAACGGAATCGGAAATTGTAAGGCCGCTTTACTCTGTTGTGAACTACTTTCTTCAAGTCAATTCACAGGTTTTCAATAGGATTTAGATTTAGTCTCTGACTAGGCCATTTCCAGAAAATGAATCTTCTTCTCCTGGAGCCTTTATTCTCATTGATTTGTGCTTTGGGTCATTATCAGGTTAGAAGGTGAATTTGTTCTTCGTCCTCAGCTGCCTAAAAGAGGCCTGCAGTTTTTGTGTCAAAGTAGACTTGTATTTGGAGCGATCTTTGATTCCCTCAGAGCACAATGCTGCCATTACCATGCTTGACTCTGGGTTTGTTGTCCTTTGAATGATGAATTCTATTGGTTTTGCCTCAACACAGCTTTTAAAATGATAACCAAAAAGACTTACCTTACCACAAAATTTAGATAGGCTTGGCCTTTTTTTTCTTCTTCTTTTTTTGGTAAGAAATTGCTTCCTTTTAGCCACCCTATCCCATACAGTGTTTTCCATAAAAATAAAAATAAAAATCCAATAAAGAAAATATGGCATGGTGACAAGAACATTTCTGATTATTTATTTCTTGTGGAATACAAGACTTTTGGTTGGTAATTGGCATATAAAGGTCAAGTGAAACAGGCAGAAAATTAATAAAATGTATTCATTTCACACAAATAGCTGTCAAAGGTACCAATTACTCCACAATCAAAGAAGAAAAATGAATAAACAACAATGTATAACGTCAATGTTGCTATATTTGCATGCGCTATATTTAGCATCATTCAGCTCATGGGTTTGTTTTAATATTCTATTAAAACTTTACCCAAGTAAACAGGATGCCTGATCTGATCACACAGGGCCTCATTACAGAGTAGCAGCTAGCCAGTTCAATTAACGTTAGATATTAAATGGTATTGACGAATTGAGACTTTCCTGAGTTTGTTTGTTTTGCCTTCAAGAGCTGACAAAAGCTGCTGAATCACTTTGAAGCAGAGAGTAAATACAGAGAGAGGCACCTGAGTGACACCCAAACGCAAATGATTATTTTCCTACACTGGACAGGGATTTAAAAAATTGACCCGAGGTGTTTGCATGGCGGCACTGTGCTATTGTAATAGCACTGTGCTTGAGCCTGTGCTATTATAGGGGAAATCCTGCCATAGTCCAGACCTGGGGCAAAGTTTAAGAAATGCAGAAATTGGCAGATGATTCTGTGGCACCCTTAATTTTGCCTCAAATCTTTCGGCAACCTCACTAATATGTGATTGTTGTATTCTTCATTCAGTTTTGGCATGACGACCTCTTCTCGGAAATATTGCTGTGGTGCCCCAATTGCTCAGCTTCTTGTTAGTCGCATTCACGGTGTTCCATGGTACATCCGGTCTTTTGACAGCTCGTTCATAACCCTTGGCCCATTTGATCCATTTTGATAATGAGATCTTATAGAGGGTCTTCAACAGTATTAAACTCGAGGATTCCAAGAAAATCTTTCTAAATGAGCTGTTGCATTTTAATTTTGTGGGTGACAGGTGTAAGATAATTACATTCGAACATGAGTCTGAATGTGATGTGGTTAATTCCGAGTGCAGTCACATTCTCTAGTTATAAAAGGGAGTGCACACTCATGCAGACAGGTTCTTTTAAAAAATTCTTTGGTTTCTCACCTGAAGTGTTTTGCAGAGTTTTCTGAAAATCGGCTAGAACAGGGCCCGGCTCTAAATTCTATTGAAAAGCCTTTGGAATGTCTTCAAGACGCCTGCTTGTAGACTGTTCCCTCAAAACAATGAATGTATCACAAGAAAAAGGTTCTTTAACCAATTATTAGTGAAAGGCTGTGTACACTTGTATAACCAGGATAGTGTAAGTTTTGTGTTTTTTCTTTGTTTCTATTTGTTTTTCACTCAAAATATGTTTAAGCAATATCCCACGAGAGGGAGAGCTGTTGTACTAAATATCAGCACGGCTGTGATGCGGTTGTAGTCAGGTATTATGTAGTCAAAAAGCTGAGGAGATTAAACCATGGAGGTGGTGGACAGTCCTGAAAATTTACGAGATTTCCTTTATATTTCCACTTTAGAATGGCGGCTAATTTCCGGGTTCTGCAGTTGAATCCCAAATAGCGTTAAAAGGACAGCTAGTGCACTATGTAGGGGGTACAATCTCTTCTTCCACACAACAAATAGTGCCCTTGATCCGGCGTTAAAGAGGGATTTGGGATTTGGCATTGTGTTAGGAGTTGTTTAGCTTTGTTAAACAAGAACAGAAAAGCACAGATGATTTAAAGGCAATTCGAAATGACGTAGAACAAGTTACTAATGAGACAAGGTGTTGTCGAATGTGGGTTTTGGCAGGCAGCTGCTCTCTCCCCTTTTCATTCCAGCAGACCGTACTGACTTTCACCCATGTTAGAACACTTCAAGCCTCTGAGTGGCGCAGTGGTAAAGCGCTCGCCCTAGCATCCGGAGATCGCTGGTTCGAACCCCGGGTGATACTGTTTTCCTCTCACAACCGGAGGCACAGAGAGAGCTGATTGGCCGAGCTCTCTCAAGGGGGAGGGATGAGAGGTACTTGCGCTCCCACATTAATCACGGCTCTACAGCCAATCAGGGGCGTCTGTGAGCTCGCGCACGCGGAAGGAGCGGCTAGCGCTTTCCTCCGAGTGTGTTACTCTGCCCCTAATGGTGCGTGAGCAAGCAGTTCGAAAAGATGCGGTCGGCTGACGTCACACGGTTTGGAGGAAACACGTGATAGTCTTCGGACCTCCCGGCTGAGTGGTAGTGGTAGCCTTAATGTGCGAGCCCCCTAGAGACGGGGAGGAATTTGCCATGACTAAATTGAAACCTTTTTGAGACCCCCCCTAAATTGAGACCCCCCCCAAAAAAAGAACACTTCTGATGCAGCGTGATACATGCATATGATTAAATGTCCCAGTGCTGTTATGCTCTATATCAGCACTCGTATAATGCTTCTCATTCAATCAGATTACTTAGTTGGAACTGTTGGCTAATGGTTGTCATATCACATTAAAAAGTTTGGTATGAATTATCACGGTTTAATTTTTAAATCGCAAACACCTATAATTTTAACAGGGTTGAGTAAATCTTTGATATTTATTATAGTTAAAAATATTTTACCCAGAGCCAGCAAAGTGATAAGTAAGAAAAAATTTCCCTATATCAATGATTGATTAAATTATATATTGTAAAACTCGGATTGCAATGACCGTTTCAATTGCAGTGTTTTGTCTTTAATGAAATGTGTAAAATTTAGAACAGATTTACTGTTTTGTTTTTCTAGATGACATGTACATAAAATTGATTATGACTGACACAAAACCAGTCTTAGAAAAACCTATTAGTGATGATAAACTTTCTTCTGGAGAGTAGTAGAGTTTTTTATTTTTATTTTATTTTTTTTATTTTAAGTATACCTTAAGTATTGTATGTCTTTGTTTTCAATGCTACAGAAAAACAACCTTTAAAGTATAGTTTTGGGAACAGAAATGTCAGTAAAATAGTTTTTAGGGACAGGAGCAGACCTTTTCTTTTGCTAAAATGCTCAATAGCTATCATAGTTCAGGTTTTATTATAGTCTGCATGGTGAAAAAGGCTTGTTTAATGCATTTTGCTGTTTTTTTTCTGCTAAGGTAGTGATTAGTTTGTGCTTTTGTGAAGGTCTCATATAGTGTACTACCTAAGTATTTTCATCCCTTAGTCCATTTAAAACCATCCATTAAAATGTTTGTGTGGTTTACAAGGAGCAGTATAAATCCATTTCATTTCTTTTTTTTTTTCCAAAGCATGAAACTGGATGTTTTGGTGGTTTTGTGTCTGTAGAGCAGATTACCCTTGATTATTGTATTTTATGGATTTTATGTTGCACAAGTTACAGTTGAATGAAAATTGTTTAATTAATACATACACTACCAGTCAAAAGTTTGGACACCCTTTTTAACTTCATGGTCTTTCCTTATTTTTATTTCTTTCTACATTGTAAAACTATGCTGAAGGCATCCAAAATACTGTATGCATTTTTGAACAATTGATATTGAGATGTGTCTGCTCTTATTATCTAAAAAGCCTTCCTAACGGCTCTAATCTGAGGCGCTGTTTGTTAATTGGTGATTTTGAGGTTGGTAACTCTAAATGAACTTCTCTGCAGCAGAGGTAAGTTTTGGTCTTGCTTTCTTGAGAAGGTTTTCACGAGAGCCCTTTTCATCATGGTGCTTGATGGGTTTTGCAAATACACTTGACAATACTGTTCTTGCAAGAGCTATTCGAGAACAGCTGACCTTCATGTCTTAAAATAACACCTAACTGTTGTTGTTACTTAACAATTCCATCGTTGTTATTTTTTGGCTTTAAAATCTGCAGCATTTTTCTAGAATGTAGAAAATAAATCGCATTAGTGATACATGAGTAATACTTTAGTATAGAGGATGAATGGAATGGTGATGATGCAGGATGATTCACATTAGTAAATTATAAGTGATTTGCTTTGAAATGGGTGTGTATACACAAAGTGTGTGTATATCTGTTGGTCTCTCCATCTCTCTCATTTATATATCTTTCATACTTAACATTAAAAACACTGACAGGTGAATAACGTCGATTGTCTTTATATACTGGCACATGTCAGAGGGTGTGACTATATTGGGCAGCAAGTGAGCAGTTCTCAAGGTGCACATGGATCTGAAGGACTTTGACAAAGGCCAGATTGTGATGGCTAAATGACTGGGTGAGAACATCTGGAAAAAAAAAACAGGTCTATTCTCTAAGTATTCTCTAAGAATGCACCCTGCCACACAGCAAAAAACAATTGTAGAAATGTGACCAAGAGTTCAAGGTGCTAACTCGACGTTCCGATCCTCCAGATTTTAATCCGATTGAGCTTCTGGATAAAGTCCCAAGGGAAGCCCACATAGTGTTAGGCAGGTTTTAATGTTTTGGCTGTTTTGTAAGTTTTAATATTTGAATGATATTTTTGAGCATATCTCCTTTACAGTCAGAAAAGGGCAAGAAAAATATTGCTCAGAATGAAGACTAGATACTGAAATCGACTAACATTCCATGTGATTAATAGAACCTGCTGGAGAAATCTGCAGAGAGGGAGACTCGTCAGGAGTACGCCTTGGCCATGATTCAGTGCAAGGTTTTAAAACAACTGGAGAATCTGGACCAGCAGAAATATGATGACGAGGACATTACTGATGACATCAAGTTCCTTCTGGAGAGACTGGGAGAAAGTGTTCAAGACCTCAGGTAACTTTGTTTTTCCAACAGATTTGGATTTCCAACTTGAGAATGCACACGTGACATATGCGTGCGAAAGTATATTAATATATTTTTAATGTATGCTTAAGAGCCATTTTATTATTTACACTAACTAAACTTTTAATCAGGCAAAACTTTATAGGGCACATAAACAAATCACTCCAAAGTGACTTCTGTAGCCCATCTGTTACGATATACATTTTGTCAGCCGCACTTTACTCGTCTGTTAATGGTAAAAAAAACGCCATTGACCAGATGTTACTTGGGTGGGGGGCATTCTCAGGGTAGAGGGAGGCTGACAAAATGCACATAGTAACAGATGGGCAACAGAAGATTTCGGATTAAGCTACCTCATTTCTCTCATCACTTTACCTTCTGTGATCAGTGCTGGCTTCTTTTTAATTAACTTTGGCAGCACTGTCACTTATTCATCATTGTACACTGCTGGATTAAAAATAATCAGTCAAGCAAATATGTCCAGCCTTTAGCATTCTCTGGTCCAAACGTGAGACACTGATGAAGAAAAATGGGAAAAGATGAACAGACTTCACTAATTTACCTGATACACTTATTCACTACCATACCGTGTACCGTCACCTATATGTTATGTGTAGTTGCACCATGATGAAATGTCAGCTGATTGCATGTTGTAACGATTAAAACAACTCATCACATTATTGGAATACGCATTTACGAATGTGCTGAACAATCTGTGGAATGATTACAAAGCTCATGTCTTTTATCTTTCCTTCTGTGCTTAGCTCCTTCGATGAGTACAGTTCTGAGCTGAAGTCTGGTCGTCTCGAGTGGAGTCCAGTGCACAAGTCCGAGAAGTTTTGGAGAGAGAATGCCGTTCGTCTGAATGAGAAAAACTACGAACTGCTCAAGTGGGTAGCTGATGTAACTTGAAAATATTGAACGAGCTATTATGTTGATATTGTGGGAGTAGACTGCGTAGACTGAAGAGGATTGAGTGGATCTATTGTCCTGGATTTTACAATACGATTTATGATTTTTGCACGATTTACTAAACATGTTTTTTTTTTTTTTGCTCTTTCCCTTGATCTTTCACTGTCTGTCTCATCAATGAGTCTGTGTTTGTATACAACTGTGTTTGAACATCTGCTCATTTATGTAATTATTAGGATATATATTTTTATCATCAGTTTAAAAAAAAATCTCCAGTTATGGAACAGATTCCTGTTCTTGGCTGATAAGTGGAGCCCAATCCATTGGACTTCTGCTGTCCTGTGTGAAATCCCTGGAGATTTTTAGTTTTTGAAATACTGAAACAGACACCCATGCAATGACTACAGACACGGTTAACATTATTTATTATTTTTTCAAGTTCATAGAGATCACAATTTTCCCTCCTCTTAAATTTGGTGTGAGCACTCCGTCTATCCACTGACCTGAGTCTGCACGATTGTACACAGTGTACTGCTGAGAGGTGAAGTGGATAACATTAATCATATCTTGTTACAGTATGACAGCACCTGTTAATATTGCATTTAATTTTTTATTTACATTTAGGCATTTGGCAGACGCACTTATCCAGAGTGATAAAAAAAAAAATGTTGATATTGTGTAGTTAATAATCAGTTCTCAAACTTGATGTTTTGGAAACTGGAAAATTGGCTTAAACGTAAGGATCTGATCGAGTATTGCACAAACGAAACTGCCAAGTTTCTGGGTACGAGCATCTCCAAAACAGCAGCTTTTGTGTGATGTTTGTCATAGGCAGTGGTACAGTAAGTATCTACTAAAAGTGAACAACCGGTGAACCTCTGACACTGTTGATGACGATGCACATGCATAGCGAAGGCTAGCTCCTTTGATCCGATCCCACAGAAGAAATCCCTACCGTAGCACAAATTGACTCAAAAAGTGAATGCTGGCTATGATGGAAAGATCATGTCAGAGCTTACGTAGCTGCGGACCGGTCAGTATGCCCACACTGGCCCCTGTCCGCTGTCGGAAAGCTCTTATAATGGACAGGAGAGCATCAGTAGTAGACCATGGAGCAATGGAAGAAGTTGACCTGGTCTGGTGGTCATGTTGACTGGTTGGTGCAGGTGTGTCTCTTACCTGTGAAATTGATGGGACCAGGATGCACTATGGAAATATTAGGCAAGCCAGCAGTGTGTGTGTGTGTGTGTGTGTGTGTGTGTGAGTGTGAGTGTGTGTGAGTGTGTGATGCTCTGTCCAGTGTTCTGCTGGGAAACCTTGAGTCCTGCCCTTCATATGGATGTTTCTTTGACACATACTGTACCATATACCTAAAGATATTTGCAGACCAGGTACACCTCTTCATAACAGCAGTATTCCCTAATGGCAGTGGCCTCCTTCACCAGGACGATGCTGCCTGCCAGACCGCAAAAATTGTTCAGGGATGGTTTGTGAAACACGACACAGTTCAAGGTGTTCACTTTGCTTCAAATCTCGAACGGATCTCAAACCGTTCAAGCATCTGTATGGATGTGCTGGATAGATAATTCCGATACATGGAGCCTCATAACTTACAGGACTTAAAGGATCTGCTGCTAAAGTCTCAGTGCCAGATACCGGAGCACACCTTCAGGGATCTATGAGAGTCCATGCTTCGACAGGTCAGAGCTGTTTGGGCAGCACAAGGGGGGACCGACACAATATTAGGCAGGTAGTTTTAATACTATGGCTGATCTGGGTAGTGGATTAAAGCCGATGTTGGATGCAAACCCCTATTTTTAAAAGTTATACTAGTTGAAACTGGCACAAATTGAACAAGTTGTCTCGGATTACAAGGTTAATTTTTTTTTTGTAGAATTTGAAGTCATTAATCATGGCTCCCTCTAGTTCTTTTGACAAGGCTTAAATCCCATTTGTCTCATCGTTCCTTTTCCGATAATCAGTGCTGGCTTGTTTATAAGACACCTATAATTTCTTTTAGCTCTGTTCATTCCGTCCGTCATCCTATACTATTTGCAGTTAATTATCCGAATGTCTCCAACTTTAATGGATTTCTCTCATTGCCTGTCACCCATTATATATTCTTGTAGAATCGCCCTAATTACCAATGCTTCTTGTGAGTGCAGCGTCAGCTTATTCTCAGCCTGTTGTTTGTGATCCCTCTCTTCTAATTCTTGCAGAAGTACAGTGTTTTTTTTTATATTTATCATTTACATTCTAAATCACATGCTGTTGTTCTATTACTGTTTTGAACCAGGGCCATTATAAAGAGCATCCTTCTAGATGAATGGCTTGTTATTTTATCCTTCTGTTGAGATAACACTTCTGCCTGTATTTCTCCTGCATGAAATAGGGTACATATTACAAGGAAAAGTCCCGTTAGGCTTGTGACTCACCTAAACGTTCGTCTTCGTCTATGTTAAGCTGGCTTTACGTTGCATGAATTTCAGCAAGAAAATCGATTTTTATTTTTTAGTCAAAGACAAAAAAAAAAACAAAACATTGCATCGTGTTCAGATAGGGGTTGCTGAGTAGAATGTATAATGTGGCAACGACAAATCAGAAACTAAATGTGGGATTAAAAAGAAAAACAGATTGTTGCTTTTTTGCCAGCAGAGAGAATGTTTCTTTGATGTCTCATCAGAGATTTATTATGACAGCACAAAAAGGGACACTGCAGAGAAAGAAATAGCGGATAAAATACGCCTCGGTGTATCCTTATTACATAAAGTGGACTTTGAAGAATTGCCATTCACGTTGGCGTCCTTTGAGCAAGCCGTGACTTCTCTTCTTGGTCTTTTTGAAGTCATTTCTGTAGACATAGCATTGCTAGACCAAGAGCTTGTTCCTGTTTGTGACAAATCTTCTGCATAAGCCATGATTGAGGATGTAAGTAGAACATAGTAATTTTCTTTAATCGCAGGTCTGTCGTTGGAGTATCTCCGTCGTATAAGCAGACATTACACGTTATTGCACAGTCTGTTACAGAAGTCTGGCAAGCCTTTATTAGGATCATCTCGTACACTGTGGCAAGTAGTAATCTCAAAAGGCTGCTGAAATCACACAGTCTAAAGCCAGCATCAGAGAGTTTATATCCCCCCAGATACCCGAATTCGGGTTTTGATTGCACAGATATTAAATGAACGTTTATTTATTTGTGTTGTTATGCTCCAGGATTTTGACCACACTTCTAGAGAAGTCTGATGACCCTCAGGTTATTGCTGTGGCTGCTCACGATGTGGGAGAGTACGTGAGACATTACCCTCGTGGCAAAAGGTAAGCCGTTTAACCACCCCTCCCCTCTTTAGAAAGGCCAGTGTAAAGCTTTTTCAGTTTCTGTGACGGTGCGAATATATATAAACATTGGTGCTGTGTCAGTTACATGTGGACTGCTTCAATCTCAGTGTTGTGGAAAATGGAAAATAATAAACTTTTCGGGGTAACGTCACCACACCAGCCGGTCACTGAATTGGTTCTATTCCAGCAGTAGGTGATTTTTTTTTTTTTTGCAGGAAGTATGAAGATGCTCTCCTTGTCATTATGTCCTGTGGGTGACCACCACGAGTGTACGCATTTTACTCTGCTCTCAACAATCAAAAGTCTTCGCAGGAAGTTAAACGCGCGCCATAGGAGCTCGCTGTTGTGAATCACCTCTGGTACTAACCTTTAAATTGGACCACTCCAAAGCAATTTAGTCTCATGGAACTGCGCTACTGGAGATTTTGCCAGGATAATTACTCATGTTTCGTTATACTGTTTCATCTTCTCCTCTGGTAGTTACATAACATTTAGCACCTGTCGTGTCTTTTCCATTACACTTAAAATATGAAAAGGGTGGATGTTTATTCTGAATGAACTTTGTTTGTTTGTTTTTTTTCTGCTGTTTACCTATGAGCTTGAATAATTTTCTGTAAAAAATAAAAATATGTTCACCCTCGAATTAAAGTGACTGGTACCTTGGAGTGCAATCTCCTTACACAGCAGTGCTTCTTGCACTGTATGAGCAAACACTCCCAAATGGATTTTGTTGAAAATGACTAGTGTGGCTCGCAGTGATTAGCAAATGAGGCTAAGTGTAATGTTAATACAGTGCCTTTACACTCAGCTGAATGACTCTTGAAATTAGCTGTTTTCATATGTTTTCGTAACACGAACATGATCTTGAAAGAAAAAAAAAAGATCTTTTTTTTTTTTCTAAAGCAGAAATGTCTCGTCCTTTTATGTTTCGTATAGCCTAGGATATCAGTACTGATGATGACTGAGCAATATGTGCACTAATCCAATCTGCTTAATTTATTGATTAATTGTTGATTTTCCACAGTATAAGTGGTATCGTATGTTCCCTATGTCCCTTCATTGCTTTAATTGTCTCTGGATTCAGAGCACTCTGTCATTTTTATATATTATGTTAATCCTGATAAACTGCTCTGTTCTTTATCCTTTTCATGAGTTGTCTCTTTATCCTTTTCATTCTTTTGGATATTGGTCTTTGTCTCATTCATTTTTTTCCTTTCTCCCCTATCAGGGTGATTGAACAGCTGGGTGGGAAGCAGCTGGTGATGAACCACATGCATCATGAGGACCAACTAGTGCGCTACAACGCTCTACTGGCTGTTCAGAAGCTGATGGTGCATAACTGGTAAGTTTTTCATTTCTCGACAGTCCAGGTAAATTACAATATTAGACCTGCTTTTTTTTTTTTTTTAATGTCAGATGCAGTGTTTTAAAACTGGTGCATCAGGAACCCAAGTCATGGTAAAGTGTTTGTTTGTGATTACTGTAAGAGACTGAAATAATGCAGTCGGCGTTTGCACTTGCAGTAATGATTGACATTTAATTGAATGATCAAGTCATAATCTTTAACAGTAGTGCTGGCAGTAATCCAAATGACAACTTTATAATAATGTGCTCATTTGACTTTCTTTAGCAATAACTAATTCCTAGTTCAGGTGGTGGTAATCTTATAGCAAAAATAAATACATTCAAAATATTCCTTATTTTAAAAGAAAAGATAAATTATCACTGATATGGTGAAGTATAGAGAGGTTTAATTAACGTTTAGGTAAGAGTTTTTGGTGTCTCAGGCTTATAACCGGCAATAAGTTTTGATTTAAGAAGACTTGGCACTTTACAGTTTCTCGTTAACATGACAAGCATTTTTCCCTTTAATTCAGTAAAGAAAAGTGAGGCTGAGAAAGGAATAACTGTATAGAGTTTCACATCATGAAATGTAGCTATGAATTTATGAATAAAAAAAATAAAAATTACGCAACACCTTGCTGTGGTATATGAGGAATAAATATTTTTCTGTTCTGTAGGGTTATTGGAAAATAACCACTCTCTCTAAGTTTCTCTAAGGGCACAACATGTCATGTTTTATTCCTTACATACCCATGAGCCACTCGTTATTTAAGCTTGCTATTTGATTCTGGATGATAAGCTCTTACATTAAGATTTTTTCAAATAGTTTCAATTATAGGTGGAAGTCTCAGAAAATGGCATTTAAGGAAAGCAACGGTTATCAAAATGCGCTTCTTGGTAAATGAGGATGTTGGGAAATCGTTCACCGTTTTTTTGATGTTGATGTTGTTGCAGATATTGATTCAAGTCACTTAAAGCCAAGAAGGAGAAAACCACAAATATTAGCTTTCTCTCTCATTGACGTCTGATTTAAGCTCTAATTTGACCTTAATTGAGGCCATTTTGTACTTGAATGAGTGAGGTATTGTAGGTGTTCTCAGATACAGTAATTATTAAAAAACCAATTCTTTTTGATGGCTGTTAGGAATGCGTTACATGTGTCAGTCACTATGATGTAAACTTTTCTCTTTATTTAAAATGTCTTATTTTTTATAGAATTACAATGTCTGCATATATAGAAATCTGAATCTGTATTATGAAAATCAACCCTTTTTCATTTTTATTATGCGTTTTCAATGCCCTAACAATGTTGTGCTGTTGATGGTGTTTCAAGGACCTCCTCACCTTTAATTATAACGGCTATACACACAGACCTTCTAAGGTCATTAAAAAAAATTAACAATGACTGCTGACATGTGCCATTGCGGATGCCACCATCGGATGGCTACAAAAACTTTGTTCAAGATCATCAATACTTTGTTCAACTCATAGAAAGACTCGAGATAATACTGTGAAATTGATTTTTTGATCAGTTTCTGTAAAAATCTGTTCTTTGCTGTGTAAATTGGCCATTTGTAATGTTCATCTTTGCTTAAAAGATCTAATCATTCATCTTTGCTTTCTGAATCTTATACAATTTAGAGAGTATAAGGGAAGAGAAAGATTTTAAGGTGCACATCTGTGAGAATGGACCTTGGTATCATAGAAAAGAGATGCTGATACAGACTATACAAATTCATCTATTCTTTGTGTTAGACTCTCTATTTTTGAAATCTTTCCTTTGACTCAGTAGCAAAGTGACTGGACTGAAATGCTGTAAAAGCCTGACAGGACCTTTATACAGTATCATGCAGAGCAAATGCATACTTGAGTATAACCAGGCCATCTGATTGTGCAGTGTCTCAGATCACAGTTGTGATGTCATGAAGGTATAAAGTTTTTTTTCTGTACCCTGGAGCCATGAGTCGGACTTCCTGCTTCTTGTCTGAAATGCTGGCCTCCCAGATACTTCTGTAATGGCCCAAACATGTGGAAATGGCTATACAGGGGATGTGGCTTAAACTCTCAGACGAGATCCTGTATTGTGAATGATTGTACTGTATGTACAGTCCTCACAGACAGAGACGTCTCTCCCCCACAAGTTGACAACAAATTATCCGTCAATTTTCAAGGCTCAGGCGTTCCACAGGAATGACAGCAGTGGGCTCTGAGCCACCTCAGGCATACGTTATTCACAGACATACAGTATGGCCTACTTTAAAACTTTTGCATCATTAAAATGTTTTACCGCGGCTAAGACTCTCATCACCATACTGTGCATGAAGTTTTTATGTTTTTACTTTTTCGGGTTTATGCCTTCATACAATATATAGAGGCTTCTTCACTTATTGGATACTTTATTGTTTCATAGATACAGTTAAAAATGTATTGCTTTTTCCCATGAATCTACACTCAATAATCCATATTGACTACCTGAAAATAAAATGTCTCATTCAGGTTATCACAGTCTTTTATATTCAGTACTTCATAGAAACACATTTAGCATCAAATACAGGTTCTGTACAAGCTTACCACACCTGGATTTGGACAGTTTTTCTCATCCCATTCTTCCTGGCAGATCCTAAGATTAGTTTAGTTAAATTGGATAGAAAACATCTTTGAACTGCATTTTCAGGTCCCTCCATACAGTAGATGTTGTATAACGATCAAGGCTTCATCCGAGTCCCTGAAAGACATTTGTCATGCCTTTTTGTCATAGTCTGAGGAACCCCATTGTATTTGGCTGAATTCTTCCTTTTTTCCAGTTCTTGCTGGTGAGCAACTCTTCCTGGTAGGTGATACTTAATCTACCAACTTTACTGAAGAAATGGTATTTGCTTATTGATGAGCAGAGTTTTCACCAGATGTAGTGGTTTGCCAAAGTTCTTTTCACCAGGACAGACAGGAAGCTCTTGGAGAGTCCTGATGCTTCCACACTTCTTCCAGTGTTTTTTATTTTTTATTTTTTAATACCCTTATACCAGTCTCAACATTTATTGATTGCAAAGGTCTACTGAACTCCTTGTATTTCACTGTATTTCATTGATCTAACCTGCACTATGAAGTGTGTGACCTTTTCCACACAAGTATGTTCCTTTCTAAATCATGTGCAATTAAAGTTCTAGAGACATTTTAAGATAATTATAAGCAAACAGCTCACACCTGAGCTCAGTTGGAAGTGCGTGAGCTAGGGGTCGGAATACTTAGCTAAATGACACATTTCAGCTTTAGATTTTTAATACATTTGGGAAAAATAAACTCGACTCTGAAAGCATGTTGTTGCTTTTGCATTGGTATTATGCATATTTATGTGTGGGTTGATGGCCAAAAATCTATAACACAACAATATATGCAAAAGTAAAGAGGTCTGAATATGTTCCCACTGTTTACTGTTTACCTCGCCTTTTGAGCTCTGTATGCAAGAAAGCTTCTACAGCAATGCTTACAAAAATGTAAAAATATGTAAGCCAATAAAGAGGTTTGACGGCTGTCTTTTCAGACCAGCAGTTAAATAGCGATGCCTGTAGCACGCCTACATTTTATGATTTCACACATGGGAGAGTCACAGGTAAACTTGTTATTCATTAGCCGTAAACCATCAACCGATGTTCATTACTGTGATGGTTGCTATGGGGTTGGGGTATTGTGATGTTAGTGCTGGAGTCCATTGTTTATACTGTACAGTACTATGCAAACCGTCTTGAGCCACCCATCATTTATTAATTTTTTTCCTTCTAAAGAGTCTTGTATTTTTAATGTAGTCTTCAGGAATAGTTCTCCAGAATTCCTGATAAACTTCTTTGGCTCTCATCTTCTTTGGCAAGTGTTTGACTTTGATTTTCGGTCCAGTCCCTGTACTTGACAAGTTTCAGAGGAGTGTCTTTTGTTTGTTAAGCCACACACCATAACCTAAAACCATCTACCTTAAGACATGAATCAGTGAGAAACTAGTTAATTGTATCTTTAGGCACTTTGCAGCCTTCTGCAGGAAAACATTTGTTCCCATTTCTTTAATTTAATGTACATAATTTAATTGTATTTAATATGAAGAAATGAGGGGTGACTGAAGACTTTTGCACTGTACTGTAACTGTACTGTATGTAGCACACATTGTCTTTCATCAGTGGAACTGACACATGGTGGCATCTTGTTAAATTAGCATCAATTTGAGATTTTTGTTCCAATACTTAAATGAATTAACAGGATGGAAAGTGACATAATTGCCATAGATCTCTGTGATATTTGTAATCATTGTTGAGCTCCCAGTGCTACAGAGCAAATAAACACAGATTTTGCTCTCCACTTGAACAGGTCAGGAAGGTTTCAACTCTTGCTGAGAGTTCGTGGTGTTTTAGCTTGTGTTACTATCGAGGTGGACCACTGTTGGAGCTCCTTTAGCCGTGCCGTATGTCTCACTCTCTCAGGGATAGTTAGGAGGCCACAGAAGCATGCTGTTATCGCTTTTTGTCCCAGCAGCTGTTTGATGGTTTTTCTCTTTGGAGAAAACTGGTTTCAACAACAGAGATGGAAGTGATTTAATTGTAATGCATTGCTTGTTTAATGTTTAACTTCCGTACGGAAAGCTTTACTGACGATCAAGATGAACCTTATTTCCTTTTACTATTAGCTTAGATTATATGGAGCATCGGTTAGACAGGTCTCTGTAAATGATCTGTTACCATAGAACCAATAACATTAGTATGAGCATACTAACACACACCAGTCATTCGAATTACGCCTCCTTCGACAAAGCCCTAGCATGAAATTGAAACGATAAAAGTATAATCAAAGTAATTTTTTACTGTAGTTCCTGTCTAGATTAGTGTATTAACAGTCATTTCATGGTGCATTGACATTTATTCATTTTGTGATTAAATACTTTGTAGTAACTCCTTTCGGATAACAACATGAATAAAGGGCATACGGTATATGTGTAAATGCAAGCGCATGTCCTCATTATTGAGTCATTCGCTTCATGTCACCCCAAATGAGCCGGAAAGCAAGGATCTTTGAATGCGAGGATCTTTTTTTTATTATTTTTTTAATAAAGATACGGGGAGCTTTTAGTGCTTTTAAAGCTTTTAAACAGGAAGTAGTTTCACACAGTAAGAAATATAAATGGTATTGTGTTCTGCTTATAAAAGTAGTCTTTTCAGATTTCAATACCTAGAATCCTCTTCTGGAACAAAACGTTTCCGTGTGAACAAAAGATTATTCTCAAATGTGAGTTGGATAAAGCTGCAAGCTGAGTGTGTTCAGCTACACACAGGTCACAAAGAACTGCCTTTAAAAATGGAGGGTAATTAACATCTCTTCACCAGTCTAAAAACTTCTTTCCCCTTGCTCAACTTCTTGAATGAAAAGCTTGCTGTGCCACCTGACTATATACCCACAGCTGATTTAAAAAAATCCATAAAACTGGAAGCAACAGGGAATTGTGTGAAAGGGTTTTAACGATTATGTCTTGTTTTGCAGGGAGTATCTTGGCAAACAGCTGCAGTCCACGGAGCAGTCCGCACCGGCTGTCGCCACCCGCAGCTAAACTCTCTCCGAGCCTGTGTTTGCATCAGTTGATGTTGTGCGAGTGTCTGTTATCGCTGCATTATGGAGGGGAAAAGAAAAAAGACGTCCCTGATCGTTCTGTGTTGATGTTGTATGTTTAATTGACTGCTCCAGGATTATTGTGCTACCAGAGCATGATTACTTTATATATATATATATATATATATATATCCTATACATTACAACAGAGTGTGTACACTTGCAGTCTCTTTCAGACGCAGTGGCAATTTTCCCATCTGCAGCTGCTGCTCAAAATTTGATTAGTTTTTGTAGAATTGCGCATCTTCATGCTTGTTGTGAAACAGTAGAGTAGTTTCCAAATGAAGTGATATTCAGTGTTATTTATGTCTTATGTCTAATACAAGTATGCATTCCAATAAAGGTTAAATTAAGAAACCAATGTCCTGTGGTCTGCTTTCTCCAGTGCTGCTTGAACTGTAGATCATCATCTGGGCATCAGTATTAATTTATTGCCTCAAATGCTCATCTGTGTTTGGGCTTAAACTAGAAGTTGGCATGGTTCTGTACATAAAGAACCATGCCAACACTGTGTTGTTGTTGTTTTGTTTTGTTTTTTTTTTAATGTTTGACCTAGAAAAAATCCTGACCTAGACATGCTGTGGTACTTTCTTGCAAGTTTTCTTTTTTTTTTTGTTTGTTTATTTATTATTTAATTTAATTATAGCCAAATCAAACGGCAGCTGCCAATTCGAAAGGACGAACCCTAGCAGGAAAGTGCTATCCACCTCTCCTGCCAGCTCATGTTTGCCAATGATTGGCTAGTGTTGCTATGATTGTTGTAAGAGTGCAAGTATGCCCCCCTCCACCTACTTTTGGCAGCCATGGCTATAGCATCTGCCAGAATTCGAGCTTGCGATCTGCAGGTGATTTGTTTGTTGGGCCCCTTGGGACACAAAAACAGTCACTTTTTTTTCTCCAAGTCAGCAAATTTTTGTTAATATTTAACCACAATAGCCATCTCATGATATTTTATCAAATTTATTTTACATTCCATAATGATCAGTAAAGCTCAATAGACATGCTGTCAGGATCTATTATGAAATCAAAACTTTTATATTCATAATTATTGCATTAAAAGTGATGTTCAGTTATTTTGACTACAATACAAATAAACTGGCCAAAAAAAAAAAAAGGAAAACACATTATTTAATATAAGGGGCGTTCTTATTTGTCAGTGTATTTGGATGATATTTGTCTGATCTTTATCTCTTTACCTGAATTCATGATTTCAGTTCCCTTCATGTAAAAAAAAAAAAGAAAGAAAAGAAAATGTGCAATGAATGTAAAACGTAATACTTCTTAAATTAAATGCGTAACTTTTATAGCACCCTGTGACCACAGCATGTGGTCTATGTGAATTCATTCACCTTTTATACCGATTATCCTGTTACAAGCTTATTTGGGTAAGAGTCCCTCGGGTAAACTCCACGTACATACAGACCCAAGGTGGGAACTGAAACCTTGACCCTGGAGGTGTGAGGCCACAGTTCTAACCACTATGCCACTGTATATGCTGTAATAAATAACTGAATAATAAATCAGGAAAAAAAACTTTTTTTAACTAATTAATTTATGTTTAAATAATAACTTGTTTCCCACGAAGACTAATTAAAAGAAGCAAAACGTGTCTCCCTTGTCAATTGCCTAGATGGTTTTGGGCGAGTCTTTCTGTGCAGTGTTTCAGGGAACTTTACTGAAACCTGGCAACCCTCAGAAGCATTACAGTATATTCTGTAACTTTTGAAACACAGAGTGTTAAGTCTACATCTTGCACTCAGGAGACTGAATGTGTCCTGCAGGGTGTTCTGATTTCCTCCCGTAGTCCAAAGACATGCAGATCGAGCTAACTCGCATTTCCAAATTGCACAATAGCCTGTGACGGATTGGTACCATGGCCAGGACGTACACTTGGCCATGCGTATAAGGTTTAAGTTGCATATACGTTTTAATCATCAGATTGGACTTAATCTTGGCGTACGAGACTTGGTGTTGGATGGAGTGTCTGTTACATATTAATGTTTTTGTATTTTACATAACCTTAGTTTCATATGTACTGTAACATAAAAATAGACTTCCTGCGCACAGTGAACTCAAAAGCATTGAAGAGATCAGAACATTGCATGCGGCAGGTAGAAAATATTTCAATGAAAATATTGTCCGTCTCTGCTTCAGACCATGCACTTGAAAAAAATTAAAGGTTGTTATTATATTGCACGATGTTTCTAGTGCTTTAGCATTCAACTTGAGTATACATACATCCTATATATAATGGCACTTAATGCATAGATTATAATGTATTTTTCTTTGTCGAAAGTTGCATAAAAGTGTCGTTTTTTTGTATTCCAAATGCCATCCTGGCATGTATGTCATATCCCAAATGACCTCCAGATACCACATCCAGTGCAATAATACAGATAACTGGCTTTGTCCAGCGTGTGGGGGGTTGGGGTAGGAGGGGTGGGTGTGATGCAGCATCTGGGTAATTTGTGTACAGACTCTCTGGCTGAAATGGAAAACAAGCCGTGGAGCTGGTAGTTAACAGGTGGGAACCCTATGTGCTTACTCAATGTCCTGCTGGAAATAACCTTCCACCCTATTAGCATTGACTGATGCAGGTACCGGCGTTAACTCTTTCAGATTGGAAATGCTGTGAGCAGTTAAAGCTTTATGTGCTACTTCATCCGGCCTCAATGCCAACAGGTTTAGGAGAAAGAAATAATGATCGTATTGGAAGTGGTTTTACTGGGCAATGTCTCATGATTTTTTTCGTCTTTAGGGCACTCACTCCAGAGACATACAGTATGTGAGTGTAGAATAAAGATAAAGGGTTTCAAATTTTAATGAAGATTAGAAATTTTTTTTTTTCAGAATGTAGGGAATATTTCTCTCCGTCAAAGCATTTAGGGTAAGTTCTGTTTAATACAGTCGTTCCCTTGTTCTGGCCATCCTGCATGTCCTGGGCAAGTCAATGGAATATTATGAGTTCAAATTGACTAGCTCTTTTTTCACTTGTTGACACAGGTCCCCAGATTGCCTGTTCCCTTGGTTACAATTAATACAACAGTTGACTCCAGAGTGTTACAGCAAGTCTCTGTGTCATGCTGCCTACGCTTGGTGGAATGCCACAGTGGCTGAATGAGTCTAGTCCGATGTACCACATCATGAACGTGCTCTTAGCATTACATTAAAACATGTCAGTGTTTCTGTCTGTGATTAGACCAGGTTAAATGATTCGTATGCACATTCTGAAATATATATATTTCGGGGGGGGGGGGGGGGGGGGG
>JAQQZS010000001.1:23655336-23671827 GCA_030068045.1 Platyallabes tihoni
ATTCCTTTACAATGTAGAAAGAAATAAAAATCAGGAACCATCATGGAGTTAGAAAGTGTTCTAAAACTTTTGAACGGCAGTGTGCATATAAAATTTAATTGAATTGAATAGAATTTAATTATTCCGTATTCTGATGTCCTTCCATTCAATTTCTATACAACTTATCCTGAGGAAGCCTGGAACATGGGGCCCAGGCCAACACATTCACATTCAAAAGCAAACACTTTCACACTCTACTACAAAGCACAAATGGAAATGCTAATTGGCATACAGCACATGTCAATGGACGGTGGGGGGAATCAGTGAAACCCCAGAGAAAACCACCAAGCACAGGGGGAACACACAAACTCCATGCACCAATACCAGAGATTCGTACCCCCAACCGTGGAGGTGCAAGGTGACAGTGCTTACCCTAAACCAATTGACCAATTATATGTTTTATATCGGAATATATTCAAAATCTAGGTCAAAATGTATATGTGTTTTCTTAAACACACACACACACACACACACACACACAAACACACACACATACTCAGTCATCTTCTTGTATCCATACACGCTTTTATTCTCACACCACAAGCAATTTGGGAACACCATTTAGAGTAATCTGCATGTTTTTGGACTATGGGAAGGAAACCGGAGTACCCTGAGGAAACCCACCAAGCACAGGAAGAACATGCAAACTCCATGCACACAGACCTTGAGATTGGAATCAAACCCGGATTCTGGAGGTGCGAGGTGATACCACTAAGCCACCGTGCTGCCGACAATCACACAATGGGCCAGTTTTAAATATTTGCATATATTCTAAAAATATATATTTTTTAAATATATTGCTTGTCTTTATGGCAAAATCTATAAAGCAACATGGCATAAATTGCTGTATAAAAAGTAATCATTTACTAAAGATGACAGCTGCTGTCTTGTGTAGCTGATGTCCAGCGCATTGTGCTGATTTCCTTGCTTTCACACACTAACACACATCGATTTGTTGATTACATCGACCAACTTTTAAACCTTACAGTGAGCCATTGAATTTCGTGTGTTAGAGTAGGAAAATCATTTGTACTGGGCTGGGGCTGACAAAACACACAACTAGACAACTGTTTACAGTCTGTAGTGCACCTGATATTTCCTTCTGTTTCTTATTATGTTGAAGATATGAAAGTCAAAGAGATCAGCTATCCCAGCAGTCCTTTAACGTGGAACAGGCCAACTACACAATTCAGTCTTTAAAGGACACCAAAACAACAGTAAGTCAATACATTTGACTTTCCTCTCCAGTCCCCAAGATACTGTTGGAGTCCATTGTATTAACCTCTTTACCATGGATGTGCAGATAACTTGAAACTTCACAAAGATGTATTGATGCACAAAAAAAAAAAAACAGCTATTTTATTGTACTTTTCTAGGTTGAAGCTATGAAGATTGGTGCAAAGGAAATGAAAAAAGCCTATAAGCAAGTGAAGATGGATCAGATTGAAGTATAACTCATAAATATAAAATAATGATATCTTTTACATAATTGTGCATGTTTTTAATACCCTAACCCTAGGCCTTGTGTGGATGATATAATTTCACTAAGCATAAACATCATCATTGCATGATTATGGTTATCTTTGCATTCTAATTCTACCGTAAAATAAAGTAAGCTCATCATTATACTGTACTTATGCATGCTTATTAGGACTTACAGGACCAGCTTGAGGACATGATGGAGGAAGCCAGTGAAGTGCAGGAGGCTCTGAGTCGCAGCTATGGTACACCAGACATTGATGAGGATGAACTAGAAGCGGGTAGGTGGTCTACTGTATATGTATATCTGTGATACAAAAGCTGATAATCATCTCTTAATTTGTTTTTTTACTACAGAGCTGGATGCGCTCGGAGATGAGTTACTACTTGATGATGACAACTCCTATCTAGATGAAGCCTCGTCGGCTCCCTCCATCCCAGAGGGCATGCCCAGTGACAGCAAAACAAATAAGGTTACACTTAGATCAGTCAAGTCTAGAATTGTTTCTTCACTCGGTTGGTATCTTATCAGTTCAGAAATACTGTAGAAGCACTGTAACATGTCGTTATAGCATCACTTAAGGGTTCATGTATAATTATCTGGTTGAAAATATTCAGAATCTCAATATAATTGACTTTATTTCTAAATGTAAGATTGGTATATATTAGGTTTTTCTGGGTTTGGTGAGAAAGAAAAATGTAACATTTATATATGTCCTATAACGATGGGCTGATAAGGCAGAAAAGCAATGTGTATAATCACCATGAACATTATGATTGTAGTCAGAGTTTCAACAGACAAATTAATAACAGCCATGTGATCAAAATGTGAATCAATTAAACTGGTCAGTCCTTTGTTTAATAGGTGTGTCTGTTTCTCAGGATGGTGTTCTGGTTGACGAGTTTGGTTTGCCACAGATTCCAGCAACATAGACCGAGGAATAACACTGCACTGGGGAATAAGTTCCGCTACAGGATCTCTTTCTTGACTGAAGATCACTTCAGTATTTCTGTAAATGTGGCATTCAAGAGCTGTTTGCCGATGAACCCTTTCCTAATGAGTTACTGGAGCTTTTTGCTCAAGCATGTGGCCTTGTCATTTTCTATTTCCATTAGTATTTTGATTAACAGACTATATTTTTTGCTCATTGACAAATATAAAAAATAGAAATACCATTGGTATCATCATCGTTATCATTGTCATCATCATCATCATGCACCAGTATATTGTGATATCTGATCATTAATGAATAAAGCACAAAAATGTAGAAATGAACATTTCATATTACTTGGTTGTTATTCAAGATATCAATGTTCAGCAGACAGATTTCATATCTAATAAAAAAACAAGCCTTCTAGTTCCGGGCTCATGTGTGTCCCTTACCTATTGCAAATGTTCAACTATTCTGTTCAGCTGTTACAAATTTCGAGTTTTGATTACTGGTTTGATTAGGAATACCTATACAACTGCATTTATACAGTTATGTAATCAGCCAGTTAGTGCAATAAAAAATATATTAGGTCAAAACATCAGAATGAAGAAAAAGTGTGATCTCAGTGACATAGTTGATACTGAAATGGTATATTATGCTTAGAATGCTTAAAAGAAAAATTGAGTGATAGGCAGATAGGCATATCAGCACGCATAAAAAATGATGGCTATGTGAATTCCAGTTTGAGTTATTATAGACTTTCAGTCATAACTGTCTTGTCATTCTCCTTTGATCTTTCTCATCAAAAAAGTTGAAGCGCTTGATCTTTATCAGCCTGATTTGTTTTGCAATGTCCTGCTGATACATGATCAGCTGATTAGACATCTACATACTGTACATGTGCAGTTGTACAGGTGTCCCTAATAACATGGAGAGTATGTGTAGTACCATGTTTTTAAGTTTTTAAAGGAGGTATAGTGACGCAGCAGATACAGTGTTCCACCTTAAAGTATAAGGTTTTTTTTTGTTCTTTCCATCTGCCGGTAGGTACATTGGGTACTCTAAATTTCTCAGAGGTGTGAATATGTTTTTGTTGTACCCTGCGGTGGCCTGTCATCCCATCCTGTATGTTGTCCTCATTACCAGTGTTGCTGGGCTAGCCTCTGGATCCACTATTACCCTTATCAGGATAAAGCAATTACTAAAAGTAAGTGAAAATGTATAGATTTAAAATGAATATGAGTGACATGCTAGCACAGAAGGTCAATGCCGCCTCACAGCACAAAGGTCCCCGGGTTCATTTCTGAGTTTCAGTGGACGTTCATATGTTCTCATTAACTGTGAATGGATTGTAAGTGTCTTCAAAAACATGCCAGTAGGTGTTTGATCTTCTTCAAATTGCCTTTTGGCCTGTGATAGACTGGTGTCTCAATCAGGGTGTATTCCTCACTCCCAGTGTTGTAGGAAAATTATATTAAATAATAATTAGACATGGATATGAAAGTCAGTGCATCTTCCAAACCGTGATGCATTTTGTGTGTCAGTGATCCTTGGCCACCCATGACACTGTCGCAAGTTCATCGGTTTTCCTTCCTTGTATAACTTTTGGTCAGTTCTTACATCCCAGAAGACCTGCAGCAGTGGGTGGAAGTGGGTTGGCTATATTATGCAGCACATATGGGCAAGCATAAAGATCTGATTGACTTTGACATGGGCCAAACTGTGATGGCTAGAGGACTGGGTCAGAGCAAATCCAAAACTGCAGCTCTTGTGGGATGTTCCTGGTCTAAAGTGGTCAAAAGTGATCCAAGGAGGAAAAACTGGTGAACTGTCGACAGGGTCAAGGGTGACCAAGGCTCACTGATGCACATGGGGAGTGTAGTCTGATCCAAAGGAAAAGCTGGTGTAGAACAAATTGATGAAAAGGTTAATGATGGCTGTGATGAAAAGGTGTCAACACACAGTGTATCACTGTTATGGTAGCAACAGGGGGACCTACTTAGGCGTGTGGTCATAATGTTATGGCTGATATCAGATTCGTCCACTGCGTGGCAGTATGAGACAGGCCATGGCAACCGGTGCGTTCTACGTCACATCCGGTGCTCCTGCCGGTCTACTGCGAGTGTGTGGAGATGGCGGACAGCAGCACAGTTACAGTGACAGTTTCTCATGGTAAACACCGCTAACTTACACTCTGTGTCTTATTAGCTTCGACTTAAATATAGTCATTTGTTTATCTTTCCACACACCTTTCGTTAATTATCAGAAAACGGAAGTTAGCTTGTTACCATGTAACCTCCTCCTTAATAGAGTTCAGGCTTGTGTTTCGTGTTTATATTTTTTGCTAGCTTGCTAGCTCCGTGTTTCCGTTATATACGTTCTATTATATGCGCTGTGGTTTTATCAAGCTGTAACCAGGACTAATGTGTTTGTTACTTTAGGAAGCTCCAAACACAGCATCACACTAGCAGGACAGGATGGAAATGAGCCCAGGGTTAAAGACCTGTCAGAAGCCCTGGCACAAACCACTGGAGTCCCACAGGCAGCTCAGAAAATTATATTTAAAGGTAATAACTATAAAAGTTAATCAGTAATAATTACAACTCCTTATATTTGAATTGTTGTTAGTTGGTCTAAACATGGTATCGGTGCTAAAACGTGTCTCACCTAGATGAAAAAGTAAATTCACAGATAGGATCATCTTTCAAACACCGTTTTCCGTAATACTTAATGCTTCTTATCTCCTAAACCCATACTTCTTTTATTTGTAAATGTGCATACATATCTGGGCTTTTCTCAGATAAAAGGAAACACATTTGCTAAATATAATTTGCCCTTTTATGTAGTGTTTTTTTTTTTTAATTCAAATCTTTTAATGATCCTAACTGTCATTCAGAAGAAACTTGGCACATGAAAAGACATAAACCTGAAAAAGTTTGTATTTTAAAATGCAGTATTGTTAAGATATTGCAACATGAATTTGACATGGTTATGGACATTACAGATATATTTTTATTTTCTAAGCTTTTACCCAAAACCTGATTCTTTAACTTAAGCAACAAATTTTACAGTCCATATGCTTCTAGAAGCTTTAACCAATTTTAGTATCAATACTCGTAAAGAAATATGAATAATTTGCTATTTATATTATATTTTTTTCTCACTTCAAACAATAATAAAATCATCCATAATGGCTGAAGTGAACAACTTGAAGATTGGTCACGTCCATGTTGCATAAACTTTAGAAGTAGCTGCTTTTTCTCACATGTTTTCTGTATTATACAGTCTTATGCAAAAGTTTAGACACCCCCTTGATAAATAACAGATTTTGATGATTTTTTAAAATTGAAAATATGTTAACACAGTCTCTCTTGGAAATGGAAAAATGCACAATATTTTCAGCAAACATTGATGTATAGTTACTTCTTATTCCATAAATTGAACAAAAATAAAAACATTATTATGGCACTGTGCAAAAGTTTGGGCACCCTAAGAGTTTCAGACCTTAGTCAGCTTGTTGGATCTGATGCATGGCAACAGCTGTCATTAGTAAATGCCAATTTCAAAGCTTTACAAGTACTTCAAACCTTGTGCACACACTTGCGGACACTCAACAACCATGGGTTCCTGTAAGCAGCTGTGTAAGAAAATGAACGTTATTGATGCCCACAATGCAGGAGAAGTCTACAAGAAGATAGCAAAGTGTTATCAGCTTGCAGTTTCCACAGTGAGAAATGTAATTAAGAGATGGCAGTTCAGGGGAACTGTGGAGGTAAGATGAGATGTGGAAGACCAAGAAAACTCTCACAGAGAACTGCTCATATGCTGGTCAGAAAGACAAAACAAAACCCCCATTTGCAAAAAACCTGCAGAAAGATTTAGCAGACTCAGGAGTGGTGGTGCACCGTTCCACAAGACCTTCATGGAAGAGTCAGCAGAAAAAAACCTTACCTGCATCCCCATCATAAAATCCAACGTCAGAATTAAGCAACAGAACATCTAAAGAAGCCTGATGCATTTTGGAAACAAGTACTGTGGACTGATAAAGTTAAAATAAAACTATTTGGCCACAATCAGCATAGGCATGTTTGGAGGAAAAGAAAGGAGCAGCATTTCATGAAAAGGACACCTTGCCAACTATTAGGCATGGGGGTGGATCTATCATGCTTTGGGATTGTGTTGCAGCCAGTGGCACAGGAAACATTTTACGGGGGGAGGGAAGAATGGATTCCACTAAATACCAGCAAATTCTGGAAGCAAACTTCACACCATCTATACAAAAGCTGAAGCTTTTGTAGGATGGATTCTACAACAGGACAATGATCCTAAAGATACCTCGAAATACACCATGTAATATCTCAAGAAACGCAAGCTGAAGTCTTTGTCATGGCAATCACAGTTCCCTGATTTAAACATCATTGGAAATTTGTGGGTAAATCTTATAAGACCAGTGCGTGCAAGACTACCAAAGAATATTACAGAACGAGAAGCCTTTTGCAAGAAAGAATGGGAGAAAATCCCAAGTACAAGAATTGAAAGACTTTTAGCTGGCTATAAAAAGTGTTTGCAAGCTGTGATATCTGCCAAAGGAGGTGTTACAAAATACTGATTATGCCCAAACTTTTGCAAAGTGCCACAATAATGTTTTTATTTTTTTTTTATCTTTGTTCAATTCATGACATGAAAAGTAATTATGCATCAATGTTTGCTGAAAATATTGTGCATTTCTTCCATTTCCGAGATAGACTGTGTTAACATCTTTTAAATAAAAAAATAAAAAAAATCACCAAACTGTTATTTATCAAGGGGTGCCTAAACTTTTGCACAGGTGTAACATAAAAAAAATAAAATCAGCACCAATACTTTGTTTTACCTAAGTGTATAATGTTAATGCCATTTTTAAATTATTATTTATTTATTATTTATTTTTAGTAAAAGGCTCAAATTGAGATCTTGCATCATGCTTTTTTTGCTGTAGGGAAATCCTTGAAGGAAATGGAGGAAAGTCTGTCCAGCCTGGGAATAAAGCAAGGATGCAAACTTATGATGATCGGGAAAAGGGTAATTAATGAGTTACTAAATAAACAAACAAAAACAAATATTAAGTAGTCTTATGTCCGTTACTTCATCATCTTCTATACCGCTTTATCCTGTATTCAGGGTCGCGGGGGACCTGGAGCCTATTTCAGGAGGCTTAGGGCACGAGGCAGGGTATACCCTGGACAGGGTGCCAATCCATATGTCCGTTACTATAAAATAATATATTATTAAGAGTAATTAAGAGCAGATAGTTCCTTATGATATTCATTTTCTCATGTAAATACTAGAGTTTAACATTTAACTTAAATTCAAATAAAATTAAATTAAGCAAAAAAAAAACTGCGTTTTCACTGAGCAGCACGTATCTGTTTTCTCTGCCAAGATTATTATTTCCCAACAAACAGCCAATAATACACTCCTACCACATGGGATGAAATTGTGTAAATAAGAACCGGTGACATTTTACCGCCTCTAATGCATCCAAAGCCTTAAAACTCAACTTGACAGTGAGCATGCAAGTGTGTGTGGCTTCTAATGCGGCCACACTGGGATTCTAACGAAGGTGATGTTTGATTAATTAGTGCTCGAAGTGCTTACACAAGAGACTTGTGTAAGGCTGCGTAATGAGTGGATTTGAGACTAATTCATAACTGAATTACTTTTTCCCCTTCTCACAGTCTTCTTCATAAATATGTTTTTGAAAGGTTTATTGGTGTAAATAGAGATGTGTATGTCTTACACTTTGACTTGCTAGAATAGTCCAGAAGAGGAGGTTGAACTCAAAAAGCTGAAAGACATCGAGAAGACTGTGGAGCAAACAGCCAAGAAGTTGGAGAAAGTACACGGTGAACTGACAGGACTGAAAAATGCATGTATTCATTCTCTCACAGCATTTTGTTCTGATGTGTATATGCATTCTGAGTGTTGTGTTAACATTTAGTTTGTATTTATTTTTGTTGTGCTGCTCGGGATTGCTTAGGGCTTCTTAGCGAAGGATCTGCAAGCGGAAGCTCTTAATAAACTGGACCACAGAGTAAAGGTGGCTGCTGAGCAGTTTATGAAGGTCCTTGAGGAAATTGATGCCATGGTAATTATTTTATATCATTAAATGATATTATGTTTTAAAGTAAATATAACTATTATTTTTTTGCCGGTATACACTGCTTGGCCAAAAAAATAAAAATTTCACACACTTTTATTTCATTTAATCATTTTTGATTGATCGCTTTTTAGCTTTGATTACAGCAAACAATGTGGTGGCCAGTTCATGTGTAAAAATGATTCCTCATACTCCGAGACTCACTCTTTTACAATCTGAATCTTGGAGTATACCCTGTGCCATTAGGGAAGAAAAACTCCATAGATGTGATAACCTGGTCATTCAGTACATTCAGGTCTTCAGCTGACTTTGTTTTATTGCCACATAATGTTGTCGAGTCTAGACCTGACCAATTCAAGATTTTTAAAATATTTTTTTCTTAAAACAAAGTTTTACGGTTCAGTAGGATCCTTCCGATTGTTTGATGAGATGTTAAAGGGTTCTTAACCCAGTTCCAGTAATTTAAAGTTGTTTTCATTGCTTGATGCAGGCCAAAAAATAGGCCCCTCCTGAAATGGCGAATTTCTTTTTTTTCTGGCCAGGCAGTGTGCTTAAAGGGGTGGTTTGTCATGCTGTTCTATTTATTTATTTAGGTATTTATTTATTTATTTAAATTTGGTCTTTTTTCCACCATTATATTTTGCTTTGTTTTTGCCTGACAATCTGTTCCAACTCTCAGAAATGTACCTTTTGCTTAAAAAGCTTTTTAACAAGTGCAAAGTTACGCTTATCATACAGTGATCCATCAAACATCTGAGTTACAAAGAGTTAATTCTTTCTTTATTGCCTACTAACAGTATAGATACAGTTTTGTTTATATATATTTGAGATCATCCTGGTTATGAAAAAAACAGCGGTTGGCAAAATTAAATGTTACGAATGGAGGAATTAAAGAATAAAGTCATAATTTGATACAGGAACACTGTTATTTTAAACAGCTTGGGTTTCAGGTAATGGCTGACTAATTATGCGCTACAAAAAACTGCCAGTAGTACATAATTATAATTTAGATGATATTAAACATTAAAATTCAATTTGAGCCTAACGTTTACAAATCAGTCATCCAGTACCCATTTAATGACTTTGCTGTAATGTTAATAAGACTGATTGCGGAGACATTATCGAGAAAGATTCAGAAATTGAGAACTACTGTAATTGTTCATTTACTTTGAGTTTTCAAATGCTTACTTATCCATACTTACCATACTATGTGACACAAGCCTAGTGTACATTATTATGCTTATTATAGACAAAATTAAATAATGTATATATTTTTTATACATAATAAATAATGTCTTTAACATTTATTGTTTACTGTAAATAAGAGCAGACTGTAAATTTTGAATCTTTAAACAATCGGAAAGAGCTATGACTTTTTTTTTTTTTCTTTTTTTTTTACAGTACCAGTACCAACAAATCTGTAATGAAACAGTACAAAGAGTGCATTTCTAGCAGCGCATGTCCGCAATCGGTTTAAACAGAGCTTAATTAAATTGTCCTTGCTTGCTTAGGTTACTTGTTCCTGTATGAGTATCAAGATTGATGGACATTTACCTTAAGACAGTACCAGGTATTATAGTATGTCTGGATTAAAAAATACTGATGTATCCCTATGAGTATCCAACACAAAGGGTATATGGTTTACATCAAGTGTTTCTAGACAGATATAGTTAATGTGTACACATTACAGCTAATTAACAGTTTTAATACTCATGAGTAGCTCAGTGGTTAAGGTGTTTGACTACGGTACGACCCGAAGTTGTCCCTGTTGGGCCCTTGAGCAAGGCCCTTAACCCTCCACTGCTCAGTTGTATAATAATAATTAAAAAAAAATGTTTGTCACTCTGGATAAAGGCATCTGTCAAATGCCTAAATGTAATGTAAATGTAATACTGGTTTCTTTAATTGCAGACTTTGCCTGAGAATTTTAGCGACTGTAGAATGAAGAAAAAGGGACTTGTAAAATCTGTACAGGTATAAGTGTATTTTATATATGTTTTAAACATTACCATGTGGTATCACTAGTCAAATAATCATATGGCAGTATATAATTATAATTGCGTGGGTTTTTTTTTTTATGTTGTTTGTTTTTTCCACAGGGATTCCTTGCTCAGTGTGACAAGATCGAAGCCGGTATATCAGATCATCTGGCCAAAATCCAAAACAAAAATTTAGCCCTGACTGAATAGCGGGATCTTATGAACACCGATTACATTAATATTTGCTCTGTGAGCGACTGAGGAACAATGACACTGAGCTTCAGGACAGGAGCAGGTTCAACGGTGTTTATTTATATATTCGTCCTTTAAAGGGCAACTTTAAACCTGTTGCAGTAATCTGAAGGTTAAAGCGTAAAACAGTGGAAATGCTTGCAGCAGCTTCATGCTGATATTCAAATTGGTCTAATGTTCTCCATTGTTAGGACGTGTACTCTATGCAGGTACTTTGTATTAATTTTTATCACGGAGTACTGTATGGTGCTCTGTAAAAGTTATGCGCCCCTCCTCATTTCTTCATTTAATTCCAATGAGCCAGAAATTCTTGTGTTTTTAATGTAGTCGTGGGGAAATAATTGTCCAGACTTCCTGAAGGACTTTTTTTGGCTTGCATTGTCAGTCTAGACTGTACTGGACCTGACCCGTTTCAGAGCAATGTTTTAATTTGTTATGCCACACAGTGACCTATGATCATCTGTCTTTATTAAACAGACATTCTGTTCGGCCTGCCACCGGTGTGTATTTGTCACAGGCATTCCTCACCCAGAAACAGTAAATGGCATCAACATCAATTTTTATGTCATCCTGTGAGGTGGTAATATATCTTTATTTGATTTCCAGATGATCATTAGGTCGTTGCCTTAGGCATTCTGCCCTTAGGCAGAGCTGTGAGTAACCTTTTAGTTCAAGCATACGAAAAAGCATAACTTAACGCATGATCCAGTGAGAACAAGGTGTAGATGATGACAGATGATCAGGCCCGTGATGCTGAATGCTGATTGCCTGGAATAGACGAGAGGGAAGATGAGGTTGCTGCTGAGGTTGTTACATAAACATTGTTTTTAAAAATATTACAGTACAACATATGGTCCAATTTCTTTAATTAATTCTACATATTGCTATTAAATTTAATATGAAGAAATGAGGCGTGGCTTAAGACTTTTGCACAGTACTGTATGTAAAAGTACATATTTTGTGTGCATTTTGAGTGCATTAGGAAATTAATTTGGTCAAAACCTGGTGCAATATATGGTGCTCCTAACTTCTCATCAGTGTTTTGATTGGCTTAGTGCTGGAAACCAACTGAAATATTCTTTTAAAATAAAATATGAAATTATTTACTGTGTCAATATATTGTCTATATTCAAGAAAATTTTGTGCAACAATTAGAGTTGCTATTGTGTTGGATCCTAAGCAGGGGATAAATGTAGTTGCAGCTTTATTATGCTTTCAAAAATCTATATTTCAAACCATTTTATATGGTGTCTGTAATGTAGATTTTACTGTAATGTATTTGCTGTTGTAAATTAGGAAGCTCCGTCATACTACAAATTGTGTACTATCAGATATTAGTCATGCCAAATCACATCATCAGGTTTATGTACATTATTTTGCTTTTCGGCAAATCATGATGCCTTCAAAATTAATTTACGACTACTCCAGTTTTCAATAGATGATTTCTAAAATGTACTTATAAAAAGAACATTACATTTGATCTTTAAGTGGTTCAAGAGCTTTGGTATTTTCTTGTAATCATCAGTATCCTTAGAGAAAAGCCACCCGAACTTGGACAATTACAGGATTTCTGTGTGAGTTTTACTGTCTAAAGTTTTGATGATTGAGTGATGTCCTGTTCATGGTGTATTTCTGCCCAGTGTTCTTTGGACTGACTCATTGTCTACATTGACCTTAGCCTGGATAAACAATTAATCCTTTTTTTTTTGTCCTATATAACTTACATCACATAAAGAAGCTGAAAAAAAAAAATCAGTGTTCATTTGAGCAAAATATGTTCAGGTTTTAGCCTAATAATTAATGATAAACTTTGGTAATAAAAGGTGTTGGACCATAACAGCAAAGTTTATTTACCTAAGTAAGGAGAAAGTGTTGTCTAGGTGAAATGCTATTTAGCCAGCTGCTTTACCTCTGTGCTGAATGATGCTGAATGTTCAGAGTGTCTTTACTACTCCTTGAAACCTTGGCTTGGATTGCATTGATACAAGCAGTTTCACTATGATAGCTTATGACAACAATTGTATCAGTAGTTTAAGGCCTGAAATTACCATTAACAGTTTTGTACCCAAGTCCCCATCAGTTGGTAACTTAAACAACGTAGACTTAATTCATATCAATGCAAAAACATATTTTCTGTTATACAATTGTGACACAATTACAGAAGTGATTTTATGGTGATTCTATCTGGTATCACCTAAAATGAGGACCTCCTTTTGAGTCTGGTTGCACACAAGGTTTCTTCCTCATGTCATACCAGCAAGTTTTTCCTTGCCACTGTCACCTCTGTGCTTGCTCTTTAGGAATATTTTTTTTTAATTCACATCCAGAGTTTTTATTCCTGTAAAGGTGCATTGTTCATTGTTTTTAAAAAAAAGTGCTATACAAATAAAGTTTTAAATTGAATTGAATTGTTCATGTTGTGATGAGTGATTGATGTTATTCCATATAAAGACAAAATACCCCATGAGGCCTACTTTTTTCATTGGAGCGTCTTATTAATATTTTATTTGTGTTCCTTAGTTCCATTTTTAACTTTTATTAATTTACAATGAATAATTTAACAATACCCAACCCTGTGAGCTGCATCTTGTTCTGGAACAAGTCATGTGAAACGAGTTGTCTTTCCTGTTCAAAATGTCCTGTAGAATTTTCACATGAAGTTTAAGTAGTAGTTTTAAAGAAATCATTAAAAAAATCCATAGAACC
The DNA here is from genome assembly GCA_030068045.1 of Platyallabes tihoni. Taxonomy (NCBI): domain Eukaryota; kingdom Metazoa; phylum Chordata; class Actinopteri; order Siluriformes; family Clariidae; genus Platyallabes; species Platyallabes tihoni. The sequence continues at coordinate 23,668,863 of JAQQZS010000001.1, forward strand.
ATTTCTAGAAAATAATTTCTATAGAACTGTTATTCTATTTCTAAAGAACGAATGCTCTACAAAATTTCAATTTGAAATTGGCTAGGATTTGTTTTTAGGAATTTTTCTTTTTTCCTGCAGAAGTGATTCTATAAATAATTTTCAGAAGCTGAACGTGTCCTATTAAACAATATTTGTAGAACAGTTTTTGCAAAGATGTATTTCTTTAGAATGTTTTTCCTAGTGAACTTTGAGACTAAAGTTCAATAGGATATCTACAGACATTCTACAGAATGTTGTTCATTGTGGAATTTATAGAACATTTTTAGCAGTGTTGGATTGAAAAAGCAATGTTTTGTAGGCCATACTTGTAAGCTACACTGTGGTACAGCTGTAGATGGGTTCATAGACCTGTACAAACAAAGTATTATGTAAGATGATTAAAACACAACATGAGAGAAGGAAATTATTTGTAATGAATTATTTTTAGTGATTGTTTAATCACTAAAAATTTTAGATAAGTTGAATATAGCAGGTGGCGCCGTTCTAGTTTCCAGCATGTTACTTGAGCTGACTTTAATGAGCTAACTTCTCTAAAACCACCCTGAGATTAAACAAAGGGCTTCTTTTTGGCCCGATTTGTGTTTAATCAGGTGGGGTGTAAACTGTCTACAAGGCCCCATGCCGTGGACTCAATCTGGCAACCCTGTTTGCGGCTGTCCCCTTGCAGGCTAAATTTAACGCTCCACTCACCATACAAGGTCGCACTGCTCTCACCAAGCTCTCAGCATTATTTTTGGCCCCTGTGCTCCTGCACTCCTCTCCGTCACCCCGCACCGCTGCCCTGTCCGGATTTAGGCCACTTTTGGAATTGAGTCGCTTCTATCTCATTTTTTTTCCTGCAAAATTTGGAGTTTGGTAAGAAGCTGCATTTTATTGGTTTATAATGACCAGTTTATTGTGTTATGAGTTGCCTAAATGATTGAGAATCATTAGCTGTTATTAATGTATAAATTGGTAGCGTGTACTGTATGCCTATGGTTTTATGGTTTATATCCTTTATGCTTTGATATGTTCTATAATAACTTCACTTTTGATATTCATTTACAATCCAATTTGTGTTGCACTAAATTAAGAAATTGCTATAATGTATTTAAGCACCACCATAATAGGTGTTGCGAACCAGCAGGTATGCTACAGTATGTTTTCTAATAATACTGTCTACCTTTTCCTACCTGATGATGTATCATGATGAAATACTGTATGATAAACCTTTCTTTAACAGTGATTAGGTCTACTTCTTTTCAAAACTTCAGACTGGGTAAATCAATTTGTTTAACATTATTATTACTTGTGAATTAGTTTAGGAGGAACAAATCAACTTTCTGGCATTGTACGTATTTGACTAAAAGTTAAAGATGTATTCGGCTCATGTTGAATAAGTAACCGCTGATTAAAATACTCATTTGTTTGAAACATATTGTATAATTTGACAAATTCTGTTAAAGAAATGCGATAAAATGAAAAGGTGGAAGTTTTTTTAATATGAAAATTTCTCCAAAAGGCATACATAGTCATGTGACCAGGGATCGTTATAATATTTGCCTAGAAAACATGGCTGATGCAGAGTTGAAAAGAAAGAGACACAAACAAACAGTAATAGATTCTGGGAGTGGCACCAACCACTTTTTAAATCAAGATTGAATGATGTTTACACACTTTAAATTTTCATTAATCAATCTTATTTTTTCAGTTTCATACAATTTTAAAAAAATAAAAATTTCAAGGAAAAGAAAGGTTTGTTTTTTTACAATCCCAAGAATCACCCAAATATTTGATTTAATGTACAAAAATAGGTAACGGGTCATAAAAAAAATCTCTAAGCCGAATATATCTGTACTGCAGTGTAAACAAGTCTGAAGTGCAAAACTTGCACATGTTCATATCTTGACCGATATGCGTTGGAATTGATCCTTAGTTAAACTGCGAGTGCAACTAAAGCAACAAATCGAGGGGCACAGGGCCTACGGGACTTTCAGAAATCAACCACAAGTCAATCCAAGACCCACTCAGGATGTCAGGATCCATCCAAGTGCAACAGGAGCAGCAACGGCGGAACCTGGAGACTCAATATGAAAGCAGCTACCACCAAAGTTCTCTGTCGTCCTTTAGCCGAAAGTCGTATGCCGCTCACATGAGCAGCGTGGGGTAAGAGGAGCCAGTGATGACTTGTCACCGTGCTCTCCCCTGATGTGTGCTGACTGGTAGACTAGCATCTGGAAACTGGCTACCTCACACTTTAACCAGCATAGAGGCTCACATGCTTAACATAACGAATAACACCTCATCATCCTAACTCATTCTTACACCTGAGCTCAGTTTTCTAACCAGGATTTAAAGACAAGAGACAAAATTTGTATGTACAATATATTGATTAGCTGAAGGATTCAAGCAAGTTCGAATCAATTCAGTCCAATTCTATGTGTATATGGCCTTTAACAATAGACACTGATACACAGCAGCTTTCAAAAAATCTGGATGTAGAATTATGTTTAGATCACAAATGAGTGCAGGCGACAGTGGGAAGAAAAAAAAATGTCCTAAGAGGAGAGAACACAGAAATCTTGAGTTTGGGTGGCAATGGACTGCAGAATTTTTTTTTTTAAATCATTACCCTTAGACATCTGTACATTGTTATTCGAGGTGAAAGGATGAGTTGCATGTTTTTTAGGCTTACAGCAGAAGTTATTCAGTGAGTACACGATCTCTGTGAGATTATCTCCTGAAGAAGTGGTGTGAGATGGATATGAACTGTAATTGGAAAGTAAAACCTTTTGTAAAGGTGGCACGGTGGTGTAGTGGTTAGCACTGTCGCCTTGCACCTCCAGGGCCTGGGTTCGATTCCCTGTCCAGGCTCGATTCCCGTCTCTGTGTGCATGGAGTTTGCATGTTCTCCCCGTGCTTGGTGGGTTTCCTCCCACAGTCC
>JAQQZS010000001.1:23684125-23700775 GCA_030068045.1 Platyallabes tihoni
GGGAGGCGCGTCCTAATTGCATGGGTTCCCCGGCTCTGGTGTTAACCACGGCAGGAGGTGGAGAACCGACATGTCCAGTGGGAGCAGTGGTGACGATGGGAGGTGGTCGTGGCGTGGTGTCGGGGAAGGTGGAAGCAGGCGGCAGGGTCCTCGGGGCTGGCTTGGGACGAGAGAGAAGGCGCTGATCCGCAAAACGGGTGTATGTGACAGCACCATTAAATATGTTTAATTTACATGTAGGTTTAAAGTTGAAGTTTCAAACATTAACATATGGTTTTATTTAGATATTTTATTTTGACAGTTAAGATACAAAAATCTGTTATTAACATGGGAAGGAGTAACAAGAGACGTGCCACATTTACATTTAGGTATTTGGCAGATGCTTTTATCCAGAGCGACTTACAAAAAGTGCAATGAAATTTCTGTCATTGATTAAGTTCTTACAGTATACCTTGGGTTGCTAGTTTACTAATTAAGTGCCATCAGTCAAACAAGGGGAAAGGTGAAGGTGACAAGGTGGCTCAAGTTCATAACGCTTAAGTTCATAACACATAACAGCAACACTTTGTACTGGGGCACTAATGTGTTACTGTATAATTTCATTGTAATTCATCTATCTATCTTTAACATCGTGAAGCAAATGATGTGTTGAATCGGTATCTAGAGAAACATGTAATTTTGTACATTTATACACCTGTTAGGAAATAATATTAGCGTTGTCAAGGATTGACTGCTATACATTTTTCATTTTATACAAACAAATATTAAGTCAAACATAACGCCCGAAGTGGCTCGGAGCACACTGCAGTCATTCTCATGAACATTCAGCTAATTTAATCCTCTGAAGAAAAAAAAGGCCTAGTTTGTTCACCAAATGCACAGTCTCCATCTTCTGATTAAAACACTTGCTCATTTAGAGGAACTCAGCTGGAAGCTGGGATATCCCCTGTACAATCCTGAATTTGGGCCCTGAATGGAGTTCCTGGGAGGCCAGCGTTTCAGCATTACAGGTGTACTGAGAAAAATTTCTACCTTGACGGTGTCCAAGCACTAATCAAACACTAGGATAAGTGCATTAGAGTAACAATGGATTATATAGAGAAATGAAGGTGGTTTTTACTCTCATAGACGTGATCTGTCATTCTGCACAATCAAAAGTCCTGGTTTGACTTGAACACCTCTTGTAGAATTTCTGAATTTTGAAACAAATTAGAAGTGACTGTTAGTTCCACGAGGAGTTTTTTGCACTGTGTCTTTAAGCAGCGGCAGAACGCTCCCTGTATTGGGTTTCACCTCGGCAATGCTGTTTCTATGTCAGGCTGAAGTCACCAAAATGATGGCAGTAAAAAAAAAGCATGCAAGTCCATTTTAAACTCATCAAGAGCTGTCTTGTGCTCTAGTAATCATTTATTTTACATTCTGGGGCTTTTCATACGACAGTGAATGTACATGTATGTATGTTTGTGTGCATCAGATGCTGACGTGGAGGTTGAAGGGGTCCCTGTTGCCCCCCTGGATGTGAAGTGTCATGATGCTAATAAGGATTATGTGGTGGTGACCTGGAAACAGCCTGCAGTTGAGGGCAGCAGCTCCGTCATGGGCTACTTTATAGACAGGTCAGTGTGTGTGAGTGAGTGTGTGCAAGTTCATTTACATGAAATGAGTCAGACTCAGAGGTTGCCAAAGTACATGCTTGCTCAGAGGCTACAGTGGGAGGAAGTAGGGGAATACAACTTCTTTCCTGGATGCAAATATATTAGGAAATGTATTCCAAACTGTATATCCTCAGTGGTACATGTACTTTGAATATACTGTACAGGGTGGCACCAAGGTCTGGATCCACTGGCGTTTATTTCCCTTTTATGAAACTTTTTTTTTTTTATTGTGGTTGTCTAAAGTCAGTAGTCTATCAGAATCAGTCCAGAATAATATCGCTGCATTAAAGGGGGAAACCACCTCTGCATGTAATAGCATCAGTTCTGATACATCAAAACATGTTTAACATTTTGTATTCAGCATATACACAAAGTCAGAGGCCATCAATTTGAGCATTTGCTTTGATTTATAATTTTTAGTCCATTATTGCCTCTGGATGCAGCCTGTATGCCACCCTGTATATTTTTTATGGAAATATGGATATAGGGTATCTTTAAAAATTATTTAAAGTTACATGAATAGATTGTGTTAGGAGTGAAAATTTAATTGCACATACTCACTATACACAAAGGTAAATACTGTAATATGACGGCTGCATCAAAAGTTCTGCAGAAGTGGGCATAGTTTTTTTTTTTATTAACAGACATAAGTCATGCAAATTGCACAGATGCAAAAGTACAGATGGCCGTAGACTACAGTGGCCTCACAGTAGTAACAATAAACCAGTATACTGTATTCCACCTAGAGCCTGTGAACATTCCATATATCACCTTTTTTCTTGTGAGATATTGGCTGTTAACAGATGGTAGGTGGAATACAGTATATTGGTTTATTCTTACTACGGTCCTACATGTGTTCTTGAATAATACAAGGGCTGTACTGAAAGTAATGCAAAAGTGGGCATACCTTAACTAACATAGGTTGCACATGTTGGTAGAGTAAATGTTTGTCTATACAAAGGTACAGTTGCAGTTGATGGTCTCTTACTGCACTTTAAAATGCTTATGGGGATTATACAATTGCACAGATGGATGAAGAAGCTTGAAGACGGTGAAACCAGCATTGAAAACAAACCGTTCTGAAGGAGACCAGGATTATAAAAAGGATTCGAGAGTTGGGTACAATTATGGTGCAAATGCATCGCTTGTGATGGGACACTATGTCGATTAGATAGACATTAGATACCAACTTAAATGCAATTTAAATGATCCTATGCTAGACTAGACTTTTTGCATTACTTTCAGTACAGCTCTTATATACTGTATATTGTGCATTTTGATAAACACATTGTAGTTTGCCTGGAAATATGATTTTTTTGTTTTGCTTGCTATTCACATAAACCAAAGACACATGAGCTTTGCTCCCCATGCAACCCTCCTTAATTAAACCTCTGTGCCTGTCTCTTTCCACTGTCACAAAACACCCTTTAATTACCTCACAGTGGATAAATTCTGATTAGTGAGAAGAAGGGGGTTTGAGGGGTGGAGGAGGGGTGTGAGTGTTTCAGGGACTGCTTTTTGGACTGATTCCTGGTGAATACTTTTCCTTGAAAAATAATGTATCCTATAAACTATAACAAATTCTACAATTATTGAAACGGAGAGAATTTTGGAGAATAATCTTTTAAACTAAAATAACACGTTAATGTACAAAATGACTTACATGCTGTTTGCAGGTGTGAAGTTGGCACTCATCACTGGACCCAGTGTAACGACACTCCTGTAAAATACGCCCGTTTTCCAGTCACCGGGCTCATCGAGGGGCGCACTTACATTTTCCGTGTTAGCGCTCTGAACCTAGCCGGGGCCAGCCACCCTTCTCGTGTCTCTGACCCTGTACTTGCAATGGACCCAGCTGACCGCGCCCGTCTGAGAGGTGAGTGATCGTTCCGTACTGTATTTTTATTATTATTTTTTCCTGTTCACTGCAGTACACAGTAGATTGATGTATGGCATTGACCATCTTTCTTATTGCTCTTACGTTAGCTGGCGTTTCTGCTCCATGGACTGGTATGATTAAATTCACTGAGGAAGAACCCACAGGTAAGATTTAATCTAATCACTTGTAATACGTGTGTGTGTGTGTGTGCTATAGACATTTCTTTCTTGTGTTTGTTGAAGAGATCTACAGTACACATAAACACAATTTCATCCAGAATAGAGGTTATTAAGGACATTACTCCTCTCTCTCTCTCTCTCTCTCTCTCTCTCTCTCTCTCTCTCTCTCAGTTGGTATAATCCCTGGGCCTCCTACTGATCTGGCTGTGACTGAGGCCACTAAGAGCTACGTAGTGCTCAGCTGGAAGCCTCCTGTGCAGAGAGGACATGAAGGAGTTATGTATTATGTGGAGAAGGTGAGCAAATATTTGAAAGGACAAAACCTATACCTGTATCACTTCCTGGTCATAATGACAGATATAAATTCCTTGCGATATAATATGAATCAGTTTATTAGTTAAATTAGTAAATTATAGAATTTGCTTCATTTTTAATCCTGTATATGGGTGATAAATAAAAAAAGCAAAATCCCTTCTACCTCAAAGTGGAACAAGTACACCATATGGACAAAAGTATTCGGCCAAACCTTTTAATTATTGAATTCAGGTGTTTCAGTCAGGTTCCTTATCCCCTTAGATATCTTAGACAATGCTATGCTTTCAACCATGTGGCAATAGTTTGGAGAAGACGCTTTTCTATTCCAACATGACTGTGCCCCAGTGCACAAATCAAGGACTATAAAGACATTTGATGAGGAAGAACTTGACTGTCCTGCACAAAGCCCTGACCTCAACCCCATTGAGATGAACAGGAATGGAGATTGTGAGCCAGGCCTTCTCATCCAACATCAGTGCCTGACCTCATAAATGCTCTACAGAATGAATGAGCACAGAAACACTCCAAAATCTTGTGGACAGCCTTCCAAGAAGGGTGGAAGAGAAGACACTGTTACACTGTTACAGTATAGCTGTGAAAGGAGGACAAGTCCATATTGAAGTATATGTATTTTGATAGAATGTCATTGCAGGTTTGGCCAAATACATTTGTCCATATAGTGTATCTCAGACAAAATTGCAGTTTTATGTAACTTAAATCAGCACCATTTTATGAACACTCATTTATTTAATGAACATAATCCAACCATTTAGGCATTAGGCTTATTATTTGACTGTGTAGAATAATATTTTGTCTACTTCTTAGGCCCATAATATATGATCACAGACCCACTGTCTATGCTCCATGAACCTCAGATTATGAACCATTTACTAAAGAACAGAAACCATGACTGAATAAAACACAAAAAAACACATTTTTAAATCCCCAAACAAAGCCCAGAAGCTATCGTGTTAAAGTTGTTGCTTTTCAAATACCTTTCAAATACATTTCCCTCAGTAGCTTTTACTTATGCTGTATGATATCCCTTGAAACTCTCCAAAGTCGCTAAGCAAATAATTCACACTAACAAGAAACACACTGGCACAACTGCTCTATGACTATTTGAAAATTCTATCCTTCTTCTACTCGAGTGAGCTTTAAGTTTATAAATACGACACCACCTTGACCTGGTCCTGACTCTGTAACTGGTTGTACTGTTTGTTCCTTCGCAGTGCATGGTTGGCACGGACACCTGGCAGAGGGTGAACACTGGAATGCCAGCAAAGTCCCCTCGCTTTGCCCTGTTCGACTTGGCCGAGGGCAAATCCTACAGCTTCCGTGTGCGCTCCTGCAACTCTGCAGGTGTCAGCGAGTCATCTGAGGAAACTGGAGAAACGACTGTTGGGGATAGACTGGGTGAGAGAAAGCAATTCAACCTGAATGCCAAGATCTGAATGTTACACCGGTCCTGTTTGATCCAAAAGTCTGAGTTCATTAATAGGAGTGGGGTTTTTTGATCAGTTATCAAAAGCTTGTACCAGATTTCGCTCAGGTGTTGCTTTTTATACTTATGTCATTTTAAATCCCGAACCTACCCGTGTAAATTGATGCAGCATGTTCTGTATACCTCATTTAGGTAATGTAATGTTTTAATTCTTAAAGTAAGTCTTTTTTAATGTAAAAACATAGTAAAAAATGATCTGATCATATCAGGTCTCATTATTAGGCAAATACATCCTCAGCTGAACAACTTCTTACTTTTTACACTGTGCCATTATTTATTCTCTCTGCCATGATTCAACAGATCTTGAAGATGTTTGGTCATTTGCTTATGTACAGCTCTCTTAAGGTACCACCACAGCTTTCCAACTGAGTTGAGTTCTTTGATGTAACTTTGATCAGGCCATTCAAAAACCTTGATTGTTTAATCAGGTCATGTGTGCTTCAGATCATTGTCCTGTTGCAAGACTCAATTTCCACCAAGTTTTAGGTCCTGTGGCTGCAAAAACAAGCCCAGATGATCCACTGCTATGCTTGACAGTGGCTACGAGGTGCTTCTGCTGAAATGCTGTTTGGTTTTCGCTAAACGTGGTGCTGGGCATCAAGGCCAAACAACTCCACTTTGGTCTTGTGCTTTGTTCAGATGCAGAAGGAATTTTGCAAACCTCAGTCATGCTTTCATTTTCTTTCTAGACAGACATCGAAGTTGTTGAGTCGCCTTTTTTTTTTTTTACACACACACACACACACACACACACACACACACACACAGAATTAAAAAAGGGAACTCTAACTTTCACACAACTGTATATTCCGCTTATATTTTTAAGTACTTGCTATTGTTTTTTTTTTTTTTTTTTTACCTAATAGTGTCCTATTTTTTTCTAATTAACTGAATAGTCTTACTGGATGTGTGTTTTTTCATCTCCATCTGTCTTCATTGTCCAACGTTTTCAGACCTGCCCTCGGCACCCGGGGCGGTTGTGCCGATCAGAAACACTGCCACCTCTGTTGTGGTGTCCTGGGCGTCTTCTAAAGAGGCCAGAGATCTTGTGCGCTATTACGTGGAAGTCAGCGTTGTGGGCAGCAATGTGTGGGTGCCATGTAACAACAAGCCAGTCAAAGACACCAGGTAGATCTGCTCTTTTATGTATTTTTTCCACATTTTCACGAAAATTGAATCTATAAAACCAGTGTGTGTCCTTGACTCAATCTGGATCCTGGTTGGAACTTTGATTTGTAGGTTTGTGTGTCACGGATTGAACACGGGAGACAAATTTGTGTTCAGAGTGAAGGCCGTGAACGCTGCCGGCTACAGCACATATTCCAGCGAGTCTGAACAATGCCTTGTTAAAGCAGCTATTGGTGAGTCCCACAGCAAAATAGGGGGAAAACAAGACTTATACTTATATTATATTATACTAATGTATAATAGGTGTCCACTTGGACATTTTGTTACCGCACACTCACGTTTTTGTTTGCATTCATTTGCTTTATCTGTGATCTGTATGAACTTGGATTTGGTAATGGTGAATCACGATTAGCTAAATAGTCCATGGCACTTATTTTCATACATTTCCACTTTAAGGATGTAGCAGATCTATTAATTGAACTATACAATAGTTGCAACTGATCACTGACATGAATGGGCTCTCTTCCTTAATTTTGTTCACAGCTGCAGTTTTGGTTTTTTGACTGTTCACACACAGAAATACTTTCTCTGTACTGTACATACCGCAACATGGCCTGTCTTTAAGCTTTCATTTCCTCCAGTTTTCATCACCACCTCTGCACTTTTCATCATTTCATTTATCACAGGACCCTGTAGAACTCCTGTCAGGGCAGTATAACTAGTTGCCCTTTTGAAGACAAATTTGGACACAGCCAAATGATGCTGTTCTCACTCTGATGTGGACTTACTGCATGGAGACTGTGCTGCATGTGCCCTGCCATCTCGCATCCGACCATATAATTCACCAATCAAACCTAACATCATTGACACCTATGATAGAATCAGCTATGTAGTTTCCTTTTGGGCTTAATAAATAAATAACCTGCCTTATGTTCAGAATGTGGAGTATGCATCATTCTGCAACGCAGTATGTCCATGCTGTGTGTCCTCCTGCTGTGTTTCATAAATGACTTTAGGGCATGCGGTGTTTACAACATGACGAAGAGGCTTCTGATCCATCCCAGAGTCATGGTGGGAATGAGAGCACAGTGAGTAGAAGCATGATATGTGATAATGCTTGACAGGAGAGCTGGTTTGTACTGAATGTGCTATTAGAAAGTGTGCTCTCCTATTAACTTTTAATCCAAATTATTAAAATGCACAACAGGTGATGTGTGGCTTTTTAACAGGAATTCTTGGTAAGATATGATCTGCACAGAACTTTCACATTTTATGAGATCGTTTCAGGTATTACCAGTACACTTTGGGAACGTACCTCTTATACTTGACTTACTTAACTTTAATAACAGTTAGAAAGCAATGTTAGACATTTATAGTAATGTTTCTCAGCTGAAAAAATGATGATGACTAAAGGCATCATCTAAATTAGCTGGGTAATAATGTACTGATTGTACCTTGGTGTAAAATGTATTGTTTTACGAGTAACAGCATCGTTTTGGTTCTACCTATTTAATATTACACGCCTATATTTTTATATACTAATAACAGGATGGATAATATTGTGTACATTTAGACAGGACTTCACAGTAATATACACTGATCAGCCATAACATCATGACCACCTGTAGGTAATAACCCAAAACAGTAATAACCTGTGTGTTCTGACACCTTTCTATTGGAACCAGCATTAACATTTTCTTCAAATTGAGCTGCAGTAGCTCTGGATCTTTTGGATCAGAGTACATAAACCATCATTATCTCCCCATGTGTATCAGTGAGCCTTGATCACATTGTAATGGCTAGACAACTGGGTCAGAGCAACTTCAAACCTGCAGCTCTAGTGGAATGTTCCCAGACTGCAATGGTCAGGACATACCAAAAGTGGTCCAACCGATGAACTGGAAATAGGATTGGAGTTGTTCTTACCCAGTTGTCTAGCCATTACAATTTGGCCCTTCTCACAGTAGCTACATTTTCAATAGCTCATTACAGTGGCGCCTGGAAGTGGGTGGGAAATATTAGGCAGCAAGTGAACCTTTTTCCTGAATTTGTTATGTTGGAAGGAGAAAAAAATGGACAAGCATAAGGATTTGAGTGACTTTAACACCGGCCAGATAGACGACTGGTTCAGAGCAGCTCCAAAACTGCAGTTCTTATGGGTTGTTCCTGGTCTGCAGCATTCAGAACCTACCAAAAGTAAGTCAAGGAAGGAAAACAATACAATACAATACTGGCAACTGGCAAGTTATCAGTGAATAAGGTTAATTCTGGTTGTGATAGAAAGGTGTCAGAACACACAGTGCATCACAGTTATAAGGTGGTAGGTGGTTATAATGTTATGGCTGATCGGTGTATAGAGTAGTTCGATTGGTAATTTGGAGTAGATGATTAACCCTGAGCTGTTCCCTGTGCAGAGGTGCCTTCTCCTCCCTCTGGTCTCACTATGGTGGAGCGTGTCCGTGACTACATGGTGTTGAACTGGCAGGTTCCTCCTAAGACCGGAGGAGCCGACGTCAGGGGCTACTACCTGGACTACAGGACCGTTAAGGGCAGTGTCGTAAGCAAGTGGCATGAGATCAACAGCAAGGCCGTCACTGGAACTTCCTATAAGGTCAATTGTAAAGCAACTCACTAGGCTTCACTAAGGATTCATACACAAGAATAAATACACACCTATATGAGAGTTTATTTGAGTACTTTAAAATAGATACATACAAATCATTAATTATTATGTTCTAAAAATACATTTCAATCAGCATGCACTTGTCTTTTGTCTAGAGGGCTGAATTGTAGAGTTTAATACCAAAAATGGATGTTAACAAACTTTTACGTTAGATTTCTAATATGTACTTATGGGAACAATTAATCAATCGATATCAATCAATCAAACTCTCCTCAACAGTGTTTTAGACTGAAGGTACACTTAGGGAGTGACATAGTAAGCCAAACAATTTTGTAAGTCAGTCTGAATAACCCCATCTGCTAAATGCTGTATATATATAATGTTGCTTAGCCGTGGAAAATTATATGTGCATTGCTCCTGCAAAACTAAAAAATGAATTTTGTCATGAAGCCAGATTGTTTAAAGTGTGTGTGCGTGTGTGCATGCGTGCCGTTGTCGAGTCCCATAGGTTTGCCTTCGAAACAGAACTGTAATCAGGAAATAGATTAACTACTGCACATTGCACATATTACACTTTTAAAGAAAGAATTGAATATGATGCTAATTTCGGAGAGCACTCCACCTGCTGTAGTTATGTGTATCTCTCCTCCCTTACAAATTTAACCATGAATTTATATAGTTCTCTAATATGAACAAATAATGGCAGCACAGTGGCGTAGTGGTAGGCACAGTGGCCTTGTACATCCAGGGTCGTGGATTCGACTCCAGTCTCCGGTCTGTGAGCAAGGAGTTTGCATGTTCTCTCCGTCCTTGGTGGGTTTCCTCCGCATGCTCCGGTTTCCTCCCACAGTCCAAAGACATGCAGATTAGTCCAATCGGCGTTCCCAAATTACCTGTAGTGTACAGTATGATTGCGCGTGTGAATGTTGACCGGAGGTCCTACCACGATCATAAAATGGGAATAAATACAGTGGTAATTACTACTGGCCTCCAAGGTCCCTAGTTGTACTACATCTGTTGGATAGATGGATGATGGATGGATGAATAAATAATAAATATGGTTTTAGAATATGATTCAATATAATATGATTGAGAGCTGTTTAAAGTGAAGCAATGCTATGTGATTCAGTAAAGCTTAGAGCAGTGGAAGGTTCTTAGGCACATAGAGGTAAGATGTGTTTGTGCACAATGGAAAAAGGAAAGAAATTTGCTGAAAAGCGACGTCCAAGTGTGTGTCTCAAGTTATAAGTTATAAGTGGTATAAGCAGTTGCTTAGAACCCCTGAGCCGGGTCCTGTAAGAATGCAGAATTTTATATTTTGTAATAATATATATTTTGTCAGTTAGTGATGATGAGCATATGGCTCTCAGCATGGTTAATTGTTTCATAGAGGCCCTCTTGTGGTCTTCAGCTTAAATTGTATGATTGGGTTGGCAGTGTGGTGTCAAGGAGAATTTTACACAGACCCCAAGGGCTTAGAAACAGCCCACTTCTATATTCCTACATAAATGTGTCTGAAATAATTCAGAAGATTTAAACTTGATGCACTTTGATTTCTGTCTGCATGAGGTTTCCTAATTTCAAACAATAAAATATGATTTTGTTGTGACTAAAAATACAGACTGATATATAATACAGAAACTGTGTGTGCCAAAGAAGTACTTCTGAAGTTTATGCAACACGGAAGTGATTCATAAGTTGGTAATTTCAGCAATTATTTTACATGTGCCCAAAAGTGGCCATTTTTCAGTGTTTCAAACAATAATAATAATTCATATTGGTGAAAGCTTCTAAAAGCATATTGTTGCTTAAATTGGTTTTTGGTAAAAGCTTAAAAAGCAAAAAATCTGTAGTGTCCGTAACCATGTCACATACTGTACATGTTGCAATATCTTAACAATTTTGCATTTTAGAATAATAAACTTTTTCATTTTTATGTTTTTTCAAGTTAAATCTAAACTGGCCAAGTTTCATCCGAATGACAGTTAAGATCATTGAAAGATTTGCATTCCATAAAGTTACGGATACTACATAAAATGGCATGAGATTGTATTTAGCAAATGTTTTTCTTTTTAACTGATAAAAATATAAATGTGAATACATTTTATTAGGAAAATTTTTTAGGAAAAATTGAGTGTTGTGAAAAGTGGTGTTATGTGATTTTACCATGAAAATTCACTTTTTCACCTAGGTGAGACACTTTTTATCACCGATACCATGTTTTGGCCGTGTACAAAAGTATAATAAACTATTTAAATAACTTTCCTCATTTTATTGTGTTCAGGTGGAGAACCTGAAGGAGAATCTATTGTACCAGTTCCAGGTTCGGGCATTTAACCAGGCTGGTATTAGCGAGTCTTGTGTCACTGAAGTTACCTTTGAGTGTAAGGAGTGGACTGTTGCGTTGCCAGGTAAATTAGTCAGCTGAAGCAGTTCTACTGTGCAGTGATGCTCAATGAATCATTTAATTAACACTTAGCTGTATAGGTCATCATTTCCTCACACTGTAAAATCTGGATGGAAATACAATGATTCACTGACTGCCTTTAATGAGCTCGTGACCATTTATAGCTAGTAGGGGTCATTTTGCATTAACAGCATGAACTTATTGCATTATCTTGATTGCAGTGCATATAGTTTATAAGATGAGTTGCACTTATGTGCAATAATAGGAATCAGTCCATGTTTGAGTATGGGTTGTGAAAATTGAACCTATTTGCAATGTGCAGTTTCAACAATGGCCAACAGGAGTCTCCCTTTACATACATATAATAAGAAAGGCAGTCAGATGATCATGACATGATTCTAAGTCCTCACTACTCTTTCTTCATTATGACCAATGTTCACTTCCTCTTAATTTACAGTCTATCTGATTAAATTTTTTACATGATCTGAAGCATCCTTATTATGTGTCTGTGTTTCTATTGATCTGGGTAACACTAATGCAGGCCCTCCTCATGGGCTTCACGTGCTGGAGCTGAGAAAGGATTCACTGGTGCTGCTTTGGGAGCCGCCCACATTCAATGGCCGCAGCCCCATCACCGGCTACTATGTGGACATCAAGGAGGGGGATGGCAAATGGAGAGGAGTTCAGGATAGGTCCACCAAGGATGAGTTTCTACAGGTTAGACTGAATCACACACAGAACCTGATACTGAAGATGTGTGGTGGCCTGGGAAGGACATTCACATGGGTCATATGTACAGTGAAAACAGGATTTTACAAAACTGAATATATATAGTCAAAAGTATTCATTTGAATTCCACTGAAAAATGACCTGCTACTTCTATAAGGGGTATTCAAGTCAAACCGGGACTTTTGCAGAATAAGAGAACACAGTTATTAGAGTTATTTATTTCTCTACATAATTCCCTGCATCACTAATACGCTTACCTTAGTGTTTTTTTTTTTGTGGATTTTTTCCAGATTTTCTCCCACATTTAGTCGTGTCCAATTCTTCCACGTCACTAAGGGGCTCCCACATTAAGGCTACTACTACCATTCAGCCGGGAGGGCCGAAGACTATCTCGTGTTTCCTCCGAACCACATGACGCCAGCCGACCGTATCGTTTCGAACTGCTCGCTCACGCACCGTTAGGTGCGGCATAACACACTCGGAGGACAGCGCTATCCGCTCCTTCAGTGTGCGCGAGCTCACAGACACCCCTGATTGGCTGTAGAGCCGTGATTAATGTGGAGAGCCATGATCTGCTCATGATCATGCTTCGCATCTGAAACACTGGCCTCCCAGGAACTCCTTTAATGGCCTAAACATGTGGAAATGGCTTGGAGCGAGGTCAAGACTGAACGGGGGATGTAGCAATAACCCCAGCCGAGTTCCTGTAATGTGGTGTTAGTGAACGATTGTGTGTACAGTTCTCACAGTCTCATGCGTCTCTTCCGCAAGCTGGTGACAAGTTATCCATCAATTTTCAAGGACCAGGCGTTTCACTTAATGAATGTTCACTGGAGCAACTGCAGTAGGACCGAGCAACCTCGTCATTCACAGACATTCTGTCATTCACAACATCCTTCTTTAAAACATGTGCACCGTTCAGATATTTTACTGCAATATCACTGTACTGTGCTTGAGGTTTTCTGTAAAGATCAATCGTTTTAACGCCTTAATTCACAAGACATTTCATCAAGTCCCGGGTTGACTTGAACACCTCTTGTACCTTTGTGACCTTGTGTACTTGTGAAAAAAACATTGCTGAGGTACAGTATGGGTCACTCACGGCATTTCATCTTCCTCCTCATTGCCTCTTCACTTGACTGACTCGATCGCTTTTCAGAGTTTTGTTCAGTGGCCTAAATTTCTGAAGGAATATCTTTTTTAAAGAGTGCATTTAATCGCAGTTAAAGAACTTTGTGTAAATGCTCTTCTCGGTGTTGACCATATGATGGCGCAGGAACATCGCAGACAATCGGAGAGTCATTATCAGAGTGAACACAAACTGATTACGCGTCTATGTCCGTTCCGCTATGGTATATGTGCTTGTGGAAACAGTTAATATTCAATAAATATTAATAATTAAGTTATTACGTACATATGAAATATTAATATTCTTTGCATGAGTCAGCTACCATTGTTGTGGAATACACATGGTTAGAAATGTGTCTAAATTAAGACACTCTTATTTATGCTTTCTTATGTCAGGCTTTTCCAGACATATAGCTCTAGCAACGTCTGACCTTTCCAGACTACCACATGTACCGTATAGCTAATGAGTGCTGTTCGAATCTGTTCCACATTAGCGCCGTAGTTCCTCCTGACCCCCTCAGTTCCAGCATGTCACCGCGATTTCCCCTAAGGAATATTAACACAAGACGGATCCTGTTTCACTGATGTTAAGGCTGTTATAATATGTGTGTCATTAATACTAATAAACCTTTCTGTGCCTCAGATATCTGGCTTGAAAGAAGGCGCCTCCTACAGACTGCGTGTCCATGCTAAGAATATCGCAGGTGTCGGTGGACCCTCTGAAGCCACAGACCCCATCATCGCTCAGACTCGCCCAGGTAAACAAATCAGGCTCAGACACCATCAGACACAAACCGATCTATCATTCCGGCGTGTTTCCCAGGACTGACTTTTTAAATCCCGTTTTTCATGACCTGCTCTTTCCTTAGGCACTAATGAGATTGTGGTCGATGTGGATGATGACGGAGTGATCTCGCTGATCTTTGAGTGCTCTGCAATGACCGAAAGTTCTAAGTTTGTGTGGTCAAAGAACTACCAGGAACTCACCGACACCTCCCGTCTCAATGTCGAAACAGTCAAGGGAAAGTGAGTTTCTGCCTTAGTAATTAAAACTACTTGGGTTTTATTTCACACCTTGTGCTGTTTATCTGCGTGTTTTGTTTCAGTAAGATCTATAGTGCTTTTGTTCTGTGGAGGAAGGTTTGGTAACATGGCAGTGGTAGATATTTAGCAGTTAGTATCAGCCGTTGGACAATGCTGTGTGGGCGCTAGGGTGAGGATGAATAGTGGCAGGCTGTCTGGAAGCCAGAGGAGACGTGTGTCACCTTTGCTGTGCCAGATGTGCTGCAAAAGCCAAGACAGGATGAAAGTGGGAGGCAAAATGAGTAAAGAAAAGTTTTTTTTTTTTTTTTTTAATGGAAAACGAAGTGAAAAAATAATTAATTGGTGTCATTCAGCCGTTATAGAAAGCACAAAGGCTAATTAGTGTTATTGGAATGTAAAGACTGTCGGCTCTTTGGAAAGAATCTTGCTCAATTAAAACACATCCTTTCAGTGTCTTGCTCATGCTCATACTAGTTGATCCTCCAATTCTCGTCCTCAGATCCAGAGTCATCTTTAAAGATCCTTCACTGGAAGACCTGGGCATCTACTCTTGTGTTGTCACCAACACTGATGGAGTTTCTGCCAGCTACACACTGACAGAGGAGGGTGAGTCACTTCCCCCCCAACTCTCTGGCTCATGACAGTGACATTCTATCTTCTGGCTTTGGTCATGTTTTCCAGGAGCTGGTGCATCATGTCTCCTTTTAAAATCTTAACAATTCAAGGACATGCGTGTTCATGTCAAAGAGGTTGTACTGTATGTAAGAATTTAAGAAGAAGTTGCAAGTATTCAATCTTTATCTAGTTCTGTTAGAGCTGCGTTATACATGTTAATGGAATGCGTTTCGAAAATATTTCATAGGTCTGAGGCGCTTGTTGGACATCAGCCACGATCACAAGTTCCCCAGTAAGTACAGAACAACAAGCGTGGCATCAAAGTTGCTGTTAAGCTCAGTGCACTTTCATTGTGATTATTATTATTTTAAACCTTTTTATGTTACTTAATAGCTATACTTATCATGGTTGTTTTCTTTACAGTTATTCCTTTCAAGAGTCAAATGGCTGTTGAGCTACAGGAGAAAGGACGTGTGCGTTTCTGGGCGCAGGTTGCCAAGTTTACCGCCAACTGCAAAGTGGAGTATGTTTTTAACGATAACATCATTATTCACGGAAAGGTATAACAGCTAGACGCATTTCATGCTTCTCCATTCTACTTATTATGTGTCTTAATACACACACTCAGACACAGACCCTGATAAATGTTCCTAATTCCTCAGAAATACACCATGAATTTCGACAAGAACACCGGCATTATTGAGATGTTTATGGACTCTTTGGAAATCTCAGATGAAGGAACCTTCACGTTTAACCTTGTTGATGGCAAAGCTACGGGCCGTACCAGCTTGGTGCTTATTGGAAAAGGTACGACCTCTTCCAAAATCACTTTGCCGTATCTGGGTACATCCTGTAGAGGGCAGGACAAGATCATGCGAAATCGAGGCATCCTCACAGGAGCAGGGCTTCCATTAGCATAGACGGCGTTCTCTTAACTGCTGACAGAACTTTATCAGGCTTTACTGATTGATCATATAACTCCATTATTAAACACTATTGTTGGGTGCTACTGTATCAGGTTTTAGCTCCGAGTCCATTATCAGCTAAAGAGGCAATCGTTAATGACTGTTTTTACATAGTCTGCATTATCCCACAATACAGCAGCTTTTTGTTCTCTGCTACTGTAGATTATTCCGTATTTAAAGCTATTATGTATCAGGAGTCATGCACTTGATCCCAAATTCAACTTCCTGCGAATAGTAGTTGTGTGAAAGCCTGCAAAAACTCTCACATAGTGAAATTTTAAGCTATATATTTTTTATTCTAAAGACTATAATCAGTCCTGAACTGAAAAAAAAAACAATCTCTGACTCTCAACCATGAGAAAAGATTTAAAGTATTTTTAATGTATACACCACAATCACACATCATCTTCTATACCGCTTTATCCTGTATTCAGGGTCGCGGGGACCTGGAGCCTATCCCAGGAGACTTAGGGCACGAG
>JAQQZS010000001.1:23700875-23712001 GCA_030068045.1 Platyallabes tihoni
AACCCACCAAGCACGGGGAGAACATGCAAACTCCATGCACACAGAGACGGGAATCGAACCTGGACCCTGGAGGTGCACGGCAACAGTGCTAACCACTACACCAACGTGCTGCCTATACACCATAATGTGGTGTGAAAAATGAAAAAAATCACATTTCATTCCCTGAAATTTTAAATTTGAGTCTCAACTGTACCACAACCTTTCATAGTTGAGGAATAATGGGTTTGGAAAAATGGCTATGCTGGGTAGTTGGGAGAAACGGGATGCTTTGCCCTCCTTGTCAATCACAGCAACACTAGTTGAGTAGTGAATGTGTTTGAGATCATGCATGTTGAAGAGGCTACAATAGACAGCACTTTCCTCAAAGAGTGTTATGCCACCCTGTGATGCAGCTCAGGTCAGTGAATTGACCTCACTTACTGTAGAGGATGAATGTACAGTAACAAATGACTAAATTCAGATATTGTGTTTTCACGCAACAGAGTTTGCTGAGCTTCAGAAGAAGTCCGAGTTTGAGAGAGCAGAGTGGGTCAGGAGACAAGGTACACCACAAGGCTGCATTCGAATGCCCGATGGGTTTTTCGACTTTGACCTTTTCAACAATGTCACCCTTTCGATTTTTCACACCCAGGTCCTCACTTTGTGGAATACCTCACTTTCGAGGTCACCAAACAATGTGATGTGTACCTAAAAAGCAGGGTAAGGTTGTGCGCAATAATAATGAATTTTCCTCACTTCCACCGGTCAGTCGAATTAATATTTTATGTCTGCCTCTTCCACTCAACTCCCCCCCCCACCCCCCCCATTTCTCATCTCTTCAGGTAGGAAATATCAAAGCTGACACCCAGATAACCTGGATTAAGGATGGAATTGACATTGCTGAGGGTGATGAAGATGCTAAGAAAATTGGCATTGCAGAGAGCGTGCTGTCCTTCAACATCGGCAAGGTCAGGCAGACGCGGGGCATTGTGGGAAATGTGTGGACCTTGCTAGCAGCTACGCCATAGGCTTCCGCTTGCTAAAACCTCCTGTTTTCACTACTTGGCCACATAAATACAGTACTTTATATGCATATAACTCCATGCAACATATTTTATTGACAATGTATGACGACGTGCTATAAATATATCAGTTTCTGATACTAAATATTGCTAAATAAATTGTTCTCTTGTCATATCGCCTTTGAACTATCAGTTAGGGCATGTTCTTTTCTTGTACATGGAAAATGTTGCTTGAAACGGTTAATGAATGAAAAAGGACTGAAACCTGCCACTGAAGGAAGCCCAAGCAAGCCCAAAGTCTGCAGCTTTTTATATAAATTTATAAGTTATCACCAAGTTCCATGTGTTATGTGATTTTATCTACCTAGCCATTGTCTTTTACTATGGTGTCCCTGTCTAACTGCAGCATCCATCGCAGGAGAAAAACTTGCCTTTTCGGATTTTTGTTGTTTATTTTTGTTTGCTTCTTCGAAATTATTTTGTATCCGTGATGCGGCTCTTTGATTTTCCCTCTCCTGTCTTTTATGATTCTCTGAACAGCTCACAAAGAAAGACGCAGGTGTTTATGAGGTGGAACTGTCAGACAGCAGAGGCAAGGATAAGACATTGCTTGATCTGACAGAAGCAGGTAAGAACCTTTTTATTTTTGTAAAAAAAAAAAAAAAATGAGGCTTATGTCTTCTGAAATACTGCAGTCAGATATTCTAACCTATGATGATCTGACTCTTCCCTAAAGGTTATAAGGCTGTGTTGAATGCGATGTTCAAAGTTATAGGTGAGATCATTTCTGTTTTTTCTGTTTTGTAATTCGTTCACACCATTCTAGAAATGGCTCATTAATGCTTACTGGTGTAAAGGTGATAAATGAAAGGAAAGACCTGATTAAATGAGATGTACTGCATGATACTACAGAGCATTTAATGTTCCGACCGTGCTTTGAAGCTTGTGGAAAATTGCTGAGCAGACCCGGCTGATGTCGATTTTGGATCAAGGTGGCAAAAGAAAAGGATTTAAGTGACTTTGAAGCAGGGTTCGTTACTGGGGCTCTATAATCGGCTTCAAAGACTGTTCAATTGGCTGTGTTAAAATAAGCACAGAAGCTGAACTGATGTCTGCGTTTAGGTCTGTGGGAAAGGCTGCAGTAAATAGGGCAGGAAATTCTGTATGTAATACTGATGCTCTTTTGTTCGTCACAGCCCACTCTTCTACCGAATTGAAGGTTCAGAGCACCGAGCATGGAATCATCCTCTACACGCAAGTGGTGTATCATACAGAGGAGCTCCCTGTTGGCTGGTTTCACAAGTGGGTTTTTTTCATCCTCACTCATCCCCTCTTTTTTCCTTGTGCCTTTAGTATACATGTGTGCTGAACACTGAAATGGTGCTGTCAGTGTTAGATCGCAGACAGACTGCATTTACGTAAATAAGCCCCAAAACAGCTGCAGGCAAACAGTGTTTAAGCTGGGAAACATGACACTAACAAATAAGAGTTTTTCCCTCAAAAGCACAGATGTAAAAACGGAAATGCACAAAATCACAGATGTTAAAACGGAAATGCACAAAATCACAGATGTTAAAACGGAAATTCACAAAATCACAGATGTTAAAACGGAAATGCACAAAATCACAGATGTTAAAACGGAAATGCACAAAATCACAGTTGGAAAAAACGGAAATGCACAAAATCACAGTTGGAAAAAACGGAAATGCACAAAATCACAGATGTTAAAAACGGAAATGCACAAAATCACAGATGTTAAAAACGGAAATGCCTTCATCTTCTGTAACCATTAATTAATTATTATTATTATTTTTTATTTTTTTTAATGATCATGGTCATAGTGTATCCACACATCCTGTCCTGGGAATACTGAGGCAATAAATTGGATGCAAGTCTATCACAAAGCACCACACACACATTCACACACTCATTCACACCTAATTCAGTATCACCATCGCTTAACAACATGGGAGGAATCTGGCAAACCCCGGAGATAACCCATGTGAACAGGAAGAATATACAGGCTTTCCACATAGCTTATTGTCAAACTGAGGACTCTGGAGGCGTACGGCTGCTATGCTTCGTGCTGCACCATCATAAAATGGAAATATTTAAATAAATGCCTAGAATTTGAAATGCCAGCCTCTCTTACATCATATCCTTCATATATATTTCATATATATTTTATGGAACAGTACTGGCGTCAGATCAAAAGTGAAATTTGCCTTTAGCCACTTTTATCTCCACTTCACTACATCCACAAATGTGTAGTCGGGGGATTTTTTAAGTGCAGCGCACTCTACAGAGAACAAAAGTCCAAAGATAGTCTGGCTCTCTTACAATTTACAACACAAAGCACACATGCTAGTTCTGTAAGTTTACATCCCTAACTGCACTCATGCTGGCATCTGCAAATGTTTTTTTGTATTCTCCGTATGTCAGCATGTACCTGTACTGTGCACCCGTAGCAGTTTTATTATTATTATTTTTTATTGCATGAGTTTAATCGTTGGTAGCCCCAACAGTGTCCTCTGACTCATTTTTGTGGCCATTCAGAGATGGCAAGATTTCATACTCAGACAAAGTGCAGTGTGGGGTCACAGAAGACCAGCTGTGGCTGAAAATCAACGAGCCCACAGACAAGAACAAGGGCAAGTATGCAATCGACATCTTCGCCGGCGAGGGCAGTGTCAGGAGAGTTCTTGACCTCACCGGCCAAGGTAAAGGCCTCAGGTGTTTCAAGCATGCTTTATCTGCATTGCCTTTGTCTCTGTGTGAGTATACTGCAAATTTTAGACCTGAGTTTATTATTAGTCTGTTTTTTTTTAAAGACATAATCTCTTAAATGATCTTTATATTTTCATATAAATTTTTTCTCCTATTCTATTCTATAAAAGTATGGGAAGAGGCCTTTTCAGAGTTCCAGAGGCTGAAGTAAGTACTTAATTCTAATACAATAAATGATCTATATCCTGATTTTTATATTTTACTAAATGTATCATTTACAAACATGCAAAGAAAAATCTCCTATCAAAAACTCGTACCTAAAATAGAAAACAACATCTGAGTACATCCTTATGACGATATTAGCTCAGGCTTTTTCTGACACCGATATGTGGAAGTAGAACATATCACCTTAACGGGCTCTGATGCTATTTAAAGCCCTCACTAACAGCATGCTTATCCATTTCCTTCCTCAGGGCTGCAGCTATTGCAGAGAGAAGTAAGTGATTGTCTCCACTGCCACTGTTGTCTTCTTTCCTGAAGACGCCTTGTTCTGAAAGCATGTGTATGCTATTTCAAGCCACCTTCCCTACACAAATAATGCATGAATAGTAGTGACGCAGTAGGCAGTGCATCTCCTGTCTATGTCTTGGGAATGTTTCGATCCTCGAGTCTGTGATGTCACCTTATTTCCTGATTTTGTTTCTTCAAAGAAGGAAATTTATTTAGAGTAGACGTTGATTTACCAAGAGGTTTACTGACAGCTTTCTTTTTATTCTTAGACCGAGCACGTGTAATCGGAGGCCTGCCAGATGTGGTGACTATCCAGGAGGGCAAGGTAGTAATACATCTCCAACTACACAGGATGCCAGAAAACTCATTATCAAATTATATCTCATTATCACATTACACCTCATGCTTAATTGAGATATCAGCTTCTTTTTTCAGATTATTACAAAGTAATGCAAAGTAGTTTTTGGAATAATAATGTCATTTATACCATAGTGTTGTTAAAAACTGATTAGTCAAAAGGTGTTGATTAGTTTTTAATGAGAGCAGCTCTGAAAATAGTGGCAGCTACATATAATTCAACTTACAGGTTTATATTAAAGCAGTCTGTATAATCCAGTATTGTTCCCATGGTAACAGCTGACTTGTAGAGACTTGTATGGACACACGATATAGCATAAGGCCAATAATAAATATTAAAGTTAAAAAATAAATATAATAAATAAAAAAAAGTTTTTATTTAGCTAAAATAGCATGTGGACAGTTTGATTGCAAAATGCGATAAATGCCAATTTCTGACTTTTACTCATTTTGGAAATTTTTTTTCCTCTGATCTACAAAAATCGCTACATAATCTTATTTCGGAAGTTTTCAACTTCCATGTTTTAGGGAAACCACGGCATGGAGTAGCCGCATTACACAACAAAAGTTGACGCAACCAAAACTCCATTATATCGCTTCTTTCTGACACATGATCAGTGAAGTGGAACTACTGTTGTGCTGGACAAAATAGCAGCTGATGTGAGTGAAATAGATGAGCTAAATGGATTTTTGGAGAATGGTGAAGCCAAGAAGAATAACATTTATAAATTACTCTTATTTATATTCTCAACCCAGCTTTCAGGAGCTACAGGTAGAGAATGCGCTCTTTAACATCCACGAGATGTGCTGTAAAATGGGACATTACGCAATGTGGATGTTGTGTAAACACCATGTTATATATTTAATAAAGTTATGTGGGATACTGTAGTGCAACCTTCCGTTTCACCCTAAAAATCAATTTCTAAAACTTGTCTTTTTTTCCCTCTTTCTCCTGCTATTACTAGCACTTGTTTGCTGCATTTTTAAGCCATGATAGACGTTATAGTAATATTTTTGAAAAGCCATAGCACTCAAAAGCTTTGTGTACAAGATACATGAGATACATGCGTTGATTTTTTCTCAAACAGGAAACTGCTGTCAAACTGTTCATATAAACATTTATATGGTATTTTGGTAAAATGCTGTTATATGAGATATGAAGTATATGCTATACTTTGATTATTTGTCTGAGTCTATAAGTATTTGTACCATGTACACATTTTTCATATCTTTATACCACATAAATAGATTTGAAACTAAGCAATCATAATGTGTTTGATGTTTAGACGTTTTGCATTGATCCTTGGTCAATAAAAACCCATTCGCAGTATGTAGCCAATCACAAACCAATCTGATTTGCTAGAAAACATAAAACATCTGCCGAGCTCTAACACAAAAATAAGAGAAGTATATGAAGAAGCAAAGGAAGGGCTCATGATCCAATACACTAGCAAGGCATGAACAGTCATGGCTCCTGACAGAACTTGGCTACACGTGTATTATACATATTATTATATTATTATGTGTATGCTGAAGGAAGTAGCCGAATGAATACTTTAGTGTATAGAGCTGTACCTTTTGCTCAGATTCAGGCAGATGGATAATGACTCAAAACATAATGCAAAAGCAACCCAAGCTCTTCTTTAGGTGAAGAATGAATGTTATTTAAAGGCAGAGTCACTCAATTAACCTTAACCCAGTTGAGCATGCATTTAACATACTGGACTGTACTGAACAAAAAAAACGAAGACATAAAGCCCAACAAACAAGCGGCAACAGAAGGTGGCTGCAGTAAAGACCTGGAAAAGCATCTCAAGGGAGGAAAGCTAAAGAAGGCAATCCTAACACGATGCGTTCAAGTCAAACCGGGACTTTTGATTATGCAGGATAACAAAACACAGTTACAGTATGAGAGTAAAATCTGCCCCTATTTCTCTATATAATCCCCTGTTACACTAATGCACCTATCCAAGAATTTCTCTAGTGCTTGGATACCATCAAGGTGGAAATGTTTGAAATGGTTCACAACTGAAATGCTCCTAGAAGCAGGTAATGTGCAAGTGGTGGTTGCGAATGATTGCTTGTACAGTTCCCACAGCCAGATGCATTTCTTCCATTCTCAAGGATCAGGTGTTCCACTTGCTGAATGTCCACGGGGATGTCTCGGCCGGGATCGTGACATACAACCTTCACAGACATACAACCTTCACCATTCAAATGTTTTACTGAGGCTAAGAGTCTCATCACTGTATTGTGTTTTAAGTCTTCTGTAATTGTCAGTATTTCAGTATTGCGCGTCCATTCATGAGAAATTTAATCACAAGTCCTGGTTTGACTTTAACACCACACATAAATATGATTGTTAGTTTGCCTAGTTGCTTCTGAACCTTTGAAAAATGTACAGACTTTGTAACAAATGGCTATAATCCCTAAATGGTTAATCCAATAATTCTTGAACTCAATCACATATTGATTGCTTTATTTCACATTCATTATGGAGGTGAAATTACAAAAAAATGTGTCACTATCCAAGTACATTAGGTTTGTGATACTGGCTTTCTGGAGACTCATATTCTTTTCCATTATTCAGTCTTTGAACCTCACTGGCAACGTGTGGGGCGACCCCCAGCCTGAAGTCAGCTGGGTGAAGAATGACAAACAGCTGGTACCTGATGATCACCTCACGCTCAAATTCGAGCACGGCAAGTTTGCCAGCATCACCATCGCAGCAGTCAATTCCACTGACTCGGGCAAGTACGCCCTGATGGTAAAGAACAAGTATGGAACAGAGGCCGGCGAGTTCACAGTCAGTGTCTACATACCAGAAGACGAGGCTGAAAAGAAGGATTAGAGAAATGCAGAAGCTGAAGGAGAGAGATGGGCTGATATGACCAGTGTATCTCATGCCTGATATGACCTCAAGCATTTTATTCCAAATCATGTGCAACCTCAGTGTTACATAAGAATACATATAAATTATTAATGATTACTTCATCAAAAACAAGCAAAAAAATATCAGTCACGCCCAGTGTTATAATCTAGTATAACACCAGATCTAAAGCACTTACATGGCACATTCAGTATGCAGCTTTAATCAACCAATTATACTGGTTTCATGAGAAAGGTGAACATGCTTTGAAATAAAATGCTTTAAATGTTGCCATATTCATATATAAAACTAGCACATGTCTTTGCTGTTTTAATATTTTATTTCTGTTCGTGTTAATTGTGTCCGTATTATTTCTTGTTACCTAGAGGTCATCCATCTATGTTTGAAGGTACAGTTATTTAAGAAACTGCTCAGCTAAGAGGGTAAACTCCTTTTGTTTAAATATATTCATCATAATAGTACTAAAAGGGAACCTCTTAGAAATTATATAACAAGAAAGCCAGCACGCTGTAGGAATAGGTGTAATGTCTAACTCTAATGTATCTCTGTATGCCAGATTTGAAATTGCATTAGTGCTGTATGGATGTGCTTTAATTTTAAACAGACTGCGTGAAGCAAAAAAGGCTTTCAAGGTTCTAGGCTGTCTGTTTATATCTGTTTGATGGTCTGATGTCACCCTGCATATGTCTTAATAACAGAAACCAAAAGACAGTGTTATGTGACAACCACGAATAAAGCTCTACAATGCAAAAAATGTCCTTTTTGTTCACGAAACCTGTTTGGGCTGATGTCAAGTTACTCATTACCACTACAGTCTTTGTATTCTTATTATACAGAATTGACAAACTATGCACAAAAAAAAAAACTTTTTTGTAATTTTTTTGTGTACGTATGCAGAGGTTATGTGCAGCTGAATATATTGGCATGGAAGTAAGTTCACTAAAAAAAATAAATAGAGCTGATATGTAAAGCATGCTTATTCCTATTAATTTATTTTACTTGGCTCAGGATGCATTAACTGGTACTGGTTATTGCAAATTGAAAATGATCAACCCAATGTGAGGGCTGCAGTCAGCATGTGGTATAAACCAACTAAA
This sequence comes from Platyallabes tihoni, assembly GCA_030068045.1. Lineage (NCBI taxonomy): Eukaryota > Metazoa > Chordata > Actinopteri > Siluriformes > Clariidae > Platyallabes > Platyallabes tihoni. Next base: position 23,709,458 of record JAQQZS010000001.1, read on the forward strand.
AGCTTAATATCTGTAAATTTTCTCAATTACAACCCTGTCTAAATGCAATCTAGAAATTCTGCAACAGAATAATTTCTAGGGTTATTGCCCTACTCAGCACACTGTGTTGTAATAGACGAACACTCTATTGTAACAGAATAACAGTTTGTCATAACAGGATAAGAAGTAAGGAACAGAACACTCTTTTATGACAGAACAACACTGTGTTGTAACAGAATAACACTCTTGTAACAGAATAACACTTGTAACAAAATAACAGTCGTGAATCACTGAGCACAGACGGTTGTTTTTGAGGAAGACTGGCCTGGAAAAGTCAGCTTTAGAGGACAAGGAAGTTGAGGAGAGAGAGATCTATAGGTGGCGATGAGGCACCCAACAGAATTCCAACTAGATGCTAAGTGATCGAGAAGGAAGAGTGTGTGGAAGTACCAAATAAAGCAGGTGAAGGGTTCAGGACACAACAAGTCAAGACAAGACCAGGAAAGGATGCATTAGACATTTTAAGGAACGCTGGTCTGGAAAATTGGCTTTAAGAGGCTTTAAGATGAGGGAGAATGAGACTTAGAGTTGGTAATGTAACCAACCTACTGGATGCCAACTGATATTAAACAACAAAAAAAGAATATACGTTTGTGACTAAATAACACTTGGCATTACACTGCTGTTAAGGAATGACACTTGAAACAAAATAACCCACAGTATATAACGGAACAGAAGATCACACGGTGTTATAAACAGAACACGTACTGTAACACATGATACCCTAACAGGATAACAATACAGATGTTGTGACACAACACACTTGTAACTGAAGGACACACCGTGTTGTAAAGAGAATAACATGCAGTTCTAACACAGTATTGCTCTCTTACAACAGAATAACTCTGCTGAAACAGAATAAAACACAGACTCTTGGTTGGTTGAAATATAAAAAAAGGGATTGGAGATAAACAGCTGTGTAGCCTTAAGAAAACTATATACTGTACCTGTGAGGTTAATCAGAAGATTAAGCATTGGAGCAAGCTCATGATAAGTCCAGAATGATGAGAGCATCAGGGTAAAACGAAAGGCACATGCTATGGTATATATAAAACTTTTAAATAAACTTTAATTTAAATATGTTGATACATGAATATTTTCTTCTCTGTACAAGTGTGAGTCCTGTTTCTAACAATGAATATATCTCAAACTCTACAGCTTACTGTGAATCACATATTGAGTGACAGTCAGCTAAAAAAGAGAGTGAAATTACTTAGTTTTTTTTTTTACCTCAGTCTTGCTCTGAGGCGGATACTGAATATTGAATATATTAACTAAAAGAAAATAAAACATATGCTAACTAGAAAGAGGTGCCCTCTCAGACTAAATCAGACTATTTTATTATAGATCTGAGGCCTAATCACCAACCAGGAAGCAGAGGAAATTCTGTCTATTCTCATAAATTATACACTAAGAGTTAAGATTATAAGACATATTTACAGTATTACCTACTTCATAAATATTGTAGCGTACGATCTATAAATATGTCAATTTACAATTTAAAAGAGTCTAAATAAACAATATCAATCACATTAGGATTCATTTCTAATTAAATATCTTTCATTTACCTATGAACACCAGGGCCAACCTATCAAATTTACATTCAATAATCTATAAAATATGAAATTATCATTCTTCAAACTATCATTCTGTGAGTATAGATGTTCTTAAAATAACACATTTATAAATAAATTGGTTAAAATTAATAGTTTTAAATGGCAGAAACATTTAAACAAGTAGAACTCAATGTCAACAGCATGTCTGCCATCCCAAGTCTAGTCTAGTCTAGTCGTCTAGTCGTGACTTTGACCTGGTTTTAATTAATCCCAGAATCTAAACAGTTCATCTGCTGGTTACACTGATAATTCAACCTAAATCCTAATAGCCTTTATAATAATAATAATAATAATATTAGATGCAATTGTTGTTTAATTTCTCAATTGTCTATACACTATACACTATGATACACTGTACATTATAATACGCATTGTCCCTATAATAAATATGGCACAACCAAAAATAAAGCATACTCTAATGTTTCATCTTTATCTTTAGCTTTGATTATGGTGCATGTGTTCATGATGGCTTTGGTTCAACAACCTTATCCAACATTATAGCATTTATTTACATCTAAATTTGTAATTTTTTTTCCTTTTTGGCCAAGTAGTGTTGTTTATGTATGGATATAGTGAATGCCACATGTATGCTGCATAAAATTAAAACTACAGTATCTTAATGTAAAACACCTCACATCCCTGTATCTGCTCATATGTTCCCATGTAATCAGAAACATTGGGCAGGAAACTGCTTTATTTTGATCCAACCACAAACGTTGGATAACGTTATGCAGTCAGACATACAGACACATAGATAGATAGATAGATAGATAGATAGATAGATAGATAGATAGATAGAACAATGCAACAATGGGGGCGCAATCCAGTGTCTTCTTGTGCCAGTCCCAAGTCTGGATAAATGCAGAGGGTTGTGTCAGGAAGGGTATCC
>JAQQZS010000001.1:23716720-23729333 GCA_030068045.1 Platyallabes tihoni
CCCCCCCCCCCCCCCCCCAAATGCTAATTTTTGTAACATTTACATAATCTGGTAGTGGTAAAATTTACATGTTATAAAAGTGTACATGTTCCAAAATCGTTGTGCATGCGCTTTCCCTGCAAAGGATTGGCACCTTGTCACCCTGAGGATTGGTGTACCCTACCTCATGCCCACGCCCACCAAGTCTCCTGGGATGGACTCATGTACGTAAGATAAGTGTCATAGAAGATGAATAAATGAATGAATTAAGTTACTTAATATGCAGTTGAAGTTTGTTCTGCATATGGGAAGGATTTTTTCCCCCTAATTTTGAATTTTACAATCTAAAAAAAAAATATTATCACACTTTCATCTGGGTATGAGCACCAACTGCTATGTTGATGTTTTTGTTTTAGGTAAATAAATCAAAACTTAAAAACGAATGGTTATGACTAGGGCTGAAACGATTCCTCGAGTAAATCGAGTAATTCGATTACAAAAAATGATAGAGGCAAAATCTTCTGCCTCGGAGCTTCGTTTAATTAATTTTAAAAGCTTGCAAGCCGCCAGTAAACACCAACGAAGAAGAAGCGCTTACGTCACCCAAAAAGCGGAGTACATATAATTATTTCAATTTGTGCCTTAGTCATTTGAAATACCTTTTTTTGTTTTTGCATCTGAGAAAAGGCCTTTAAATAAGAATATATGGCACTGTAATGCAATTAATTAATCTCAGTCAACTTTAATACCTCTATCTCACCGACGCAGTTTCGCGCTGTGGCCGGAAGTACAGTTCATCATGATTCACCACGAGTTCTGGCACTGCGATTACGTTTCCGTTTTTCCGCGCGAAAAAATCAACATGTATAAGCCGCCTCAAAAACTTGTTTAATTTTTCTGGCGGAACATCGGTGGGCAATCGCTGTGCCTCACGAAACCTAACCCTGCATCTCACTGCGAGTCAAACCGCATAGGTGAGATAGGTTTATAAGCTATTCCTTGTATTGTGAATTATGACAATGTTTATTTTTGATAAAATGTGTATGCCCACACTCAGAACCAGTCATTGAAACACTTTCATCAAGAAACCACATCAAATAATGTCATGTTGGACAACATCTCCTTAGAAATTGCTATGATATGTGTTGGCAGAGCCAAATAACTGGTTAAATAAGCAAACAAATAATACATTGTTGATATTAAATCAACATTTGTAGAACTGTTTCAATGATTGTATCAGAGCCATGTTGATATTCACAACAACATCACTGCCTCTTATGTTCATATTGCTCAATTAATATTGTTAAATGTTCTGAAATGTCTTAATATCTTGGAAATATTTTCTCTGCTGAGTTTAATAAAATCAGTATATATTTTTTCACTTTTTGTAATGCATTTGTCCACATCTAGAATTTTTACTTACTTTTAATGTACTTTGTACATTTACTGTACTTATTACCTTTTACTGTTTATTTAATGAGATAAAAGAAAACTTAATAAGAAACAGTCAGACATAACCATATGAGTATATAACCAAGCAGTGTTTCGTCCTCTAGAGTAATCTGGGTCTGAATTTTATGCCCAGGCACAAATTTTTATTTTCTAATCTCAGGATTTCCAAGTAGAGTGGAACAGCTTTGGCAGCTTATTTGGAGCTTAGGCATGTTATTTTGCTTTTCTCAATGGTATCTCCAGGACTTAAAAATTGCCCATGGACATTGTTAGCCTTTGACCTCGAGAATTTATTATTATTATTATTATTACTTCTATGGAGAATTCTCTGTGAGAGAGAAGTGTTGTGACTAATGCAGTCTTGGGCACTGTTGTTTGCCAATCCTGTTTTCCTTTAGCGCAGAGCTGAACAGTCACGTCATAACTCGGGTTGAGTTTAGGATAAGGGTAAAATTCCACTCTGACCTCCATGCTAGTTGGCTGGTTTCGCAGAAGCACGAGCTCCTCATGGTAAAATCATTAATTTGACTGTGCGTGTTTTTGAGTCAGTAAGATGGCCTCTCAGCCACGGTGAAGTTCATTCCCACCCTACACCCGCACGCATAACCCTTATCAGCAGCGTCCGTACCACGAATCATGTCGTCTTATCTGTCTATAAAATGCTGAAATTGTGTCCCGGTCCTCATGGGTCACACAGTGGGTGTGCTCTTACCTCATTGGATGACTTGACTACTCGGTGCATTAGAAAAACACGTAAGAAAATATTATTATGCAAAATGTATCCGAGGATGACGACCAGGACATGTTTGTACTTGCAAGACCAAGTGCATACAGTATATGAGGCATTAGTATGACAGAAAAGCAGGAGCACATGGATGAGTTGGAAAGGTCCAAAATATGCTTGAGGTGTTTGCTGTAATGAAGAAATTGGATTCTCGGCCAGAATTAGACCTCCCCTCCAGCGGCATGGAGGAAGACAACAGAGGGCAGGAAGATTCTTCAGCCCTAACGGCACCCTGGTCTTTTGTAAGTAAACCCATATAAGGGTTTGTCAGAAGGCCAGGACCTGGTATATGACTCCCTTTAAATTTATTTATCACGTAATAGGGATAGATTTTTGCATTTCTTAATTGACACACAAATATTTTCAAGCATAGTGTATCTGGACTCTTTAAGATTTTAAGTATTTGTGCAATTGCTTAATGTTTGTTAGTAGCTGGATAAAATGTATCTTTAGCAGTATGAAGACAATATACAAATTTGATTTCCATACATTTGTTTAACTTAGTATTTTACTTAATTCTGTAACTGGCCAAAGCTGAAGATGCCTGTCCCACAATCAGAAATCTTCTTCTTCTTCCTCTTCTTCCTTTAATACTACTACTTCTTTTTTTTAATGTACTTTGATTACTTTGTACTGTATTTAAAGATGATCGTTTCGAAAGAGGAACACTTCGCAGACAAATGAAAGCTTACATTGCTCAATAAGACATTTGCTTTTACTTTTGGTTCCTATTCATTGCTCTGGGAAGTTTATCAAATCACCATGATAAGGAATTTTATCGTTATCACAGATTTATTGTGTTGTTAATCAGCACGACTGTAAATATCGGCATGTACATTGATTTGATCCACTATTAAGTGGAAGTTATTGAATAATCATTAATACATGCCCTGGATCAACTTATTTTACGTATTAAAATAAGTCAGTAGGGATGGAAGTGAATGAATAACCTAATGTGAATTTATTGCTATGCACTGTAATTATGGCATGGCTTTAATAAAACTAGGGATCTAGGGATGCACTGACAGCACTTTTTGTCAGACTGACTACTTGTTGATGGCGAGTACCGATACCAGTACCTGGCATTGTCCCAAACTACAAGGTGAAAAGCTCGCATGTCTGAACCATAGCATCAAACACATTTCATATTGCTTTGCTGGTGCTTGAACTCAAAACTGTTAATTCAAACTTGTAATGAAGCTGAGGCTTTTTCCTCCAAATTTTGAGCAGCTTTGGGAGCACTTACTTTTTTTTGTTAGTTTCTCCATTATGTGCGGTTGTGCTTAACTGGAAAGCCACAGACTGTTACATATTTGATGATTGTCACCAACAGTAAATACACTTGATTGGGCTGAAAATTACTCTATTTGCGGGTTCTTTGGGGTCAAAGAAACATAAACAACAATTGTGTGGCAATGGTAATGCCATTGCGCAGAAACTGCGCAAAAATATTTGACATTTAAAAGATGATCATTCATTCATATATAAATATAAATAATACATCCCTTTGTCACCTCTGTCAATGTTTGAAAGGCAAGCATAAATATTTTAGAAAACAACAACTTTTCTTGCCCTGTTTATGTGCAGACGACAGTGTTTTCCCCACACATAGAGTATATTTTGGCAGGCTGCCCAAGTATTGACGGACACGTGACTATATTTGCGCACCCTTTTTAAAAATCTGTCCGGGAGAATGATGCCATCCGCTATCGATTTACTAGTAGCGGACAGTTTCTTCTTGCACTACCAGTCCTGTACCTGTTTCTTCTGTTACGGCAGGAGCGATATACTGAGAGGCACTAAATACAGTAGATGCCAACTGTCTTAAATAGACTAATACGGGCGTACTGTCATTCGCACGTGCTCTGCAGAGAAAGTTTTCCTTTCTTAAACTAAACTGAAATTAAAAACTAATTTAAGTTTATTTTATATTTTCTTGTTTTCATTTATCTTTGATTTTGGTTTTTTACTTTCAGTTTTTGTTTTAGTAATTTACTTAAGGATGATAAGAGTTATCAGTCTAGTGGGGTGTCAAAAATAGTCTAATATGCATGAAGAAACATTGAAGTGAAGACTAATGTAACGTATGGAATACATCTGTTTCACCATACACCTTCTAATACACCAGTGTGTAGATGCCAGATGTGAGGCAAACTAAGCAGAGCATAATGAGGGTGGTTGGTGAGAGCATGGTAAAAAAAAAAAAAAGCCCAAAAATGAAGCAGTCCCACTTTTTAGTCCAACCATCGATGCAAAGTGCCCCTTTACTGGGCTCTCTGACCTTTTACATTTTTTTTTTTAAGTAATTTTTTTTTCTTCTTAATTTTCTTCCTAATTTAGTCTTATCCAATCCCCCCCTTCACTAGCGTGCTCCCACATTAAGGCGACTACTACACAGGTAGTAGCGTCACCCGGGAATCAAACTAGCGATCTCCAGATGATAAGTTAAGCACAATTTTTTTTTACATTGAGTTGCACTTTCATCTCAGTCAAGGAATTTACACGAGCAGATCCTGGTGTTTTGAATTTCTTGTCATGAGCAGCATTAAATTTTTTTGAAAGCTTGTGTCTCACATAATCTGGTTGACATACCAGTCTCGGTTAGATAGATGAGTGCGTTTCCCTATCTTTTATATTCATTTGAGTTGATCGTCCACTTCTTTAGTGAGTTAGATGGTCTGTTTGGTGGACGTACTTCTAATGCTGACGCTTCTACAGTACAAAAAAACTGCAATTTTTGTACAACAAAGTAATGTTTTTACTTCATTTTACTCTTTACATGTGGTTAGATGGAGGGGAAAGTTTGTGGGTTGGATCTCTAAAATGTGAAATTAATGGACATGTCAAATATGCACCTTTTTTGAGCTGGCAGGTAACGCCGGCCCGTTCCACTGTATTCTGACCGTAACCCTATTTTCATTACATTACAGGGAGAGCGCGCATCAACTTAAAGTTACTTTCACTCACTGACACCAAACTTAGGATGGAAAGAACACATGCTAACTTGATTACTGTTCCTGCAGTTCACTCAACAATTCAACACAAATCACTGAAATAGTTAATAATAATAATAATAATAAACATTTTTATTTACAATGCACTTTTATATTTGAAGCAAATCTCAAAGTTAGAGATTTTACAAAAAGTCCTCATTTAATGCACTGTTGTATTTAATGGGAAATTTATTACCATACAAATTTATTAGCGATAAATTAATTCCACTGTGTTATGACTCAAATAGTCACCGGAGGGTATCGTTAAAAAACGATTTTTAATCACAACACAGGCTTCCACAATTTTGATTAAATTCAATATTGAATGAAAGAAAAAGTATGACTCAAAAGTAGGGCTGCATGATTGTTGCCAAAATATGAATCACGATTTTTCTCCAAGGGAATCGAGCTCAAGATTCTCTCAAATGATTCTCTCTTGTTTTTTTGTTTTGTTTTTAAACCGAACATTTCTTGCACTCAAATTAAGAATCTCCTCCGGGTGCTCCAGTTTTCTCCCACAGTCCAAATTAGGTTAATTGGTGTTCCCAAATTGCACATATTGTGTGTGAATGTGTCCGTATAGAGGATAAAGCAGTATAGGTGATGAGTGAGTGAGTTCTTTTACTTTTCCTGTTAAAGTAGATTTTCTCTATTTCTTTGCTTTTTGTAACCTCAGACAGCTACAGTACAATCAGCACAGACCTTTGAAAGGCGCCAATCAGAAACAGGTCATTACCTTTTTTTTTTTCTTTTTTTTTTTACACATTGTTTGATCAATGAGGGTGACTAAATACAGCAATCTGTTTTTTTTTGTTTTTTTTTTTATCTTTTTTTTTTTTGTTAAGTAAATAAGCAGACACGTGAACGCAATGTGATCTGAATGCAGGGAAAATACAGACAGGCAAGTAAATCACCATCATTCAGAAATGGGATTGTGTGCATGTATGAATCGAGATTGTGATTTAATTAATAATATCATTTTTAACTTAGATTTGTTTCTCAATCCCAAATCTGTCCAAACAATATACATTATTGTCTATACAAAACTGAATGTTACATAAATAGTTACTTGCTACAAACAAAGATTTCACATCTAAAACTAAAATGTATAAATTCTCCCAAACATTTGATGGGGAGGGGGGGGGGAAGTCTCTGACCTGGTGAAATGAATGGCTTAACACATAACGAGCTTTGTAGCAGCATCTGAGGTGTCGTTTTAAACCAAAATAGAGCTTCAGAGTCAGCTAAAATGCTTTTACACCACCTTTTTTTTTTCTCTTCAGTCATTGTAGATTGCATGGGGCTGGTGGTGTATGAAAACTTCTGAAGAGTTTTTAAAAATTTTTTTATATAGCACTTACAATGTGCTCACGTGACCATATAACATATAATCGTTTTCGTTTAGAGCTCTTGGGTCCAGCGTGCACTCATTATACAGCGTTTTAATTGTATGGGTTGTGTAGTTTGGGAACAGTGGTGTTTAAAGAATGTATTAGGGTAATGTGTATTAGATGTATAATTAGTAGAATGCTGATTTCCTTGTTGTGAATTTTTGCAGTGCAAGTTCTCGAAGATGCGAATCATCCCTGTTTATTACCCATGTGTAAAACATACAGTAGTGTGCAAAATTTTTATTTATTTGTTTTTTTTTAAGCGCAAAACTTTGTTATACGTGTTTATTTAATGATTACTAAGTCAGTTAAAAAAGAAATAATTTTCCAGAACAAAATTTAAATTTTACTTTAATCTGTAGGCCTGTAGATCTGAAGTGGCATGTAAAAGGCCGCTTTTCAAAAAAGAAAAGCTTCTGGGTTTTGCATGAAGGTGTGACAAAGTTCTCAGAAGGATTGTGGCTGGTTCTGCAAGATGTTCAATAAAACTAAGCAGCTAATTTCCTTATTAAACAAAGTCTACAAAACATTTTTTAAGATGTCCTTGCTCTACAGCAGTTATTTGCTTTTGCACAAAACTGTAATCTCACCTCTGAGAACGTGTGAATACACACGTTCCTACATCTTTTTCTTCAGGTGCACTATAATTACTTCACCTGTTTTCTGCAAATAAAATGTCTTTACAAATCTGGTCTCAAGGGAAGCGTTAAGGTTTTTTTTTCTTCCCCCCTTTTTTCCCTTGAAATCAACAGCTGTTGAGGGATTTCTGTTCATATACAATTCCCTGTTCTCATTCGCTCTGTAATCCCATGTGTGAAGTGTGATACCAGCATTCAGTGTCAGTCAGTGTGGACTGTCAAGTCTTTTTTTTTTTTTTTTTTTTGCACATTATCATTGGATTCTATAATGGCTGTAAAGAACTTATTGCAAGACATATATAGATAATATACTGTATGTCTTAAAGTCCATGCTTCATCTGATTACACTGAGGTGAGGTGATTCTTCTCTATACCATGACCAGGGGAGCTACTTAGTTTGTGGAACAAGGGATTTCAGGGATCAGAGAAAAAAAAAGTTATATAAAGAAACAAATCATAATCTGTTGATGATGTATGGTGTTAATAGAACTGTTGTATAAAAGCAATATCGCACTCGTGATATTTCACTCTTGTGATATTGCTCACTTGGCAACAAATGAGTTATTCAGCAGGTTAGAGCTACTCAAAGAGTTTTACCTTGTCTGCCTGAAAGACATGCTGTTGCAAGCTGCTTGTGGAAGAAGATTTTGCAAGATCTAGCATTAGTAGAATGAAAATTTATTGTGCACATCAGGGCTAAGTGAAAGATCGACCCTCTCAGGAAGAGCGTGTCTTTGTGCTGCATCTGCTAGATAAAATAGGGAAGGGGGGAAAAAGGGTTGTTGAGGAAAGTTAGGATTTTCTGCATTGCTGTAATCTAGTGTAGAGAGAAAAGCCATACCACCCCAGTTGCTTCTGTGAATTCTTTTCTCATCTCTGTTGTGTGTTATCTGCTGAGTGTTTTCTTGTATGTCTGGCACAAACTGGATAGCGTTAGCTCAGTACTTCATTGCAGTACTTAAAAAAACAAACAAAAAAACATGCATAAGTGGGAACGAATCACTCTCACCTGGATAAAACTAATATTTGAAATAGGCTGTGTGAATATCTCATATAGGTCAGGGATTCTCTTGAGACCTCAGGACAATCAGGAAAAACTATCACTGCATTATGTAATCAATAATTAACACACAATCACATTAACTTTACCTGTATTGAATTAAAAAAAAGTTTGACTCTTCTGATATAGTTTTTTATTTCATCAGATTTGTTCTGCAAAGAGGAATGGAGCCATTTTCTTCAGCATTATGAACTCTGGGTAAAAAGTAATCATAGCCATCCTGAGTAGTTTACACTCGTATGCAATATTGCATACACTTTTTTTTGCGCTTTTTTGCATCTAAATACTGAAAAGGAAGTATTATGTCTTGTTTCATGTGGTCATATTCATGAAATACTGCTGTGATGCAAAAAAATAGTCTAGGTACAAAGTCTTCTTAAAGTGAAGCCGTCTAAAATAAGAATGACCTAGATTCACCCATTTAGACTGCACAGTGGTGGCTTTCGTGGAAGAAGAAGAAAGAAAAAAGACCTGGCCTGGTGCTAGAATAAAATAGATTTGATGTCCTGTTAGTCATTGCTGGTAATTATCCTGATTTCACTGTTGGAGTTTTTATATATCAATTGGAAGAAATACTGAAATAACTAAAGTCCAGTAATTCAGTCCTTTCAACATTGACTCTGATCATACTTAATGTCCCGTGGTTGCCTCTTTTTTATCTTACTTTAATGAGCTGTTTTACTAATCATTAACTCTTTAAATGTATGACCACGCTTTTAAATGTAATAGCTCTAAGAACGGTGTTTTTTTTTCTGATCATGTGAAGAATGAGGTGGAAATTTTTTTTACAGAATAATTAGTGATCATTTCTGTATCTGTTTATTGCTGCAAATATCTGTCATTATTTGGATTTAAACCTGAAGCGCTTGCGGCTTAATGCAAAAGTCTTTTCACAAGATTTTAATAAAACATTTTTTAAAAATGTTGGCATTGTTAATCTTGTCTGTAAATTCTGCCTCTGACAATTTCTCACTCCAATTAATAAAATCTTATATTTAAATAATATTTTCAATATTTGTTAATCATTTAGTATTTTGATTCTGTCAGTATCGCGATTTTATAATCCCTATATATATATATATATATGTGTGTGTGTGAGAACAGATTAGTGTGTGCCACTTGTAGGATTATAGAGGAATGGCAACATTTCACCACCTCAAATGCAAATGTACTGTATATAAATAAAAAATTATTATTTTTTATTGATGTGGGGAAAGACTTTTAAGAGATGGGGACAATTCATTGATGTATCGCGAGTCTTTTGTGTGGCAATTCATGTTTCACCAAGTATCACCGTATCCATTTTTTTTTTTTTTTTTTTTACATATTGTTGATTGTTTCTCCAGATACAAGGGCAAGTTAGCTATAAACCTTAAAAATGCATCTCGTATCATATGAGAGTGCATATCAACGTAATTGACCCAAATTAATGCTCAAATTATTCATTAAAGGATTTAAACTAGGGATGCACCGATGCCACCTTTTTTGGAAAACGAGTACTTGCATTTCAGTAACCGCTGATACCGTGTACTTAATAAAAACATGATTTAAATTTACAGAAACAGACGCGGAATTGTTTCGCATGTAATATGGCTCGTTGTACGAGTACTTTAGAAAATGTGGTATCAATGCCAATCCCAGATATCGGTATCAGTGCATCCCTAATTTAAACGCAATTAGTTGGTAACATCATTGTGCCATTTTTGTTTTTTATTAATTTTTTTCCTTTTTTTTTTCTTCAAGTTTTGTGCATTAACATTTTTTCACAGTTTTAAATAAAACTACTAAACATATCGCATATGGATTGAAATGCTGTTAATTATTTTATATATAAATAATTTATTTTTTTTGGCAAGATGCTTTGTGATGGAAAAGAACTAACATAAAAAACACTGTTGTGCACTTCCTGTCCACACCTATATTTATAACTCTGTAGATCACATTGTCTGTGGAATCTGAATGGTATTTGGTCGTGTTCCTAGTTTATGCAGAACATTTATAGCCTCTTTTATCAAAGCAGTCTCTCAGGCATGCTCTTGCTCATCATGCTCACCGCTCAGCTTAACATTGTCATTAAATATCACAGGAGTTGAGGTTCTGGTTCTGCTTAGCCTTGAGGTACAAGCGTTCTGTTTTCTGGTGAAAACATGAATTTAAGTTTCATTGCCAAGAGAGAGACAGCCTGAGGGATGAATAATCTGCAGCTTCCCCACTGTGAGTCTGGTACCGGTCATGCACAAACAGAGAGACATTAACAGAGCCAAACTCTCCTGCTTCAGTATGAAGAGAGTTGAAAGCCAATATTTCAGTCCCGCTATGATGGGTGACTGTGATTTTGTGATGTGAAATATGTGAGTGTTACATCTAATCATCTCATTTTATGGGAACTGCTCATTATAAGCAGAAAGCTTTATGGCGGTGATTGTGTTATCTGAAACTGATGTGCTGTACACTTTAATAAGGAAATTGTTCATTGTAATGGAACTAATGAGGCCATTAACATGGGGCCTAACACACTGATAGAAAGTGCTGATCTGATATTGACCTCCTTTTTTTTTTTTTTTTTCTCTCTCTCTCCCTTGTCGTGTCCCTGCGGAGGTGGACACCATGAACTATGTGGGGCAGCTGGCAGGTCAGGTGCTGGTGACCGTGAAGGAGCTGTATAAGGGCATTAACCAGGCCACGCTGTCGGGCTGCATCGATGTGGTGGTGGTGCGGCAGAAGGACGGGACCTACCAGTGCTCTCCTTTTCACGTGCGGTTTGGGAAGCTTGGAGTGCTGCGCTCCAAAGAGAAAGTGGTGAGTGACAATAGGATGACAGGTTATAATGGGAAGGATATGTTTTTTTTAAAAAAAAAAAAAAAAAAAAAAAAAAGCTCTTATATTCTCTCCTGTATTCTTGAATCTTTATATAGCAAGGTTGTCATGGTAACAATTTCTGCTTAACCCCACCCTGCTATCATGTTTCAAAGGTCGCATATGAAGGACATTATTTATAGCTTCCTACCATGTTTCCTTTCCCAAAATAAACAATCATCTGTCATGGGTTACGATTCCATCTTTTTATTGCACAGTCGCTCATATAAGCAAATGAACAATAGATCAAAATGTTGGGCCGAAGTTCCTGTCAGTTGTAGCGAGCCAGTCCTGAATGGCTCCCTGGTTTTAAACAGTAAAACAGGTTCAGTGAGTTTAAACGCTTTTTCAGCACTCGGCCCGTGGTGTGCCATTGTTACAAACCGTGTTACGAGTTTGCTTGAAATGTTTTATCAGCAAGAGTCAGTACTGAAACATCAGCTCTTGTTGTAGAATAGGAAAAAATAGATTATCTGCACTAGGGCTGGGCGATAAAATGATAACGATATGTATCGCGATAGACACGTGATCGATATCAATAAAAAATGTGTTCGATAAAACGTTCGATAATTTTTATTCTTTGTTGGAAGAAAACAGAGGTTGCGAAGCTTAGTTTGGTTGCTGTCATGCGCACTCGCTCCGCGACCGGCACTAGGACCCTGAAGTAGTTGTTGTTGGTCTTTCGGCTGCAAGGGGTCGCCACAGCGGCATATCCAGTCCGCACAACAACTTGGCACAGGTTTTACGCCGGCTGCCCTTCCTGCCTTTTCCGACGCTTCGCCGGATCTTATGTGAGTAATTACTGATTGAGTGTGTGTTGCTAGAACGTGGGTTTAATTGTGTAAACTCTTGTTCTTGGCGTGAGAGAGTTCTTACAATAACTCGCGTGGTTATCCTGCCTGTTCGCGCTATTTCCGCGTTTGGGTTTACCGTCCACGCTACAAGGGCTAACTGCTAGTCTTCTGGTCCGCCTCCGGTTACTCGCACGACTTTTTCACACGTGCATGCATATGGCTTTATATTCCTGCCACAATTCTGAGCGCGTAGTTTGACATTTTGAGAACAGACAAAGCACTCTATGCGCGTGTAGTGTCTCCACTGCGCGCTCAATAGCTCGATTCTGCGCGTGTAGTTTATCCCCTGCTTGCTCAACATGTTCTCCGCGCACGCGCGACTTCTTGATTCTGTGCGCGCTCGACTCTGTCTGCACGCGCGTGCAACATTTTTTTTCTGTGCAACATTTCTTTTATACGACGTGTCTTCGGTGAGTATTTAATTACTTATGTATTTTATTGAATTAAGTATTAGAAATACCTGTTTCGTTTATTGGAAATGAACCTAATTCAATAAAATACAGGCTTGCATTATTTTATTTTTTGGATCTGTAGTTGGTTCCTCAACTACATCAGACGTTCATAATAATAACAGAAAAAAACACTTGCCATAGTTTTGTCCTTTGT
>JAQQZS010000001.1:23746013-23758238 GCA_030068045.1 Platyallabes tihoni
TTTGGTTTTTTTTTTTTTTTTTTTTTTTTTTTTTTTCCTTTCCTTCAGTCTGAAAATGCAGGAAAACTGGATATGAAGGAGGAGCAACTGAAAGAAGGAGAAGCCACCTTGGAAAACGATCCCTGCAAGTAAGACATCACTTCCTGTCATATAACTTGCTGTTTATGTGGGTTAAAGGGCAGGTTTTTAGTATGGTTCATTACACACACACACACACACACACACACACACACACACACACACACACACAGGTGAAAGTGCAAACCAGATGTATCACATTGTGCTAACTGTTAAGGAGAAGTATGCATCGGATCTGATTAAACAACTGATAGAAAGGTTGTAAATCCAAAACCCAGCACTGCCAAGCAGCCAGTGCTGCCTTAACCTGCAACTGCTCAGTTGTAAAAAAAAAATAATAAATAAATAAAAAAAATTAAATAAATGTAGGATGCTCTGGAGAAGGGCGCCTGCCAAACGCCATAAATGTAAACGTTAATTCACTATAATTTTTCCCAAGCCGCTGACTGACTGAAAGTTTCTCAGATTTGCCAGGCAGTGTGCCAGCCTAGATTCTTTTAGACTTAAGCTCACTTTAGACTGAATGAGGAATGAGGGAGCGCTTGTAAATATTGTTCTCTGACCAAATGATTGCTGTTTGTACAGAGTGGAGTCCAGAGAATCGTCCAGCGATGAGGAAGGGAAGGAGGTGAGCGCAGCTGCTGCCTCTCTGGAGCGCGTGTCTCTGACTGAGCCCCAACCCCAGCCTCAACCTCAGCCTAGCACGCTCTCCTACAGGAAGTCTCTGCGCCTGTCTTCCGATCAGATTGTGAGTCTCCTTCACCTTCACTGCTCTACTGATATGAGCTATACTGTTCTTCAGCAAGTTGAAATTGCACAAACGTTACGATTTGTATGTCGTTCACTCATCAATACAGTTCTTTTGATCATTCTGCGCATTGATGTTAAGTGTGATTTTGACGGACACTGAGGTAACGAGTATAAACGCACTTTCTTTTTTCATTGTGGGAAGTTACGGTATTTAAAGCATGTCAATCTGTCAAGACCGACCTAACCTGAGGTACTATTGTGTTGCTCTAGAAGTTATAAAATGGTCTTATTAGTAATAGTTTTCTTTAGCCTGGTGAGCTACACCTACCCATAATCTTAAGGCTAATGTACTAATTAGTGAAGTGGCTGTAACCATGGAAACAAGCAGTAAATGGGATCACCATGGAGGTTATGATCTGATTAGCTGTTTATGTCTTTAACATCTGGACAGGTTTTTGACAACAGATAGCAGTGACGGTATCCTTTTTCAATTAAATAAATTGAAAATCATGAAATGTGGCTGAAAACTACTTCCTCTCATATGAGACGGCCATTTGACATGACGAGCAATCGACCTTTTTGGCAAACATGTTTACTCAACATAACCTTCGAACTTCCACAGTTAAAGCTTACTCACAACAGCTACCTGAATGTCTCGGTGGTTATTAATGGAAAGTCCTTCGAACGAGACAGCTTTTACTACATTTAACCACCTAAAATGTGTTAAATTGTGATTCCTATAAAAGACTTTGTAAATTAGTTTTTTCGTTAATCACTTAAATTATAGTATCTCCCTGGGCAAAGCAAAGCTTAAAAAGAGTTATTGTTATGAGAAGGAAAATCTGTTTGCTTTTATCCCATAGCTCCTGTGTTAATGGGTGTTAAAAAGCTCCAGCCTTTTAGGCTTTTCTAATCAATACGTCCAATGGTTCTTCAGAGTCCAGAAAAGAACAAAATCTTCATCTAATGCCCCATTAAAGGCTTTTCTGTGAAAATAAGTTGTTATCCATCCCACACGCTTTTGCTGCTGTTATTTAGCCTAATATGCAGCACAGTAAATCTTTTTAGAAAGGATTGTGTAATGGCTGTTTTTTTGATGAGAGCTCCCTCTCCTGGCTTCAAATCATATCAACCAATTAACTTTTAAAGATGATTGCATTAGTAGTTTTAGTATAATTAGGGACTATAGCTATTTTCCTATGTGCTTCATGTAGGAAGTTTAGAGCGTAACATTTCATACATTTCATACTGTTTTGCCCTGCCCTGTTTTAGTATTACGTGTACACTCGCAATGTAAATTTCAATTTCAATTTTATTTGTATAGCGCTTTTAGAAATTGTCATTGCCTCAAAGCAGCTTTACACAATCAAAAGAATTATTTAAGTTTGTATGGAATGTGAATGCATATGAATCAAAATGGTCAGTTTGTCCCTGGTGAGCAAGCCGTGGGCAAATGAGATGTGTGTGATATCATGTAAAGAATATCTCTGTCTCGCAGGCCAAACTAAAGCTGAAGGAAGGGCCTAATGATGTCACCTTCAGCATAACCACCCAGTACCAGGGCACATGCCGCTGTGATGGCACCATCTACCTTTGGCACTGGAATGACAAGGTCATCATTTCTGACATCGATGGAACCATTACAAAGTAGGTTCTTCAGTGATGCCGAAGCTGCATCTGTGTTTTATTGTGGAGAGCATGATAAAATGTAGTGTCATTGCTTTATTTTATTTGTTTATTTATTTGTTTGTTTTTTAAAATTTGTGCTGTGTGAAATATACTGACGCTAGATGTATTTACGGTGGAAAAGCCAATCAGTCGGAAATTATAAATCATGTTGAAAGAGATGCGTGAATGAATACCAGCTCACTACACTGCAGCTTGTAATTTCAGAAAAGTGTTTTCACCTGTTTGCTCAGTCTAATGGATACTGTCTTACTGAATAGTGCTGAACTTGATGGTGTATGCCGCACTAAAATTTAGCTCAAGACCCGTCTGGGGTTTTTCATGTTTTAACTGCAGCAGTGGTACGTAGATGTGATGAGCATTCATTATATTTAAAAAAAAGAAAAAAGAGAGTTCCTCTGTCTTTGTTCCCACTGAACAAGGAGCTGGCAACTTGGCAACTAAAAAAAAAAAAAAAAAAAAAGGAAAAGAAAGGAACATGAGTGGCACTTATTATTTCTGTAACATCAGTGTGGCAAGAGCAAGGCCGTGGATTCAAACCTGGCGGAGGACGTCACCATAATGAGCCAATTTAAATTCAGCTCCTCTGCACTCCTACCTGGGCTATGCACCAGATAATATGTTAAAATCAGGGAGAGGTTCCTCGTTAGCAGATTACATGGTTTAAGCCTCATCCAAAGAGCGAGTAAATGTCTTTGATTCTTTTTATTTTTTTTTGTTAACTCTTTAAAGAAGTGGCGGCACTTTTGTGGTTATATTTAGATACCAAGCTCTGGTTGCTTTGCTGACTTTTTGTCCGTGTGTTTACAGATCAGACGTGTTTGGGCAGATCCTGCCTCAGCTGGGGAAGGACTGGACACACCAAGGCATTGCAAAGCTTTACCACTCTGTAGCCGAGTGGGTTCATCACGGATGAATTACTCTTATTGCACTTTTTTAACACTTCATAATAAATTTTTTTCACATTGATTTGTATGATCATGTTTTAAATCCTGGTTCTGTTGTGACGCGCAGGAACGGCTATAAGTTTCTGTATTGTTCAGCGAGAGCTATCGGGATGGCCGATATGACTCGTGGTTATCTGCAGTGGGTGAATGACGGCGGCACTATTCTCCCCCGGGGTCCCCTTATGCTTTCTCCCAGCAGCCTCTTCTCCGCATTTCACAGGTACCTCACTTTTGCTGCCGACACAAAAAAATAATAATTTTGCACTATGAGTGCAAGTTTGTGTTTGTGCGCCACTCCTTTTCCTCGATAGCAAGACTAACCAGTTGAGGGCATGTGGAAGCTTGGTGTATGTAGAACAGGGCATTTAGGGCTTTTCCTAAAGCATGTTGCAGCTGTGTGATTGTGAAACTAGTGCTATGGATTAGAGAGAGCTAGTTAGTGGGAACTGGCAAATGACCAAATGACCACAGTTTTTTTTTTTTTTTTTTTAACAAGGAAAATTACTCTTTATATCGTATTGTCAACATGTGACATTGAGTGAGTTGTAAGTGTACTGAAATTTATGTAATTTTTTTCTTTTTTCTTTCTTTTTTTTCTCTTTTTACAGAGAAGTGATTGAGAAAAAGCCAGAGATTTTCAAGATCGAATGCCTTACTGACATCAAGAACTTGTTCCAGTCGAACAAACATCCCTTTTACGCTGCGTTCGGGAACAGGACCAACGTGAGTTGAATTGTTCTCGACTCTGTTTGCATTTTTATTGCCTGCCAGTGGCAAGTACGATGCATGGATTCGGGATTGAGGTGTGTGTCGTCCGTCATGCAACAGCGTCAACAGGGTGGCAGGATGATTGAAAAAAAAAAAAACAACAACAATATGGCAGTGTATCATAATTAAATTTGATGGTTCAAATATTGCTTATGGCAAAGACTGTATTTGGGGCTGTCAAGCAGAATGGATATATTTATAATATTGGGAGAGTTATGGGGAGACAGTTGCACACATGGAGTACTTGTAATTGCCTGCAGAGGGCAGAATGCTTAGCAGACACATGGCAGTACTTCCAAGGAGCAAAATTCAGTCGCTCTGTATTCTTTCGTTTTTTTTCTTTCTTTAACATTCATTAACGAGTTAAAAAGCACAACCTTAGTTTAGAATACTGCTTGCTTTAGGATAATTAACAGGATTAGATGATCAGTTATTCAGCACGTGGATAAAAAAGTGATAAAATATTGTACTCATCATCGTGACCATAAGAGTCCTTGCGTTGGCGATACTCTGCCTGGGTGGAGGGTGTCAAAAATTATTGCCACCTTTCGCCGACATGATTACATCAGTTTTTCTGTCCGAAACATGTCTTGTTTATGTTCTTGATGGAAAGATGTTTTGTAATTGTTTCAATAGTCTGTCATGTAAGTCTGGCTCGCCTTTTTTTCTTCAACAGGATGTTTTTGCCTATAAAGAGGTTGGTGTGCCTGTTTGCAGGATCTTCACCGTCAACCCTAAAGGAGAGCTCATTCAAGAGCAGACCAAAGGAAACAAAACCTCGTAAGCATTCCCACATCATACGTCTGCAGTGCTGCAATCGAATTAACCCTTAGAACCCAGTTAAGGCTGTTTACGGCATTCAGGATTTAGTGTTCCTCGTTTTGTAGCCCTGTTATTCTTAGTAACAAGCAAATAAGGTTTATTCAAGTTAAACTGACAGCATCTTTCTACTCACTTTGTTGGATTGAGACCGCAAGGAATCCAGTTAACCCAGTTAAATCCGACTTAAAAACTTACTGTATATTACACTAAATGTTTTAATTTTAAAGTTTTTCAGTACAATGATTTTGAGTTCCTGGATGTGAAAATTCTTGCTACACGTTGTATAGGTAATATTTTATTTCTTTGGTGTTTGAGAGTACAGCTTGAGACTACATCATTTTTCAGACCACATACTCATAAATTCAAAGCACTTATTTCGCTGACAACTCTTACACAAACAAACATGCGCTGGATTGCGGGTTGCACATGCACCAGATATGCAAGGTCAAGTTATGATGATAATTTTTTTTTTTTATTAGTTTCACTGTAGACACCTGAATAATTCATTGCACTTATTGAATTACTGTGCTTTAAAGCAGATCGCTGAATAACAAGCTGGAACTTAAAGGGGTCCAGCTTATTTTTCTCTGTGCATCTGCTAAATGGCTTTCATGATTTCTATAAAGTCTCTCGGTTATGTTCTGGAGCCTTCTGGAAGGCGAGGTGTCTTTACGTCTGTGTGTGTGTTTGCTGTTTTTATCTGTGCAGGTACAGCAGGCTGAGCGAACTGGTGGAGCATGTGTTTCCACTGATGAACAAAGAACAGAGCTCGGCGTTCAGCTTTCCAGAGTTCAGCTCGTTTTGTTTCTGGAGGCAGCCCATCCCTGCGATCAACCCAGACGACTTGCTTTCATAAGGCTCAGCAAGCTGTCCGTCACTGTCTGTCCACCATCATACGGACCGAAGCAATTATTCCTGTAAGATTCGTGTGTAGTCTTCACAAATCCAAAAGTACCTGTTACCTGTAGCTGAACTCGAACCAGCTGAGGCGTATTCTGTTGTAAAAAAAAAAAAGGATTATATAAAATCCATCTGCACATCTAAGAACTGAACGATGCCTCGTCGCCCCTCTTTAATCTAATGTCCATGTTGAATTGTGGGGGAGGTGATGGGACAGTTTTTCCCCTCATCATCACACACATCAGGGATATCTAAAGCCTGCCCGAGTGTTAAGGCTTCTAAAGAGATACTCTTATTTCCAAGTTTGTGTATGTATGTAAGTGTGTGTGTGTGCGCCGGAATATATGGTAATTACTTAAAATAAGGGTATCATAGCCTTAGTGCTGGTCTTTATGATGATGATGGACAATTTAACAAGGTGTTTTGTTTTGTTTTGGCCCTCCGGGACCAGCAAAGGTATTCAGCCCTGCTGTGGTGGTCCAGCGTAGGCTGGTGTTTACAGTCCTGTGGCCTCAGCGCTTACCGGTTACTGTGTGGGTACAATGACACAGTGTGTGTGTGTCTTTAGTAGGAAACAGGAAATGAGTCATGTGGGAGAACATGTAGGATCAAAGATCTAATTAACAGATATTTATTTACAAATGCTAATTTATTTTGTTCTCTAATAAATAACTATTTAGTGGTAAGTTAATTCTAATGACTAACATGCACTGCCTCTAATATGCGGTGAAAGAATTCCTGTCTGATTGTGTCCGTCTGTGATGAGATCTGATCAGACGCTCTCTTGAATGCTGATGCTGCTATCAAAGTCAGCCTTGGCCGGTGGTTAATCGCTCGCTGGTTTATCGTTTCACAGCACCTTCAGTCCGATGGTGCATTTAGGCGTGTAGTTCTGCTGGAAAAGCCCTGAGCCCCACTGAGCAAGGCTTCCATCTGTTTTCCAGGTGTTTTCCACTCATTAACATTGTCTGGCTGCTTTCTATAACGCCTTACCGATCGCACTTTCAGCAGCATCCAAGAGAGCGCCACGGATCAGTTTGCAGTTAATGAAGGGATTGCCTTATTGTTGGAAGCTTTTCAGCAGTCTTTTTTTGCGTGGAAGCTTTAAAAGCTTTTTTTTTTTTTCATCATGAGACTAAAAATAAGACTTGAGTGTTTTTGAACTGCACTGCAGGTAACTCACCCTCCTTAATTTGTCTAAGCAAAGAAATAGACCCGAGTTGCTAATGGATTTTGATTTCCCAAGACGACTAGTCCTAATGTGTTCTGATTTGTAGCTTTAACCTTAGTTGATTAGTATGAAGCAGTTTTAAGATTTGAGAAACCTTTAGGTCTATAGATAAATATAGGTGGTTGTTTTTTTTTTTGTTTTGTTTTGCACAGGAAGATGGCTTATAAGCATGGTCTAGAAGTTAAAACTCTGTAATGGACAAATTTCAGTGTTTTGGAAGAAACAGACAGCAGCTGTTTTTCAAAAGGAGTGTCCCTTATTATCTTCCTGGCTGATGACTAACTGATTATTTTCTCTGGCCAAGTGAAGGAGCATATCCTTGTCATGAATAGTTAATCTGCAAATGCTGGTCTTTTCCTCTGTGTAACAGAAACGGTGTAATTACAGTGTATTATTTGTCTCTAGGTTCTCCTTTTAAATGTAGGCGTAGGTAGGCATGCACACCGACTTGGAGCACAAGTAATTTATTTGCCATAGAATATTTGCATAAGGGAACAATTGTTCATTTGGGAGTTGTCTGGTTGTTTAATTTGTTGATACACAAATGTATTATCACATTTGTACTGTTTTTTTTTTTTTTCGTCTTTATGAAGTGTAAAAGTATGAAATCTGTCTGTTAATGATTAACAAAGTGATCCCATTCTTTCTATGAAAGTAATACTTCTTGTGTGGGATGGACACACTCATCTATGGTTATAAAAATGTAAAAAAAAAAAAAAAAAAAAAAATACAAGTACTTTATTTAGAACTGATCATTTATTGTTCATTCCTCTTGCTTTCATGCCCTTAATTTTATATGCTTTTATTTGGTGACGTATGCGCTTTGTGGTAAACCTGTCTCTAAGATTGTATTGTTGTTTGAAAAATAAAAAATAAAAAGAAGAAAATTTCTGCATCTGACCATTCTAGAAAACCTTTAAGTGGATACTTACTGTATGGATTTATTGTTTTGGAAAATGACATGAAAAACTATTAAAATGCATTTATTATAAAAGATTGATAAACTTTCTTTTCTTTTTTGTTTTTCTTCAGGAGAATGTTTAGGATTGGAAGACAAAGGTAGACAGTGGTGAGGAAAAGGGGTACAGGCAAGTGAGTGGTAGGATGAAATGAATGCTGAAGAGGGGTGCAATTCAATTCCATTTGGGAGATTATCAGCAAACATATTTTCCTTCATTTGCGTAAAATAAAAATTTTATATTTTCGTGGGGTTTTCTTTGCCCCCTTTATTGTCTTATCTAGCAGTGATCAATACATAGGATGGAAAAGCCAAACCATAGGTTTCAGAGTTTGTATAAAGAGTGGAAATGGGGGGGCATTTTTTTTTTCCATCCTGTATCCCATGAACACGATTGTTTGGAATTCCTGAAATTGCTTTACTCAGGAACTTTACAAATCCAGCTGTTCTATTCAGTGTTGGATGAAATAGTAGAGCTTGTTATGGCAGTTTACAGTCCAAATCCAAACAAACCCTTTAATTCTTTCTGCAGCTGATTGTTGAGTCTTGCATTTAGCCCTTTTATCTAATGCAAAATCATTTCTACCCCAAACCTTCCCCTCAGTAACTGAAAGAGCTTCATGCTGCTGCGTTGTCCCTAATTTTTTGATGTAGACTTTGCCATTCCATTAGATGATGTCATAGATTATAAAAGCTTTTACCACAGCATTTGTTGACTGCTCAACTCTGGTCAGTACTGTAAGTATTAATGAATTTTCTTATAGCAGCATGGCTTGGGCAGTGGCTTCGGTTTTATATTCAAGAGCTGACCGTGTGAGATGGTTTCTATAGTATTGACTATAGACTATAGTGAGTAGTCCTTGTTCAGTTTTGGCATATGCAGATTGGAATCAGATTGATTTCATGTAGTCTGAACAGTAAAAAAAAAAAAAACTTATCAGATTTATCCAGTGATGGTTTGAAATCAGATTCAGATTGTATTCCTAAAGACGTGTTTTAGTTTCATGTGCTATCATGTGGTATGGGACATGGATCCATGGTTGAAAAATGAGCTCGGGAAATCTGGGGGAGTTCGTGCAAAGTCTTTTTTTTCCCCCACTTTTGACACTTTTACGGCTAAGTATGTAAAAGCCACACCCTTAAATTTTTCATGCAGCTAAATTAACCATATTTTCAGGAAGAGCGCCCTGATTTAACCATAGTATGGAAATGGAGAACAGCAGTCTGTGGATACAGGATAAAGTAAAATGACAGCTCTTTTGGGGGTCAGTACAGTACATCAGTACAGTACAGGCAAAGATTGAGAGAATGTACAGAAACGGCGATATACAGTATGAGGAAATATGTGAGCCTCCAGCGTCATTCCCACGACAACCAATACAGATAGGTTTGACAATGTATCGGATTTAGGCTGCCAGTCTGAACAGAGCCGAATCCTATCTGGTCACTTTCAAATAACACTGTGTATAGTCAGTCCTGAAGATCAGATTTAGTTCAGCCTGCAGTCTTGAACAAGCCCTTAGAGACTTGTGTCACACAAATAGATTAAAAAAACAAACATGTAATTGTTGATCTAATGAGGTTTTCTGTGTAGAGATGTTTATTTTACATTGATGGAAGGAGTCTCCAGTGTCTGCATTTTCTAACAATTAGAGGTAAAGCTGTAAATGCAATTTTAAGATATTTTTTTTTGGTAACATGACAAGCTGTGTTTTCTCTTCAGGAGGGTACAAAAGACACTGGTGAGGGAATGACTGTTATAAGGGAAGTGATAACAAGAACTAATATGCTCGACAGACATTGCACAGCATTAAATGTAACTAGAAATAATTGACATTTTTCATTAATAAATAAAAAAAAAATCTTTGGTTAATTCCTATGGTATAAGAGTAATAAAAGAACATTGGGAGGTGCCGTCTTCATTGTGGTAATGTCACACCATACACTCATTTATTATAGTCCTATGACAGTATGGAATTTTTTTTCCTTACATATAGCAAAGGCATTTATAACGCTGCTTATTCATTTGTAATGAAATGATTCAATGCAGTCTGGTGTGTTGATTATGTTTGAAGTCGCTCATGATAAACCACCCTTTTATATTAAAAGGTTCAAGGTAACTAAAAACATTATACAAAGAAAATAGGCTAAATATCTTAAATACACTGTGTGGCACTTCTTCTTCCTGAAGATTCTTAAGCCAAAGCCAAGCAGTGATTTCCTTGCGGTGAGGTCTAAGCTCTCCACGGGCTGCCTTGTCAATGTGGAGAGCTGCACAGCCAGGCAGTCCTCTGTAGCATGTGTGCTTTTTTCTTCTTCCTCCCCTTTTCCCTGGGTGTTATCTGTGAACCTGAGTCGAGTAGAGGAAGACACCGCTGAACGTTGAGAGTAGCTCTTTGGCCTCAGAGAGGGCAAGCGTGCCAGCTGTGCGCACTAGCGCAACTCGATCTCCTGCACGCAAAGAGAGCACGAGGCTGAACGAGACAGAGCTGCCGCACTGACAAGGCCTTGATGCGCGCTGGTCGTTCTGTCCTCCGTAACCTGCTGAATCCAGCTTGTGTACACTGCGCTCAGACACAGAGAGCACAGCCTCGATGCGCTCATGCCGCGGAGGTGTCAGCACGGCCGAGACTAGATAACGACCGGTCACTGGCACCGTGAAGATACCTGCAAAGCAAGCAGGAGGAAATTATTGTGTTGCCAACTAGGACATGTACTGGCTGCTTTGTCCTAAGAATCTTTGTCATTGAAAAAGCAGATCTGAGACTTTTTAAAAATAATTTTTTAAAATACCTGTTTGTGGATTGTAGTGCCCTCCGTCATTAACTAACACTTTATTAAACTGGATAATGCCAAAGTCTCCCAAATGCGCCTGTTCTGTGAGACCGGCTGAAAATGAGATCGGCTCTACAAACATGTTTCTCTCAGGTGACACTGTAAAAGAGGCATAGAAAAAGTGGTGCTTAGACTGAAATATTCTCCATTTTAAAAAATAACCTGTTATTGTGGTGAAAAATAATGTGTATGCATATAGTAATACATTTCTATTGACTTTACCTGGGGTAGCAACAAGCCTTTGTGTGGGATTCCATAAAGCTCGGGAAGCTAATAAAGAAAAAAAAAAAAGGACTCATTGATTAAGGACAAAATAAACAATGAAAGTAAAGTTGGATATGAGGGTGAGTCAAAAATTTTCCACATTCTGGTTATATTAAAATAAACAAAAATGACCAAAAATTTCTGTCTTATCAGCGCTTTCTGTTTAAGGCTACTGTATTCCCAATCACTGCTGTGCAGGTGTGAACAGGTTAGATCAGTTAATTTGTAACTGCGGTGCGAGCGAAAATGGATGCCCCACTTATGAGTTGCACGCTGCTTTAGATTTTCTGTGATCTGAAGGTGTAACAGGAGCCAAAACAACTCACAGAAGAGCATAAACAGAAGCGTTTGGATATCTGCAAATAAAATTTGGACCGATACTCTAAGGAAGGTGAAGGTTTCTTAAAGAGAAATGGTAATGGAAACATTCTTAATCGGCGACCAAGAAAAAGTTCAAAAGTCAAACCATCAGCTGGAAAATTGATGCTTACGGTTTCCTGGGATTCTCAAGGGCCAGTATTGAAACATTATCAGGAAAAAGTTTCAACAATCAACAGTGCTCGTTATAGTGAGATGCTTAAGCGCCGAAGGATTAAACGCAAAGGACAGCTATCTAAGGGTGTTGTAATCTTTCATGACGATGCACATCCGCACACTTCTGCCCACACTGTCGCCACTCTGCTGTTAGGTGTTACAGCATCCTCCCTATAGAGTCCTGGGCCCGTATTCACAAAGCTTCTTAGAATTCTCTCAGAGAGCTCCTATCTTAGCTTAGAAAGTCCTAGCTGGGAGTCCTAGATTAAAAGTGATTTAGGAAACCTCTCAGAGCAACTCTGAGTAAGGAAAGTACAAAAACTTTCTAAAAACTAACTTTTACTTTATCTTAGTGAGGAGGTGTGGTTGACCCCATTGCTAGGGATGATGCAGCAATTCAAGGATTGTGATTGGTTGATAAAAAATAACCTCTGACCTCTGTAAAGGCCTTG
>JAQQZS010000001.1:23758338-23774989 GCA_030068045.1 Platyallabes tihoni
GAAACTCTTAAGCCTCTTAAAAGTCCTCCTCTCTACACTTAACAATTTTTACCTTAGGAGCTGTTTTTAGGGCTAAGTTGTTTTGTGAATCATTTTTATCTTTACTAAGATTTAGTCCTAAATTTAAGGGGAAATTGTCGCAATTCTAAGAATTTTCTTAGAATTTCGTCACTAGGAGCAACTTTTAGGCTTAAGAACCTTTGTGAATACGGGCCCTGATCTTTCTCTATCAGACTTTGATCTTTTTGGTCCCTAGAAAGCAGCCTTACGAGGACATAGATTCACTTCTGATGAAGAAGTGAAGACAGCAGTGCATTTGCAACCTATAACATTCCATTTAATGAGGAAATATGAAAACTTGTTGACAGATAGACAAAGTAATGCTTTTGTCTTTTTTAAAATTTTACTTAAATATATTCTACAGCTAGACTGCAGATAATTTTGAGTCACTCTCCTATTTAGCTCGGCTACGGAGACAAAAACTTTTTACCTGCTATCGGGTAGGGTTTATATGCCACTGGATTTATGGGAAGATGGCCTGTGGTGGAGATGCAAGATAAGGATGTAAACATTTTTTTTTAAGTTAAACCATACTGTACATATATATATAGCAGAAACTGATAACTTGTGAGATCACTGACCTGGTGCACCTGCAAATCCGGAGACGGGTTTGCCTAACTCATGGGATCCACGCTCCCGTCGTGAGGGGACTCTTTGTTCGTATCCAGGTGGTCCAGCCACTCCAGTCACGACAACTGGTATATGAGGCTGTAGGTGTGGGGTTGAAGGCCGCGGAGGAGCGTAAGGCTGGTGTGGGATTGAGGGCTCGCCATGTGGCTGCCGTTGAACTGGGTAGGAAGGAACAGGCACTGGCCTTTGTGGAATCAGCAAAGGAATGTGGATCTCAGGAATATGTGGCCTCCTCGGTGGGTAGAAAGTCCTGGAATCAGGAACTGTGCTCGGTTTGTCAGGCTTCACTTGCACTCCTGAGAAAGAGAGGATTGAGAGATGTGACTCATATTCTGTGGGGAAAAGCTGTCAGATAAAACTCTCAGGCAGCAAATATATGAAATTGAAATGGATAAATCAATCCTCACAAATGAAAAATATGAAGGGGTGGACTAGATGACTAATCTCATGAGGATATGCATTTGGGATGTAACGGAATACGAATGCGTTATACAGGTTGAACAGACATTTAACAAAGAGATATGAATATGGAAAGTAATAGGAGGTGCACTGTTCTTTCTTTTAAGAAAGCTTGGCACAAAGGTTTACAGAACATCTGGTTAAGACTAGATGTGGGCTTCAGGACTGGGATCCCACAAGACAGCAAAAAAAGTCAACCAAGCAGAAGGTTTTTTAACAGCAATTTTCAATCTCAATCTAGAGACTGTTTCCTTAGAAATGAAATGCAACTATAATGTTTATTATAAAGGGCAAAAAAAATTTCACCTGTGAATTTAGCCAAGGGGGGAAAATATCCCTTTAGTGGCTAAATTTTAACTACCATCAGCAGTCTCACACTGTGATGTTTCCTCAACCTAGCATGTGCTGTTCATCACACAGGGGTTTACTCAACACTGTAATTGCATCTTTGTCTTCCTGCTTACACCAGGCATGAGTAAAACAAAGCCAAGGCTAAAATCCTAAGGGTTCTCTTCAAACAGGCTACCAACGACCGCTTTCCTGCGTCACCGCTGTTCGTAACATCAGGTATCTCAGAAACACACACGTAAGGCACTTTTCCCATGAGATAATTGCTATCTAACTGTTTCCCATGGGGACTGCTTGGGACGCAGAGGAAATCACGGGCTACTTTGTGCCATGGCTCAGCATACTACACACAGATGTGGCATCTTAACCAACAGTGACACACTAAACTACTGTAAAGCCCAAATTAGTCCTGTTTCTGGTAATTTAGCTTCCTGTATGATTCAGTTTCCCGAATCCAATTCATCCTGATAAACACGACCAACTGTACTGGATAATGAATATAATGTTCTGGGAACAGGATTGATGAACGCTGGTATAAAAGCATGCTTTAGGCAATAGTCTTGACTCAGATACACTGCTTGTTTATGGAGAAGAAACTCGATCTTGGGAGGCTCTTGAGAAGAAACTCTTGATCTAGGGAGGCTGTGTTTACAAATTACCAAGATGGGATGACAAGATTGGGATAATTGAAATTGAGAGAAAATGCTAGGTCTAGTTTCATCCATTAGTTCAGAAGGCAAAATGAAAGAAAGAAAGAAACTTTTTCCACACACACACACACACACACACAAACACACACAGGTGTTATTAACGTCTACCGTTCTGCACTATGCCCTAATAACCAGACCTCAGAGAAATAATCTCACTCTTGTCCTGATCCAATCTGAAAACATCCAGATGGATCTCTGAACTCTGACTCCGAACTTTGACCCTGCTTTTATTGATCTCTCCATAGAGAAATCACTTATAGTAATGCTACAACCCTTCTCAAAGCCAACGGCTGCTTGATTCACCTCCACCTCCTTGGTTCAATCCACAGCCGCACACTGTGAGAGAGGGGAAGAGAAACTTTTGGCATTCTATACTAGCAAGATATCAATCAGCAGGAAAAGAAAGACAGGAACAAGGATGATAAAGATTAGATAAGCTGAATTACACAGCATGTCAGGCCATCTTGGGTCATATTTTCAAGCTCCTCCATTGCAGAATTTAATAACTATCAAGTCATTGTCTCCAGTATTCCAGTATGAGCTGTGAGACTATTAATCCGTTGGTCTGGCTGATGACCAGAATCTTCAAATAGGTTGAGAATTATTAATTCATTAAAAAAAAAAAAAGATTCATTTTGCTATAAAAATTGCAGAAGAGCATCAGATTTTAGAAACCAAACCACATGCTTCCCAGCAGATTGTGTTGTCACGGACAGAGCAACTGTATGAATTATTCCCAGAATTGCACAATGGCGTACCCCTGCCCCAGACGGCTTGCCAGAAGGAATGAGTAATCCTTAAGACCTTGCAAAAGCAAGCCCAGTTGTCTATTCGGCTGCGGTATTTCATTCGTTTTGCCTTTTTACACCCTTATAGAGCTACAAAATCGGTGCTGTCTTTCCCACACTGTTTTAGTAATTATACAGACCAATTATTATCTACAAAGATCGTAGTCACAATGCACTGAGATTAGGGTTCATACTTAAACAACAACCTTCCGAAGACAGATACAAATACAAGTAGTGTATTTGTGTTATACCTCTAATATAATTTTTATGTGAATTTAATCATTTGGACTTGAGCCTGGACATAACCTTCATGCATGCTTAGGACTGAGAGTACTTGATATCCACCCTGGAATAATGACATCAGACTTTACAGGGAGGCTCCCAGGAATCATGCATGCAGGCGTTACATCACGGACGGCTCCTAGCCCAACATCTGCACTCGGGTGGGGTAGTGAGCCTGCTTTACAGCACCGCACATCCAGAGGCCCAGTCCCAGGCTCTGCTGGTTAATAAAGACCAGACCTACACAAGCAAACACATACTGAACATTCTACATGTTCCCAGAGTCTGTGTTGGGGAAAGAAGAGCATGACTAGGAAAGGACCACACAACTCATGAGCTCGCAAAACTAAAGAAAAGGAGGAGAAGGATAGTCACTCATTCATCACCCTACACAAATAGCTGTGCAATACGTGTCAGGGAGTTTAAATAAAACATAGGAAATTTTTAGTTAGAGTCAAGTTAACCCTACACACACCATGATGTATGCTTTTAATGAGTATGCTCATTTCCATAGCAGCGCAGATCCCACCATTGTGTAAGACCTTTATTATTTTCAGACACTACAGCAAGTAACCAAACCGTATCATAAACAGCATAACAATATTGCATAAGTATTACCCATCACTTGTTAATAAGAAAGGCATGATTGTATTTCGCTCCATTTCAATGCTTGCAACTCTTATTTTTCTATGTCTATTGAGGCCTCTTGCTTTTCTGCAGCCCCTGGGAATTGTAGCCTTATAAGCAAGCCTGTATCTCATCATAGCACATGCATTATGGGCACTCGTTACCTGGAGAATGAACCCCCAAAAATTTGAATACCAGGTCTGGTTTAGTTGACAAATCACGTGGATGGATGTGAGTCATGAAGATAAATCCTGACAACTGAAAGGGGAGTCATGATTTCGTTGTGTGGCAGCAGCCCAATTTCCATTTAGGAGCTTTTCCAAGCCTAACAAATCCTGCACAGTTTTCCAATCCGTATCTTCATTTTTAAATAGTAAAAACAGTCCCACTGTTCCAGTGGGGTTAAGACAACATCAATTATAATTTGATAGAAATGTTGACACTATTACAATCGATCATACAAAGCATTAGGCATGATGCAGGAAGGAATAGTGCAAGGAAGCAAAAGATGACGTAATGTAAGGCCCATATCGGAGGTGTGTTCTCTCTCCCCAAAATAAAAGTGTTGATTCGGTGAGTGGGGTGGCGTTGGTGGGTATCTGATGATATTACGTGCTATCATAAGGTTAACATAAAAGTTCTGCTGTTTGCAATTCGTTTTAGCACATCACTTACAGTTAACCTGTGGTTTTGCATCACTTACCTTGCTGAGTCTTAACATTTTGCAGGTGGCGCTGAAGGTTGCTGATCTCTCTGGAGTGCATCTGCAGTGTTGAGTTCATTTGAGCCAAGTTTCTCTCCAGACCCTCTTTCATATCCTGAACTTGAGTTCTCTCATAATTTCCCTTCCCACACAACTCTTCTAGTGTAGTAATTCTGCTGCCTAGTGCAGAGATGCCTTCAGCTACACCTTGTGCCTTCTCCTTGCAAAGGGTCAACTCTGCAGTCATCTGGGATTCCAGGCTATGTAGTCTGTTGCTAAGCTCCTCCACTTGACTGTGGCTTGGTTTAGTTCCCTCGTGGGACACTGGTGGTACCATTGATTGTATCTGAATGTGTTCTGAACGGGTCTGTGTTCCGTGGCAACAACTAGAGTTCATGTTTTCAAGATCTTGGCTAAACCTGCTCATGACATCTCCTAACCCTGTCACAGATCCAGTTAGACCACTCACATTATCCGTTAGAGGCTTCAGCTTGTTCTGCACATCCTGTATGCTAACACTGTTCTGTTGATTCTCAAGCTTCAGATCATCGACTTCGGCTTCTAATTCTCCAAGCCTCACTGCACTGTTTTCAACATTGGTGCTCAGGACATCCAGTTGATTTCTACACTGCATCACATCATTTGTAATACTCTCCAGACGACCTAGATGTTGAGGATTCACTGATGGACTTGATTTGCAGTCAGTGGAGCATATGTTCTCAACAGCATTTAGCCTCAACTCCAGCCCCTGAATTACAAACTTGTTTGCATTAACTTGATTTTGCAGAGCATCAACGGATTCGCTGAACATCCCTGGGAAGGACGTGTTACTTATTTCGATCAGCATGCTTGTAAAGTCTTCCTGTAAAGAATTCAGCTTCTCGTTCAAGAGTTTCTGGATCATTGCTGCCTCTTCAGCTAGAGCCTTGGTTAACTTCTCATCCACATAGAAGCAGTAGGTTTCTGCGTTCCTCTCGGTCGCATTCATTCTGGCTTCAAGCTCATCCATGCGAGGGCCAAATATATCGTCCAGCTTTAACGTGGACAGATGTTCCAGTTCGTTGTCCACACGGGCGTTTAAGATCTGATGAGCATCTATCAGTCGCCCAAGTGTTTTTTGTAGATCATTGCCATCCGCTTTAAATGGAGTCGTTTGCCTGTGAGTGCGCACCAGTCCATCGGACATAACCATACCCAGACGTATCTCGCGCATCTCCTTCCTGAGCTCAGCCTCCTGGTTTCCCAGTAGATTTGTCAGATTGTCATAACTATTCTTCAGTCCCTCCTTATATATTTTCTGAAAAGAAAGTATCTTTTCATCACATGCACCCTTCAGCTTTTCTACCTCATCCTTCATGTCCACAACCAGCTCCTTCTTTAATTTCTCAAACTTTGTATCAATGTAGGCCTGAAGGATATCAATGTCCGAGGAAGCACCAGCAGCAATCATTGGTCCCTGAGAAGCGTCCATTAACATTCGGATCTGTCCACTGTGTCCAGTCACAGCTTCCCGCAGCTCCTCGATTGCCTCGTCCTTGCTTTTCAGAGCATCTGTCACATCATTAAGCCTGGCTAGCACTTTTTCCATACCCCTGTCCTCGAGTCCCCTTGTGGCCTGGTGACCATCCAGATGCACCAAGCTTTCCTCTATACCTCCTGTTTTTGCGCTATCTTGCACATGCATGTTGGTGAGGAGCGTGGCAAGCATTTTGCTAGTGTCCTCCTGTATATCAGTACGTAGGTTTGCAGTCATGCTAGTCATAGCTGCCTGAAGATCCAGAACTGTCTGAGACAGGCGTTGCACTTCTTCTTCCAGTTGACGAGTTTTCTCAACTCCACTGTTGGGGTCGTGACGCCACGTCTCCTGTCTCTCTGGCCCTATCACAGGAAATAAGATATCAATTGGATCATTCTAATCAGAACATACTGTCTGTATGTATATAAATGTATGCATGCCAAATATTAGATATTATATAACATACTATATAATTTGTAACCGAGAAAGAAGACAAAAGTTTGTGACTATCTTACTTTGTGAGTTTCGTATGTATCCATTATGAGGCTGAGGATGTGGCTTTGGTTGAGGTTTAAGTAACATCTGCCGATTTGGGGTGCCTTTTAGTTCCCTGCAGTCTGGACCTTGATATCCTGGGCAGCACCTCCATTCCAGTTCAGTTACAGTCTTATAGGAGATCCGGTAACTGGGTTGGAAATGGGTCTGATACCTGGAAAACGGTAAAGATTTAATGCCAACAAATTGAATCATGCTGTTATCAAAAAAAATGCATAACTTCACAATAATGAGATATCTACCTAATATCACAAATGCTACAGTATATGCTGTGATGTGATATAAGTCTTGTTAACAGACTATGCAATGCCATTGCCAGGTTGGCCGCGAACTTTTATCTAGTGAGCCCTGCACAAAGCGGTCCTTAAAAGTAAAAGGAATCAGAAATCATATATCTCACTTCATATATATACTGTAGTTTCTGAAACAAAAATATATAAAATTACATAGGTATTTTGGGCATTTCAAAAGTAATGAAATAATTTGATTAGACTTTTTGCAGTGTAAATTAAAAAAACACTCCTTGGCAACTTCAACAAGTCTAAAAACATTTCCCTAAAACAAACTGATTGAACACAGTCACACACACACACACACACACACACACACACACACACACACACACAGACAAAAAAAGCCTTCAGTTCTGTAAAAAAATGTTCTTTGGTGTGTTCATCTGAAACAATTGTTGAAGATGAAACATAGAGAACCCTACAAAGCTCTTTCCAAAAATGCTCCAAGAGGACCTTCCTTAGACTGCTAGAACCATTACAGTCCTTTTATGTGTGTTAAGTAATTATTTAAAATCTGCTGATTCTTTCACAAATCTGCATAAATGCACTTGGTTCTCAACATACACAATTACGTAACTGGAGAGTAACATAATAAACCCCGGTGATACAGTGGATTGCCTTTAGTGGTAAAAAAAAAAAAAAAAAACAAGGAAAAAGGAAATGGCATCATTTCCTGCGATGAGGTTGGGGCTGGGTCAGTTTTCACATCTGTGAGTGCAATTATGGACGAAAAATAATGCATGTTCCCACAGAAATCTCCCAGATAACAAGCCATATTCTATTCATTGTAACTTTTCGTTGTAACAAGTTTTTAAAAAACCACGAAAGACACCTCATTATGAAATCTGATACGGAACATAAGGTCAGACCTGCATGAACTTTCGTGTTATTTTCCCCCTTCGTAAAGGCGAACAAACTATTGTTTCTTTGCGATTCTTAAACAATATACACTGCCAATCAAAACAACACAGTGCCTTTTTCGTTGTTCATCGTTGTTAGATATTCTAAAATGTGACCAAGCAGTAAGTATAAGTAAAGCATGAAATGTTTTGAGTCCTACTTTTAGGCGTAACAAATAGCCATTTATCGTTTTATTGGACTGTGGTAACCATAGTGATTAAACAGGAATACAATTTCAAAGATTTTTGACTGGCAATGCATGAGATAATCTCACATGAGATGAAGAGTCACATTGCTGTGAATTACTGTTGTCAGTTTTATCTAGATAACATGGATCACATTGCAGTGATGGCCTCCTTGTTAAGCTCATGTTCAGATGACCTGACCACTTAACACAGAATAGGGGTCTTCAGTCATGTCTTGTGTCTGCAGGCTCTCATTCCAGCTAAATAGGGAGGCACACTTGATTGGAGCTCAAGATGAACTGATTATATGAGTGGAAACAGGAGTGACTCCTGCTTGGCTGGAATGAAAGCCTGCAGCCACACTAGTCCATCCACAGAAGAATGGGATTTTTTTCACTTCGTGGCTGTTGCTCCGGTCCCAAATGATATCATAACATCTGCCGTTATCTTTTAACACTGCACTCTGGTGACATGAACAAAGTACGTACGATTGATAAAACCGTAATTATGCACTGTTGAAAAAAAAAATTGTGGAAAAAACTTTCGGTTGCTGCAGTTTTTGTGCTCTCTGTCATATCCTTTATAAAGCAATAACTGAACAGTGAGTTGTGTAGTTAGAAGTTATGTAAGAAAGAGAATAATGATCTTAATCAGACCACTTACAGGAAGCAAGACAGACATACCATACAGTGAGAAAGTCTTACGCACACTGTGATCTTTCCTACTGATTTGTTTTTAGGACTTTATTATTGAGTTAGTACAAAGGTATTTCTGATTTTCAACCACGTTTCAGACCAAAAAAATGGAAGCTGCTGGATTTTGGATGCAAAAAAAGAAGCAGGTCCAATAGTCAAAGTCCTCTGAAGACCTGTGGGTGGTTCTGCAAGATGCTCAGTAAAACTTTGTAAATAATTTCCTTTAACTTTAACTCTCTTACTTCCTCATCGTCTATACCGCTTCATCCTGTATACCATACATGGTCGTGGGGGGTGGGGGTGGGGGTGGGGGTGGGAGCCTATCCCAGCAGACTTACGGGACAAGTCAGGGTTACACCCTGGACTTAGTGCCAATCCATCGCAGTAATTTGTTTATAAAACTGCACAAATTTGAGCTGAGACTAAAGGGCACTCGCATTATCACACCAAATACTGACTGTGTTTCATTAAATACAGTTTACTGGGCTTTACATTCATATATGATATAAAGTAGCATGCTAATGCAGTACAAGAATAAAAGTAACATTTTGACCAAGTATTCAGAGATGATCACATACGCTTGTGTGTAAAAGTACTCAGCTGAACAAATAGTCTTTGCTTCTGCCAGTTCTTGGAGGTAACAGGATTTCTCTTAGAAACAGAGATAAACACAGCAACTGATGTAACTAGGGTGTAGCACAAATATTACCATACGCGCAATGTTCGCCGTATCCATTATAAAATCCACGCTCAACACTGAAAGCAGTCCACATTCTCTGCTACACTAAAACCACAGCAAGTATTACACTCTGATGTCTGCACTATCACAATGTTAAAAGCACAGCTGCTTTGTGGGCCCTTAATTTATTGTGTGAATTGTAAAAGCCTTCAGGCTGGTATGATATGAAGATTAGTGTGAACTAACCAATAACCCATAAACTGTTACTGTATCTCACACAGTGGTACATTAGTGTTTCAGGATAGTAAAAGTGTAGATAGTGACAAGTAATTCAACCCTGCATAGGAGTGTGTTTTTCCTTCTTACAACACAGCTGAATTATCCCAGGAATGCAATGTTCTTTGATGGTAATCAGCTAACAAGTTGATGTGAGTGAAATGAGTGCTGTGATGTGCTCTAAAGACTGGGGTCTGACATCCCTTCCCTTGGGCCTTTTAGCTGTTTTGAAGTTAGGGACAGTGGTGCAAATAAGATGCAAATAATGTCTAATAATCCTCCATCTAAATCCAGGAACCCACGCACAGACAGAGCCCTATTACTTAATGCAACTCTGATGGTGCTTTCTGATTGGCTAGCAGCTCCCTGAGAAGTGGACTGCACATGGTATTCAGCCATCTTAACTAAGATTAAAAACCAAAGGCCACTCCAAAGACTATTATCCACTGCAAATAAGATAGAGCGCTCACATGACCTGGTACCAATTCATATGAACTGTTCATTATTAACAAGGACGACATAAAATAAGAATTATTAATCTTCTTGTAGTTTAAACAATCTGCAATGGATTGGCACCCTGTCCAGGGTGTACCTCGCCTCGTGCCCTAAGTCTTCAGGAATAGGCTCCAGAATTGGTTTGTCTTTCATACTGGCAGTTTAAGCCCAATGTCATGGTGCCATAAACAAAGCAATGAATTATCTTGCTCCGCCTATATAAAATCTTTTCATGCCACCCGCCGCTTTTTCTTCTCCATCGCTTGTGTTAAATTGGACAGATCTGAATGAAATGGTGCTGCGGAAAAGCTGTCACTCATTGGCTATACCGCTTTATCTTGTGAAGAGGGTTACGGTGGGCCAGGAGCAAGTCCCAGGAGACCTAGGGCACAAGCCGGGGGTCACCCTGGGAACACCAATAAGCCTACTCTGCATGGTTACTGTGGGAGGAAACTGGAGCACCCGGAGGAAACCCACAAAGCATAGGGTGAACACGCAAACTCCACACACACAGACCTGAGGCAGGAATCTAACCCCAGACCCTGGAGGTGCAAGGTGACAATACTAACGACTAAGCCATTCTGCTGCCCTTGCGGAAAAGCTATGCGAGAAAAAACTTAAACGTGTGGAGGCGGATGCCACCAAACATGCAGATTTCAGACGTGTGTTGTACGGGCTGCCACAGCAGACTTTACCTCATCAGCAATGCCAAAGTTTGTGCAGCATCATCAGGCAAATGTAGAAAAGCAGGTGGTGAGCAGGCATGTACCGTAATCAATGATAAGGGCCAGAGAGACAAGCAGAATGAAGTGCAGGAGGGGAGGCTAGTTCAATCTGTTAGGATTAGCTTCATGATAACAGGGACTTGCAAGGAGGGAGGGAAGCGGGAGATAGCCTACCCTAGTGTGCGTGTGTGTGTTTTGAACAGCAGTATATATATAGCGCATATGAAAAAAAATATATTGTGGAAAAGATATTTTTGTACATAACTTAATTAAAAAGTGAAACTCATATATTCTAAGTATTTCAATCTTTTTTTAATTTCAAAGATTACAGTTTACAGCTCATGAAAATAAAAAATGCAGTATCTTAAAATATTAGAACATTCACAAGATCAATCACACAAAGGATTTACAATACAGAACGTATCGAGTGCATAAATGAGCATACTACTTTGCAGAAGTCGGACACTTCTGTATCGTAAATCATTTGAATATTTCGAAATACTGGATTTTTTTGACCTGTAAGCCGTAATCATTGAAATTAAAAGAAGAAAGGACTTGAAATATTTCACTTCATGGGTAATAAATCTTGAAAATATGAGTTCCATTTTAAAAATTAAATTAGAAAAAAAAGTCCATGTTGGTTTTCATGAGATGCACTGTATCGGGGTGCTGTCTGAGTGGACCGATTCTGGATTATAAGGACCAAAAATCCCAGGGTTTATTTTTTTTTTGTCTCAGTTCGGCCCTTGCTGTTAATCTGCATGATATTAATCTCTTTAAGAATGACAGTGTCCATCTTGCAAATTACTCACTCATTTATTCTCTATACAGCTTATCCTGAAGAGGGGGCTGTAGGAGGAAACCAGAGTACCAGGAGGAAACCCACCAAGCATAAGGAGAACAAGCAAACACCATGCACAAAGACACGAGGTGGGAATCGATCCTTCGACCCTGGAGGTGTGAGGCCACAGTGCTGATCATGTACCAACCTGCTGCATTATCTTGCAAATTAATCAAATCACATTTATGTAAGAGTTATATCCATCTATTCATCTAGGAACCACTGTAGTCCAACTAGGGAGAGCGGAGGCCATTGGTGACTATTGTAAGTCTAAGTCAGCATTCACATTCCTATGGACTGTGGGGTGGAAACCAGAGTGCGTAAATGAATATTTCATTAATATTTTATCTCAGTAGTGCAGCAACAGGTATCCTAGGTTACCAAGGTTATGCATGGAAGTAGTGATGTCTGCATTTGTGTTCCGAATGAAGGTCTTTTGTCAAGGAAAGTTCCTATAAATGATATTACACTTTATACTGTACACAGAGTACACTTTAAAGCACACTGTGTGACAGAATGCAGCATGAATCACCATGGAACAAATACCACACACACACACTCCCATTTTGGTTCTAAGGCTCCATCTCCCAAGCCCCACCCTCTCCCTGTAGTATTAGCGTCACTGTTCATGAGGACTGAGGCAAGCCCCGCCCCATCATGCCCCGCCCCTCGCGGTGGTACTCACATCACTGAAGGCTCGCAGTCGGGCTGGTGTGGAGGGCAGCGCGCGGATTCGGGAATGTCGGCGCGCACCACGCAGCTCACGTTCCTCTGCACGATGAACGCGCACCAGTTCCTGGCAAATCGAAAAAACAACAATCACAGATATACGATTCTTTATGAAAATCTATTCAATTTCACTGCGATATGATTCTGTAGTGTGAAATCAGATCCCCAAATTACGCAATGAATGCACCCAATTAAAGTGTTACATTACACATCTGGAACATCTGGTCTCATAGAAATTAATTCAACCAAGACTGTAATCGACTGTTTTAATGCAATTTTGTAGCTTTAGGGAAAAATTAAAATATATAATATAATATAATATTATATAATATTATAAGGTGCCACACATTGATAATTTTTTTTTATTAATCTTTGTGTTTTATAAAGGCAGTTTATCATTCTGTATCCACATGTCAGCGTTTGAGTTATTAAAAAGAAGTCTAGTGTGAAATCTACTTAACTTACTTGTGATTCAAACTTGTTCATTAAACAAACGAGGTTTCTAAGCGATATTCTCTTAAAATAATCAGTTGTAGTGTACTGGCACAAACCAAACAAGCAATTTATCCCTTTTTTTTTCAAACTATCATATAAATAAAAAATAATGTGGAACTTTCACATTCACCAGTCCAGTGTCTGTGGGTTGGTACTCACTTGT
Organism: Platyallabes tihoni; assembly: GCA_030068045.1. Lineage (NCBI taxonomy): Eukaryota > Metazoa > Chordata > Actinopteri > Siluriformes > Clariidae > Platyallabes > Platyallabes tihoni. Next base: position 23,771,493 of record JAQQZS010000001.1, read on the forward strand.
TTCTTTGCCTGTTCGTGTTGTACTGGAGACTCAAAGACACGCTTCCCAAAAACAGCACAGCGAACCCCAAACTGCTCAATTCAAGCTTAACACTCATTGTAAATCCTGGCAAATCAAAAAAAACAAACACAGTTAAAAAGTAATTAAAAGAATGACTCAGGTCTGGCTGGGGTTCAGCCTTCCCAAAGCATGTGGACAAAAAGCAGGAGAGTCCGAGCAACTTCTCAACTTGGAGGAAAAAGTTAGTCTCAACTCTACAGGGGTCCGAACAGCAAGGTTGCCAGATTGTGTTTCCGTAGTGTTTCCACCCAACTGCCTTTTAAAACCCCTTCGGTATCTCGTACAACACCACTTACAGATACATTATTTTCAGAAATAATATAATACCATGTTTAAAACTGTAAATAAAAAAACAATTTTTTCACATATCTCAACCATGCAAATGAAACTTTTAGGCCCACATGTACCCCAATCTGGCAACACTCTCCACAAGAATTAATGGAGGCGGGACAAGTGGCCTAAAACACAATAGAGTACTTAAATACCCCACAGCGCTTTTAAACGGCCACCACAGCCTAGTTGTGACTTTGTGTAGGCTTGTGACTTTACGTGTTTGGGGTTCTGTGTTGTATGTACAGTATGTTTGACAGTTACTCTCATCATCCATAACTTTAAAACCACCTGCATATTCCCCCTTGTGCTGTCAAAACCACTGACTCCTTGAAGCACACACTCCACAAGACCTCATGTGTGCTGTACGTGGTTCTAAGATGAAGGAGGTCCTAGGTGTCGTGTAGGTTGCAAAGTGGGGCCCACATGGACCAGGCTTGTTTGCTCAACACATTCCACAGATGCTTGATCAGATTGAGATCTGGGAACTTTTGAGACCATTCCTGATCAACGTTTGCAGTGTGACACGGTTCACGTACCTCCTGAAAGAGCCCACTGCCAGGAGCTGACCCACGGACTGCTGCCATGAAAGGGTTTATCTGGTCTACAAAAGTATTTAGGTAGGTGCACATGTCAAAGAAGCATGTAAACGCCTGATTGTCATTCACGCACAATTTGTTTGCGCCAGTTTAAATTGCATGTCTTTGGACTGTCGGAGGAAACCAGAGTACCCGGAGGAAACCCACCAAGCACGGGAAGAACATGCAAACTCCATGCGCACAGACCCGAGGCGTGGAGATGCAACATGACAGTGCTAACCACTAAGCCACCGTGCCACCTTGTATAGGTACTAACCACTGCATATTGGGAACACCCCACCAGGCCTGCTGTTTCAGAGACGCTCTGAATCATCTAGCTATCACGAGTGTATTCATCCAAGTCATCCAAGGGAATCTAGCCATCACAACTTGGCCCTTGTGCTCAGAAAAACCTGAAAAGCCAATTGTTCAGTCGCTGCCGAATACAGCCTCTTGACATGTACCATTGCAATGAGATATTTCATTCACTTTACCTATCAGTTGTTTTGAAGTTATTGCTGACAGTGTACATTTGTTATTCACGGCCAGGTTGTTATTACTGTTATTCACCTAATAGTTCTAAACACATCACCAAACCATTTTACAATTGGATTGTTCCTCTGAAATTATCATCTTAGAAAGCTCTAATAAATATTTGATGTTCAGTTTTACACTTAGGAAAAGGGTCAGGTGTGGGGAGGAAGAGTCAGATGCTGGGAGGAGTAACCACATGCCCCCCCCCCTTCTATTTGAATAGATTGTAGATTAATTAAATGCAATCATAAGGAAATTATTGCAAAATATTATCTTTGTGATAAACATTAAGGGATAAAATTTAGATCAACTAAGGCTGTAAAAATAGACATTTAAGACAACATGCAAAGCTGGTCTAAGGTCAGTAGCCTATTTGTTTAATGGGAAAACAAACATTAGAATAGAAGTGAGGTTTTTTTTTTTAGATTTAATTGAAAAATGTCGCGAATGCAGTATAAAGTCGGGTTGTCACAGAATGCATTGAACTCACTGGGTAACTGCTGGTTCAGACTTGACGCGTGTAGGGATTACGTGCGGCCAACTTGACGCACGCCCACAGACACGCCCCTGCACGCGGGTCCCGCGCAACTGTCACTCATGTGCAATGTATGAAACAGCTTTGAAAATTGCTACATTTAAAGAGAGCGGCTGGTTGCAGAAATGCTCCATACACTTAATGCACTATGCAGCATCTCGATTCCAGTTCTTGAAGCACCAGGTCACAGCTAATTTTATTAACTTTTAGAAGTTATCTTTTCATTTCCATCAATGTTCTTTCATACTTCAAGTCATTTCAACCTCAAACATGACAATGGGTGTAAACTACATTTTAATCTTACGGATATCTGTATTCCCAGGTGACACCTCAAGTCTGTCTTAATGCACATCCACGCATCTCTTTCTGGACACTTAGTAGCACTTGTCCACCGGCAGAGGGCAGTAATGCTACACGAATCCCTTCGCTAAGAGACGCTAATTGCCTCCGTTAACGAGCCTCGGCTTTCCCTGACTCCACTGCAACATACACAGCTACTGATGCCTCTGTTTCCACTGTGCAAAACTGATAAGTGAGACAGATGGGAGCTCTGCTGCTACGCATTCGTTTGGCATTCTTGCTTATAATTACGTTATGATTTTCTGATGTGATATGCGTGATTCCACAAAATGTCATTAACTGAAATATATAGTGGGAAAAACAGTCTAAGCTTTTCTTGGAGCTTATATAAAAATAAAAAACACATACTGTCAACAAATGCAGTTCTGATTGTATTTCACAAAAAATTACTTCATTGTAGGAATTCCTAGTACTGGGGAATTTCTAGGGATTTCCTTTCTTTGATCTCAATGTTTTTTTTTTCTCATCAATTTACAGACGTATTGATGTGCACAAACTGCTGTTTGCACTCTCTAAGAAAGCTACAGACCTCAAAACTAATGAGAAAACTTTATTACTCAGAATGAAGGACTGCCTTAAATACAGACTTAATGAGGCAGCAAGGTTTATTGCCTAAATAATTGTCCACATTTAGCTGATAATCATGGCCCAATGTGCCAGAGGCTCTATAGGTCTGGGTCACATTGTGACACTAGTTAAGACTAATGAAGATTAAAGGGTCAGGTGAGTTTGTTGGTCTAGAGAACTGGTTCTCAACCCCCTTCCTTGTACATTTTAGCAATTCTTTAGCTCCCAGCTCACACTAATGCGCTGATTAATATTACCCATTGTCCTGGACAACGTTAATATTTGCAGTGGTAACACATCTGGCACAACTAAATAGCTAGTAAACATACCTTTCTGATTTGAATTGAGTATGAGGTAAAATATTAAAATGGGCATGGCACGGGGTTCTCCATATCCAGGGCTGTGAAATGTTAATCTTGGAAATGTGTGCTTTTGCTGCAAAGCAAATACTTTGTTCGGGGACCTGGAGCCTATCCCAGGAAACTTAGGGCACAAGGCGGGGTACACCCTGGACAGGGTGCCAATCCATCACA
>JAQQZS010000001.1:23775089-23788810 GCA_030068045.1 Platyallabes tihoni
GGAGTACCCGGAGGAAACCCACCAAGCACGGGGAGAACATGCAAACTCCATGCACACAGAGACGGGAATTGAGCCTGCCCGGGAATCGAACCCAGACCCTGGAGGTGCAAGGCGACAGTGCTAACCACTACACCACCGTGCCGCCTACTTTGTTCCATTCATAATTTAATGTCTAATTGGTGCATTTTAATCTGACCTGAAATACATGGGAAATGAATAGAGAAAACCACCCTTAAAAAACAATCACTAAATCTACAGTTGTGGCCAAAGTTTATCCACAGAGTCATTATTTGCAAAATTTGCCTTCTTTTTCAAGACCCCTGCAATTCGCCCTGGCTGTCAGTCATCTTCTGAGCCACATCCTGACATCCCTATTCTTGCATAATCAATGCTTGGAGTTTGTCAGAATTTGTAGGTTCTTTGTTTGTCCACCTGCTTCTTGGATTGACACCACAAGTTCTCAATGGGATTAAGGTCTGGGTGGTTCTTGGCCATGGACCAAAAATTTCAATGTTTCGTTCCCCGAGAAACTTAAATATCAAGCCAAATATATTGGCTTTTGCCTTATGATAAAGAGCTCCATCATGCTGGAAAAGGCACTGATCAGCCCCAAACTGTTGTTGGATGGTTGAGGAGAAGATGCTCTAGGAGGATGTTTTTGTGTTCTTAGGCAAAATGGCTAAGAAGCAACTCCACACATGAATGGTCTAAGCATGGATTACTGTTGGCATGACACAGGACTGATGTTATTTCAAGAAGGGCAGCAAAGAAGCCACTTCTCTCCAGGAAAAACATCAGGGACAGACTGATATTCTGCAAAAGCTACAGGGATTGGACTGCTGAGGACTGGGGTAAAGTAATTTTCTCTGATAAATCCCCTTTCCGATTATTTGTGGCATCTGGAAAAAAAGCTTGTCTGGAGAAAAAAAGGTGAGCGTTACTCTCAGTCCTGTGTCATGCCAACAGTAAAAGAATGTGTACACCTGACCATTGCATAAATATGTGCTTTTTGAGCATTGCATTTTATTGACCTTTGCTGCTATAACCTCTACTATTCTGGAAAGGTTTTTCCCCTTTTCCCTGTTTATATACCACAGCTGTGGGGATTTATGTATTCTCCCAAATGTGCGTCAGTGAGATCAGGCACAGGATCTCACTGTAGTTGGGAGAGGAGGCACTGTAGTTGCAACACCGACTGCACAACAGGCGTCCTCTCGTAACTACAGGGCGATCAGGCACTGTAGTTGCGAGAAGAGGCCTGGTGTGCAGTCGGTGTTACAGACCATCCCAAAGGTTTTTGGTCAGTTTGAGGTCATAGTGCTCTGCGCGGGATACTCAGATTATTCCACTCCAACTTTGGCAGGTGATGTCTTCATGGGGTTTGCTTAGTGCACAAGGACATTGTCATGTTAGAACGTGTTTGAGCTTCTTGATAACATAAAAGACCTTTTGCTCAACTGTATGCTTCCGATGTTGTTACAACAGTTTCGAAAAGATGTGACTGTCAGGTGTGTGTGTGCAAAAGTTTTGAGTGTATAGTGTATGGCAAACTAGGCCTAAGAGTACAACAGCTTATGGACATTAGGTGTTATTGTTGCATACTATACTATTTTTATTATTCTACAGTGTGCAGTTTATATTAGATTAAAGACAGCAGTGGTGGAAAATAGTAGGCTGTAAAAATAGTATGCTTTTTAATAGCGTGCTTGTTACGTCATCGTTACTGCGTATTGCCATCCTGAATTATATGGAAATCATAGGCTTTGCGCTTTGAGCTGGTGAGGAACTGGAGGGCAGGTGCGCGCGTGTGAGCTCGCAGCTCCCCAGGCGCGCGCTCTGTGGCCGTGGCACATTGCCGGCGCGCTGAGTCACCGTCATCTCAGTGCGCGTGCTGCTGCTCGCTCCCTGCCGACAGCGTGTCGCCTTTTGGCCGCGACTCGGCGCCACAGATCGGCCCCGCAGACCGAAAGAGCTCACGTGTTTCATTGTTCTGTTGTTTGTGTGAAATTCTCCTCCTCCTCCTCCATGTCTTCCTCCACCTCCTCCTCCTCCTCATAGCGGCGCCTCGCCCCCACTTCATCGGACGCTTTGTGCTTTTACACAGAGAACCGCCTGACAGTGCTACTCTCTCCCAGTGGACACACAGTGTACCTCACCGTGGGGTTTCAGGGCGTCCTGCAGACATTAAGGGCTGGTATTAGTGAAAACAACTACAACAACAACAACAACACTGTCTGAATAAAATGCACAGTTACTTTACTTCCTACAGTCTTACATAGTTTAAAAAAAAGTGTATACATACAAATGCTCCTACCTAGGTGTGAATAAGTCTGTGAACGTATGTGCATGGTGCTCTGCAATGACCTGGCATCACATTTAGATTTTATCCTTGGCCCATGCTGTGTTTCTGGAATAGGCCAGGAACCAGTCTATACTGCTTTTATCATGTATACACTGTCGCCTGGGGGCCTGGAGTCTATCCCAAGAGACAATCCTTCACACACACTTAATTTGGGGTCACCAATTTTAGCCTATTCTGTCTTTGTACAGTGGGAAGAAACCCACCAAGCACGTGGAGAACATGCAAACTCCACACATGCAGACCCGTGTCGGGAATCTAACCCGGACCCTGAAAGTACAAGGTGCTAACCATGTGCCACAGTGCTGCCAGCCAGGAACTAGGCAAGGTTATTATATTATGTAAATTATGAAGGAGTATTTTAATATCATGCTATTAACTTGGTGGCGGCATGGTGGCTTAGTGGTTAGTGCTGTCGCCTCACACCTCCAGGGTCAGGGCCTGTGTGCATGGAGGTTACATGTTCTCCCCATGCTTGGTGGGTTTCTTTGGGGTACTTTGGTTTCCTCCCACATTCCAAAGACATGCATGTTATGCTAATGGCTTCAAAAATTGCCTGTAGTGAATGACAATCGGTAGTCAAGCTGATAACCTGACCCCGTAAGTAACTGCGTAAGAAATGATGGATTTATCTCCAGGGTAGGGAGAATCTGTCGGATGTCACATGGACAGACAAAAATACCAAAAAATAAATAAAAAATACAACAATTATTAGAAGGGGATTCTTAGTTTTTTTTTGTATTTTACTTTAGATAAGTGCAGCTTAGTTATTTTAACACTGTGAAACATGCATAAAACATTTTCTGAGGAAAAATGCAATTATAATATAATTGGACTAAAATGCAAGTTTTATTTTAAGTAGCATTCACATCAAAATGAACTGGACCTAATTAACAGTATTCTTTATATAAAAGAAAATTTATAGTGTTTAATTGTCAGTTAAATATTATTATGAACGCCATTTTTCAAACAACACCAAGCCTGGCTTTCCACTCAGATAAATAACACGTTCACCTACACAAGGAAGCAGAGTGTACATACTGTCTTGTTCTGATACTGTTGTTTTGAGCGAACTGAGAAAACACACACACACACACACACACAGCTAGCAGTCATTTGGTCTACTGCAGTTTAATGACTCTAAAATGTTAATATGGTCATAAGCCTTACTCTAGAATATTTGATTAGGGTCATGACAGACGCATCACCCAAAATGTTAATGAGCTGAAATTGTGCACAGGAGGGACAGTCGCTGTCACACGCTGGACAAACAATATGGATCAGCTGAATCTATAAGATCCCTCGACTATAACAATACCAGCAAAGGGCACAGACTTCTACTTGGGTTGTGCCACAGTGCTGGACAGAAGAGATAATGACTTGTTCTGAGCAGATTAGAAACTAGAACAGAAGCATAATGAATCATTTGCTTTGTATGCTGTTTAAATTTTTTTTTTTTTTACATTTTTGTCTTTTGCTCCACCCATGTGTCATAGATGTTACACAATGACACTTCATTAATATCTCAGTGTCATATTCAGTGTGTGTATGCTGAGGAGATGTGATGAAGCTCTAAATTATGTTTTCCGAGCCTTATTGAATTAATGTTTGTTAAATAGAAATCTAACTTATGGATTGTGTGTTTTTTGTGTACAAAAAAGGCACAATTGAGATTTTAATAATCAAATACTAAAGAGTCTGGTACAATGAGTATTTCTTACTTACTATCAACTTTACAAAAGAAATGTGATCCAGAAAATAATATATGAATGACAGTGGTTGGAGATCACTTAAGCACTTTCTGTGTGAAAAATCAACAGTGAAAATCACAGCTATGTTTATTACAGAAAATATTAATAATGCGTCTCTACACACACAATGCATTGAGGGCGCACACAATTGGAACTAAACAGGTATGTGGCTATAAAAAAAACACTTTTTAGTGAGGCCAAAATGCCTAAATTTGCTAGGGAGCATAAATATTGGATTTTGGTGTAATGGAAAACTGTCATGTGATCTGATAATTTCAGATCGACCATATTCCAGAGCGATGGGCTCATCAGGGTAAGAAGAGAAGTGCATAAAGTACATGCATAGTGCTCACTGTATAAGCCTCTGGACGCATCTGGGGTGGCTTCAGTTGGTCAGGTCTCGGCTCAGCAATGTTATGTGGCAATAACAGCCATGGACAGCTGATGACCTGAACGACCGGGTTATCACATCTATGGACACTTTTGTCTTCCCTGACCATAACCATGCCAGGACTCATCAGGTTCATAGCACACAGATACACCAGTGACTGATTTATGGTCATACTATCGGACATCTCCCAAATGAGGATGGATTCCTGTTCAGTCTTGTTCGTTTCAAGGTTTCTTTGTATTGTCATCTCAGGGAGTATTTCTTTGCCACCGTCACCCTCGGCTCGCTCATTAGGGACAAACTAACAGTTATAGTCTATACTTGTTTTGTACATTTGCATAATATATGTTTTTAATTCAGTAAAGCTGCTTTTAATTATAGCTGCAAATAATATTGAATTTAATTTTTCATAGCGATTTTGGATGATAACAATAAATAAAGCTGCTATAATAAAAATGAAATAAAGCTATGGAAACGTCAGGGGTTACATTTTTCATTTTTCACATTTAGAATTATTCTTTTACTGCTATTGTTGCTGCTACACTTTTTCTTCGTATTCTGTCTAGACACTTCATGATAGTGTAGAGTCAACAGTTTGCAAACCATTGTTTGCTCTGATTTCAAGTTATAAACTGTCCTGTGTGTTTATTTGTCTGTGTATTTATTGTCATGTCTATTTATTACACATTTTGCATTTGTCTCTTACTGTCTTGTTATGTAGTCATGCATGGTATGGAGTCTAAAAACTAAAGAAAAGAGGAAAAAATTAACCATATATTTCACTGCAACACATTGTTATATAAAGAATTTACAATAAAACCCAGTTATTTTGACTTAACTGGACTGAATTCTTCCAGATATGATGCTTATGTTTGGAGAGTACTTATAAAGGTGACTGTAAGCCAATCATTTTCTATTATAAAATCATTTAAAAACACTGCTTTAGCAAAAAGGCTTGGGCTGAATTAAGCAAAGAAAACAACTAATTGAAGCATTTCAATTACTTGACCTGGGTTACGAACCATTCAACACATTATCAAAACCTGCGCTGAACCAACCAAGAAATCACCAGTAAAAACCATAGCTATGTGCACATCACAGTCGCAGGACTGGGGCTAAACAGCTGTGTGGGCATAACCACTTGTTAGGTATTTAATTTGCAAGGTAGCATAAAGATTGGACTTTGGAGCAATGAAAATAGGTCATGTGGTCTGAGGAGTCCAGATTGACCCTATTCCAGAGTGTTGCACCATCACGAACACAAGCGTCATTGTGATATAGGGTTGCTTCAGATGGCCAGGTCAAGGCTCAGAAATGTTATGTGGCAATGAAATGAAGTCAGCTGATGACCAGGGCACCAATAGAACTTTTCTTCCCTGATGCCATAGGTATATTCAAGGACTTAAATTGAGAAAGAATGTTTCTGGGAGCATGAGGAATCCTTTTCACACACAAACTGGCCACCACATTGTGTGCTGTAATCAAAGCTGAAGGTGATTGAATGAAATTTTACAGTGTGCTGCTTTTTTTTTATTTTGGTCAGGCAGTGTAATTGCCAGGGTGTAATATTTTTTGTACCATAGAAATTTACTGATAGCATTTCGTTTTCCACAATGGCATGGCTGTCTTCACTCATGATGTGTTTTCTGCCTTCTCCCTTCTTGACTTATTTGCCCCCTCAGTTGACCCATCATGTCTCATACACTACAGCACTTTTAAAACTCATTATGCCTTGTCAAACACGCCAAGACTTCTCTCTGCTTTTAAACGTCAGATAAAAGGATAACCTTGAGCGTTGGCATGATGTGACTGTGCTCGCCTCCGTTGGTTTAATTAAGTGGTCGTGTTCGCAAGAGACTGCAATCCCTCATACTCAAATCCTACCTAAATATCTGTTTAATGCGCATGTGGATGATTCACCATTTGAGAGAGAAATGTCAGTTGAAGAGAAAGTACTAGAGAAAAGTTGCAACCTCGCAGACGAATGTTGATGGACTTCTTATTTCTGTAATTAATAATTTTTGACTTTAATGCTAATTTATTTTATTAAAAAAAACTAGTATTCTTTTTCATATTAAGTTATTCTGTGCAGCTCTTGAAGAGCCATGAAAGTTGTTTTTTAACTGCACTATATAAATAAATATGGCTTTACTTGGAGTTGGAGTATTTTGTAATTATCATTTTTACCTTTTCTGCAAAGACTTCATAAGTGAACTCTTATGAGTGTCTTCATTTTGATGTCTTCATTTTAACAGCTATTAATTATTGCATGTACCTATCTACACAACATACACTTTTTCTTTCGTCACAGTATAATCAGCGTCACATAAAATATTTAACTTTATGACTTTCCTGTAATAATAGATAGATACATCACTCTATTTGTGAGTCAAATGACCTTTAACCATAATAGCCATAATTGGAAGAGTCATAAATATTTGTTCTATCAGCATGCATTCATCCAACCCCTTTTAGACTCAGATGTAATGGCATCTAGCAATTGATCTTTTGTCCCCATGACTCAACGACATGAGAAGCTGACTCAGTGGGATCTACATGTCCAAACAGATGGCGGAGGTAAGTTCTTACATCACTACGGAGCATATGGCCTCACTTTTCTTGTCTTCGAGCATCAGCCTAATATGGAGTTGAAAATCTTTCCCACCCTTGATCATATTGTCGAGTAGAACAATTCTTTGACCTTCATTATTCCGTTTGCAAAGTATGTTTTGTCGCTTCCCTGTAAACCACGTCAGAGAAATCACAAACGCAGAGAGATAATCCAAGCTGTATTTATACCTCTCTGCTTCAAACACAAAGGGCAAGTGTCAAGTTAAGTAACAAATGAAATGCTACTAAAAGCCTCATTCAAATACATCAGCCTGTAGAGGTGTCTTAGAGTGAAAAGATACAACAACAACAAAAAATCTTTGGACGACTAGTGCAAAAGAGGTAATGGCAAAGTTTTACAGCATTGGCCTTCGCAGCCAGGCTGTTTGAAAGCTCAAATAAGTACTTTGCCCATAGTGCTGTGAGGCCAGGAGCTGTGGACTTGGTGATCAGTAAAGTCAAATCAATAATTCATGTTAAAGACCAGCTAATGCACATGGAGACAGAGAGCTTTTGCTGTGTGTCTGCCACAAAAAATGGAGCACTGGAACAGAAAAACAAAGAAGAGGGAAAAAAAAGCCTGAAATGAATGAATAGACGTACGAATGACATCAGGACTGACAGGGTGGCTCGGTGGTATACATAGTTCGACTTGTAACAGCTTAAAGCTGTCCACAGTCTGCCAGGATCCAAGATGCACAGGATTGCACAGACTGATTGAAATGAGATCACCTTTATTTGATTAACGTTCTATTCCCCTATCTAAAGCTGAAGAGGATGCTCTGTGACAAGGCAATATTTCAGAGACACTCACGAAGGAATTTATTTTTATCGACCAGAGGAACCCAAAGTCAACAAAGCCACAAGAAGTGGGAAGAGGGGACAAAAACAAGCTTATTGGAGCTTTCACTCAGAAAAGTCTCCCACCTCATCCTAATATTGCTGTAATGCTTCAAAATCAATAGCGGGCCAAAAAAACAGGTCAAGTGTGCAATCTGTCCAGGAAATAACGCAGGCGGAGAGCACAGGAGTCATCCTGCAGGAATGATTTCTCGCTCGGTCAGAGAACACAGGGTTAATGCGTTCCTCTCATCTCCGTCCCCTAGGCCATGCAGTAGTGCTTCCCCATCTCAAAGTGCCAGAAAAAGATAATGAGCTAATTATCTAATTAAAAGTGACTGAACCAACTGTTGGTTTCCTTTCCTCAGTTCACTCCTCTCTAGCTCTACTGGCCATTAGGCCATAATGCCTACAGAGTTGCAGAGGAACTGTGCTTTACAGTAATTGTGTCTCAGCAGGTAACAAGCCTAACTTGCCACTTTCAAACACGCCATTCACATGACATCGCTCCTACGTGACACAGATCATGCTAAAGAGAAAGAAAAACTGTTTTTTTTAAATAACCTAATGCATTTCATAATTGTCACAATTTCTACTCTCTGATCATAAGATGCCATGACCGACAAGGCTATAAGCATCTTAGCCACATCCGATATTGTCCAATAGTTTGAACACTGACACGAAGCTACAGATGGGATCTGTTAAGTTTACTCAGGTTGGAAAATTGTGCAGTCGTGCAAGAAAAGCAATCAGAGATTCAAAGCTTAAGCAGTAAGAGAAAGGCATTGAACTTGTTGATTAAGAGAAAAAAAAACTGTTTCCATGGAAACACAGATGAAACTGTTGAAATAGTTCTGCTCAAGACCTTAGTCACTGTGGGGCTGCAACGTAACACAATGCACTTTTTGTCTCGTTGTAAGTACACCTATTTAATTGAAATATGTGGCCATGACAGATGATGACATACAAAAGATATGTGGATATGACTTTGAAACATTAGTAAGTAGTTAAGTAATACAATTAGTTATTATAGTCCCTAGATGTGTTTAATATATAACTAAAGGAATACAAATACTTACTTGGTGAAAATTAACATTAAATGATTAAAACGATTAAAGTCTATTGGACAATAAGGTGGTTTACTGTATTTAGTTATATTGAGATTATTAATTAAAGTTTGTGACAGAGGCCATAGTATGGTTATTATTATTATTATTTTGTATTTTACATTAAAATTGCATAGTTTTGTTACAGCCTTAACCACATATATGTATTACTCACGCTTATAAAGGTGTGATAAATTATGCTTCGTAAATAATTTCAATTTGTTACATTTTTTGTTCAAAATTTTATTATGCTACAGTTGGTTGCTTCCAAACATGTTCAGTGCTTAAGTACAAAGAAATTTATCTGTACCCTACTTGAAAAGTTTTATTAAAGGATACTTTTAACTTTTACCACTACATCCAACAACAAATATCTGTACTTTCTATTTCACTACATTTTCGCATGCTATTGCATTACATAACCATTATGTTAGTGGTGTGCAGTATCTGAGATAACTATTATGGGAAATTGCATGATTTCCCATTCCTCCACAAAACACACAATCATTTCACAGGTGTTTGAAATCAGAAGAGGGAGAGAGATCAATAGATAGATGAAGATAGTTTTTTTTACTTTTCACTTACTGGCTACTGTGAGCTGACTTTGTACTTTTGATACTTGAGTAAATTTGAGTAAAGTTGAGTACCTTTGTACTTTTAGCCAAGGAGAGAAGTATTTGCTGAACTTCTACAGTGCATTTACTTGAGTACTAATTTCCCTAGGGTATCTGTACTTTCACTTAAGTACATTATTTGTGTACTTTGCCCACCACCACTTATATGTAAAATATTTTAGAAACATTATCCATATTTTGGCATGTAAAGGTACATGGAATGTCCAGATACTATTTTTTTTTTTGGCTAATTCTATTTTTCCTCTGAAAATAATATAGGAATGCCAGCTTATAAACAGCATGGAGTCCATTAGTCACACAAACCTAGGATTACAAATTGTGCAACTTGTAAAGGCATTACCTGGGGTCAGGAATAATGGACACTGTGCTACTGTATTTGGCAAGATGGAGGTGTCTTTGATTGTATTGTTAGAGGATAGCACCTGCCTCGGTCTGTATTTCCAGCTATAAGGTAAAGTGGGGGTAAAAGTGGTGTCGTGTTTTCATTAAACCTCCCCAGTACTGGTGAAACATCACACCATACAATACTTTTAACAACAGAGCCTGTTACAAAGCAGCTGACAAAAATAGGTCCAGACCTAGATCACCAATGAACAAGCCGAGGGAAAAGGTTAGCTGAGAAGAGAATGAAATAACTTTCTTGCATTGAGATTTGAAGCCAGCTGCAAGACATATCTAATATCACACGTCATCAGTACTGACCCCAGTAATGTTCTTGGTGTTCACATCCTTACAGATATATAGACTATTTAAATTTAATTTCATGCATGTATTTTTTTTTAAGTAAAGTCTACCCTAGATGTTTAGTTTTTATTATACTACTACACAAAGATCAGCAATGTAGTTTATGTCCCATCAAAGAAAAAAAAAATAGAGTGTTAGAGTATATTTCACCTTATATGAGCTGACGTCAAGCATTTAACACCCTGCCTTGCAGAAATTGGCATGGCATTTTCATTTCACCTCAGGGTGACATCTACGTAATGGGAAACCATCACGCCGCTATCTAGGAAACGGAATGGATTTCAATCTCCGATGCACGCATTGATATGCAAAACCTGTGAAATGATCAGCCAGACAGATACTTCTGTTAAATGAATAGCACTGTTGCCTCAGAATAGCTCAATTCCTACAAGTACAAAACAAAATAAAATGATAAGAAAAGACATGATTTTTTGAAGGAGGGATCTGTATTTGCTCTGCTCACAGTTCTAGCCTGCCTATACAACATTTATGAAGGAATAAATGTTTATCATCTCTGTCAGGTACTAATTTCTCATGTTGATATATGGCCATGATATAACAACTTCAAAACCAATTACAGTTCATTGAAATCTGACACTTTGAAGTTTTTGATACTGTTGCATGTCTAGGATTTTCATTGAGTTTCAAAGGAAGGCACAGCATAACGCCTGTTGCTCGTGCTATTATTTTTCTCACCGGTCTCAACTAGTTGCCAAACCGTCACAGAAGTAAAAAGCATGCAAGCGTTGATTATTACTTTCAGAGTAATCAATCATAGCATGACTGTTTAACTACACAAACTTTGTCCTAATTTCCGGCATGTGTTTCTCCGAGATTGAGTCCACACAAGTCAGTTTGATGTTATTTAAAACGGAGATGTGATTAAAATCCACCTAGAGGTTTTCATTTACTCTGTATGCCTTAGATAAAAAAAAAAAAAAAGAAGAAAAAAACACTCTTATTGCTATTTCCGTTCTGCCAGTGCAGTCTGTCACAAGGAAATATTTCCCTGGAGTGAGCAAATGCAAGCTTTTTGGTAAATTTTACTAAACAAATAAAGAAGTTGCCTTTAATTGCCTGGTACTCAAATGACTTTGGGTTTAGAAATAAAACCAAACGACTGCAATTTTGTAAAATTAATTTTTTTTTTTTTATTATACTGAGTGATTCTAAAAACTTTCATTTTGTTGTGAATACTGTTTAAAATATTCCAGGTGAGGAAGATTGCTAAGGTAAGATTCATGTCCAAAGCACTTATTTCATTATGTTATTAGCAGATAATCACAAATAGTATGAGAGAAGGTTTATTGTCCATGCTCTTTATCTTTTCGAGATCAGTTTCAGTGTGTTATTAAATAAGCTTTCATCAAGTATGATAAATGTCTTGTCAGAAGAAGTTATGAGAAAGCCTGGCCACAGGAGATCACATTTGCCTCGGGTTCTTTCACAAATTGATTAACCACCTTCAGTCATGTATTATCCACAGGAGGCATGAAGGAGTAACTCGTTAGAAAGGAGTGCAGCACGTCTGAAGGATTGTCTGTCGGCTGCTCTCAAGACAACTAACAAGATTCAACAACAGGGGAGGGTTTACCACAGAACTTGTTGATGCAGAGAAAAATATATCTGCTGTAGTTTTACTTATGATGCCTTTATTTTTGCACCAGTCCATCCATTCATCATCTGTACCACTTTCCTCATGTAGGGTCATATGGGGGCCTGGAGCCTATCCCAGGGAACTTATGACACAAGGCAGCGACAACCCGTGGGTGGGGTTCCAACCCATTGCAGGACAAAGGGACACACACACACACACACACACACGCATACATACTACTGGAATTTGGAAATGCCTCTGGATTGTAGGAGAAAACTGAAGTGCCTGAAAGAAACCCATCAATCAAGGGTAGAAAACAGATCGTGGACGAGATTGGAACCTCCAACCCTGGAGGTGTGAGGAGATGAGGAGTCCTAATCACAGAGCCACTGTACTGCCTGCAGTAGGTCTAAAGAAATAATTGCAAGGTGTGATCTAAGAAGGACAGTTTGCTTGCTCTTAAATAGAATCATAATATTTACAGGAACTGAAGCACATTCAGAAATCTAGGCTACATACTGTAGATATTGACATCTATTCATTGATGAGATATAAAACAGTGGAGGATAAAAGCGTCTAGTTATTGAGCTGAATGGCCACAGATGTGAGCTGGTGAGACAAAAACCAACAGAAGAAATCAACTAAATTCAAGGATAGAATTAAATGATAGTACAAAAGATGACTAGACTTGTTATCTAGTATTTTTGGCATCCCATCATATTGCAGTTAACAAAGGTATTAGCTTTTTTATGAAGCCCAATTCTAATAAAATAATAATAATAATAATAATAATCATAATAATCATAATAGGTGATAGGTGATGTTTTTCTAGATCATTTCACTTTATAACCAGACTGGCCTTCACTGAATAAGAAATATAAAACCATAAAATATCCTGATTTATATATATATATATATATATATATATATAAAGAGAACACATAGGCAGAAATGCACAAATGCTGTACATATTCAAAAGTCTCCTGAGGTGCTGAGGAAATCTGCAATGGCTACAAAATTAGGCAGCTCATTTTATCAACATGTTCTTGGTGGTATGACCAGGTGCGCAGGCCAGAGACCTGTGTCATTGTGGTGCAGGAAGTGACCATCTTTTCTTTAGAGAATAAAAAGTGCCTTGGGGAAAAAAAAGAAGTATAAAATCTAAAATAAATATTGAAGAGTTGCTAGGTATCAGCCTGGCAGAGCTTTTAATTTACAGACTGAAACGGTCCTTTGGCAAGTCTTCAAACAATTAATAATTCCACACGTTGCAGACAGTATTACATTAATTATTTCAAAGTTGCCAGGAATTACTCAACAAGACCACAATGTACATATGACCATATTGCAACGCTCCGTTTCTCCCTTTAGCATTACACAGACATGGAAAGTGGTATTTACTTGCCTGTATAATGAAAGGATTATATATATAATTAAAAGCTATGTTTATTAGTGTAGAGGTAAACAACTGAACTGTGTCTGTAGCCATATATATATAAGGCAGTGGTTATGGTGTTATTTTTTATTTAATGTCATACTCCAGTATAATATTTGCATGAGATCCTAATATGAACCTAAAGGTCACATTTCCATTCACACACATACAGTATATATATATATATATTAGGGCCGGGACTTTAACGCGTTAATTTAGATTAATTAATTACACAAAAAATAACGCGTTAAAT
>JAQQZS010000001.1:23801525-23818786 GCA_030068045.1 Platyallabes tihoni
GATAGGCTCCAGGCCCCCCGCGACCCTGATCATAGGATAAAGCGGTATAGAAAATGAATGAATGAATGAATGAATGACCCTGTGAATCTAAAATTGCTTTTGCCACCCCAAATGATGAATTTCAACCAGTTGTCATAGAGAGTAAAAAACTATTAGTTTATACAACATTTATTTTAGTTTTTTCTAAATGATATATAAAAGATATCATAAAACTCATGATATGCTGGCAGAGCAAGAATCATTCGCTCTTAAGTTAAAAATGATCTCAGCGCTGCAGCACTTTGGGGATACCAGACACCTTCTCACAAAGTGTTCATTAGTGTGATATGTGGGATGAGTAAGAATGGGCTCTTTTGTCACACTCTACAGGTCATCACAGGCGGTTATTAGTGTGTAATTCCCCTTCTTCATAAAATCACATTAGCCGCCCAAGGCCCTTCGAGGATAAGAGGAAGAGGCTGTATGTAGCCGCATGCCGTCTTCGATTTCATGACAATTGTTTGATGTCACCATGTTTAATATTCATGGTGGTTCTGTTGTTTTTGCACATTTAAATCAGGCTTGGCTCATTCATGGAAATGTGCTTAGCCATTTGTGCAGAAGGAGTAAAAGTCATCCTGTTTGTCCAAATGTAGCCTCCAGAGAGGGAGGCAGTGAGCAGGTCTTCCGAATACTTTCATGGCTGTCTGCCTTTCCATTAAAAAGAAAATCCCACAAGCATGAAAAAAAGACAACAAAAGGGGCATGCTAATTAGAGCCATCATCTGCTTGACAGACACTAGAACTGTGAGATGGAGCATGTAGCATCATCAATGTCTGGTGTGTTCTATTTCTCCCAGTGCAAAACATTCAACTTTTCTAATTGCTATTAATTCAAGTACAGCCTGTACATACATTAAAAACTTAGTTAAAGCACTAAGTGCTTTATTTATTTATATATTTTAAATATGAATTGCACTATTTGACATTGTGGCATAGCTGGCAATGTTACACTTTCACAGCTCCAGGGTCCATGTTTCAGACCTGAACATTCACAAGTTATTTTTTGCCAGAATTGCTGTTTTAATTATAAAATATATTAACAAATAAAATGCGAATGATCAACTCGAACAGTGGACGCATAACACCGAACATTTGCACAATAAATATGCAAATGTCTTAAAAATAGATTTTAATGAAGCATTGTAGATTGTAAGAGAAATAAACTGAGACCTGAAATTTAATTCAAACCTTTCTAGAACTCGAATTTAGGTTCAGATTGCATAATTGAATATTGCTGCAATACTTTGTAGAAGAAAAAGATGAACACGTGTAAAAGTTCCAATCTAAAGCAACAAACTCCTGTGTTTGACTTTGAAGATAATGAGGGTACGTTTGTTTAAAAGTGTAAAAGTGACCCGTGTATATGTTGGTGTGTCGCTGAGAGAGAGAGAGAGAGAGAGAGAGAGAGAGAGAGAGAGAAGAGCATACAAGGGCAACAGCGACTGTAGATGTAATGGGCATCCATCACCCACGCAAACAGTGGGGGTGATTGGCCTTTGAGCTGTCTGGTACGTTGGACACAAACACACATACATAGAGTAGGTCTCCAATCTCCCTGCCTAATTAGTAGGCAGTGGCAGTACCATCCCGACCTAATGGTTACTTCAAGCACTGTGACACAGTTTATTATAGAGAACACATGCTCACTTCATTAGTTTCATTAGAATCTACAACCTAATCTGAGCTTAGTGTCTTCTGAGTATAACTCACTCTCAAGGACATGCTCTGAATATGATCTAGTTTAGGGCACTTGGCATTGGTAATATCCACTTCCGTAGAATTTGTGTTCTGTCCGAGTGGTTAGAAATATAGAATCAATGTCATACATTTTTTGGTATATATATGTGTGTGTGTGTGTGTGTGTGTATATATATATATAATATATACACACACACACACACACACACACGCACACAGTATACCACCTGACAAACCCATCAGTTTAAAATTATATTGCTCACCAGGGCTGGAGGCAGCAGACTTTTTTTTTTTTTTTTTACACAGCAACTCCGAAAAAAGATTTATGCGTAAACATGAGGGCTTTTCTGAAGTGGATCTTCTGAACTGTTGTAATGCTGCGGGGAAATGTGCAGGACAATTTTATAGGCTTAGGCTTCCCCCAAGTGTGATCTCTTATTCTGCTTTCATTAACAGCTTGTTAGAATTCCTTCCTTCCTTCCTTCCTTCTTTCTCTCTCTGTCTTTCAGTAAACAGCAAATGCTGTGCATTTTATGAAATACTGTACTTGCACCTCTGAGCCTGTCACAGGAAAAACCACACAAGAACACTTTTCATTTCTACTCTCACTCATTTTCTATACCGCTTAATCCTGACAAGAACACTTTGTTCAGTGATAATCAGATGCTATGCAATTAATGACCTTTAACCAGTTTTACATAGGCCAGTTGAAATACACACTGATTTTATATTTAGATAACAAATAATTAAGTACTGTAATACAAGGCTATGGGTTCATACGCAGTTAACATTAAGTATTAAAAAATATGTATTTTCAATACTTTTTGTCCATCTGTCCATGAGCTTTCATATTCCCTTATTAAAAAAATGTTTTAGGCTGAGCTGCGAGCCACAAATGCACCACTATCTTCTCTTTTTCATCAGAGGTGTATCTTCATCCTAGTAGGATTGCTTTCAGAGGACCACACAGGTTCAAGCCTGATGGAGCAAGATTATAACTATAAGAAGGAAGCTTTAACACCTTAAAACAAAGTTTTAGATATATTTTATATACATAAGCCAAAAAGAAAAAAAAAACATTTGGGCAATACTTAATACCCACATGATTCAATAGTTTGTAGATCCATATAACTTGATATAATCGCTTTCTGTATGAGTTTATCAGTCTCTGACATCTTTATGGAGAAATCTTGATCCACTCTTCTTTACAACATTGCTTTAGTTTATTGAGGTATTTGGGCATTTGTTTATGCACAGCTCTCTTAAGGTCCCACCACAGCATTTCAGTTAGGTCAATGTCTTAACTTTGACTAGGTCATTCCAAAAACTTGACTTTTTTTATTCATCAGAAATTTGGATGTAAATTTACTGGGTTGCTTCAGATTATTGTCCTATGGCATGACCCCCCAAAAAAAGCTGTCAGACAGATGGCCTTACATTTGGCTCTAGAATACTCAACTCAGTGCCTGCAGGATGCCCAGGTCATGTGGCTGCAAAACATCATCACCCCTTGACAGTGTGTATGAGGTGTTTATGCTGAAATGCTGTTTAGTTTTCACCAAACATGGTGCTGGGCAGTTTTGCGAACCTACTGTAAGTCATGCTTCCGTGTTGGATCTTTTTGGTCTGAAAATGCTTTTTCCTGGCAACCCTTCCAAACAAACCATACTTATTGAGTTTTCTTCTAATTGTCCTGTCATGGACTTTAACATTCAACATGAGGCGTAGGTGGTGGGTTGTTTTGTATTTCTCTGAGTACTGCACCTTGGGGTGAATGTGCTGAGACGTCTGCTCCTGGGAGGACTGGCAACTATACTGAATGCTTTTCATTTGTATATAATCTTTCTGACTGTATAAAGTTGCTTTTATGTGCAACAACATCTGCTTCTCTAAGACCACTGCTTATGTTTTTTTGCCAATTGGTATTGTGTTAACACACATCTGAATGCCCCAGATCAGCAAATTGCCAAAGCATCTGCTTTTATAGAGGTCTGCACACCTGCCGATAATCAATTCATCAAGGACTGATTATTTGCATCATCTGGCTGCAGCTGTACTGGCTAGATTGTGGAAGCAGAAAGGGGATACTAAGGATTGTGTTTTTTTCTTTTTGATTAAATTTTCATTAAATAAATAATGGCATGGTAGGAAAAGTTTTGCTAAGACTAATTATAAGTATACTAAGACTCATTATGATCAGGTGATTTTTATTATGTGTTTATAAAAACACATACAGTCATGGCCAAAATTGTTGGCACCCCTGAAATTTTTCCAGAAAATAAGTAGGAACAATATCTGTAGTACAAATGTTGTTTTATATATATATTTATCATGTCTGCATTATTTTGTACAATACCATTCACATATTTCTAACATTATTTAGAAATTTGTAAATGAATAACATTACGGAAGAATATTCGCTTGCTTGTAAACATACTACATGACAGATTAGTTTTTTAGGTGGAAACAAACAAACAAAAAAACTAATATAGGCTCCTGTGTTTTGCATGAAAATAAAAAGGAGCGAGTGTGACAAAATTACCAGAAGAACTCATATTCTCCAGCATGCTCAGTAAAACCTAACAGCTGTTTTACTCACAGTATTGTGCAAACATTTTGGGCACATACAAAAAAAAAAAAACCCTTAAGTAAAGATGCTGTTGAAATCATTCCTACATTAGAGAAATTTCTATAAATAGCACTAAAGACTAAAATAAACAAATTAAACACATTAAATATACATTGTTGTAAAAGATCTTTGCCTGAAAATATCTGCACGATGCATCAGAGGCATAGTACAGATATAGATTTGGGCAGTTTTATAAGTAAAATAGCGGGAAGTTTTAATGAGCATGCTGGAGTACACGCCAGAGTGCTTTTGTTCTTTCCGTTATAAAAAGCAAAAACACATGTCTGGATTTTTAATAAAATGACCACGAATCAGCTGTGACCTTAAAGTTTGATGGATGGGCTTGCATGGTGGTGAAATACAAATGCAGACATGAGGCCCCTCTAGGCTTAGCTTAAGGTCATCACCAGTGGCTTTAGTCTGGGCATAAAAAGACAATTCATTTTCAGTGCCAGTCATTTCAACATTAGAGACCTCAGCTTACCGTGACTCTGGCTCTTGCCTTCATCACTGCATAGTTAAAGGTGTCAGAAGGAATTAGAGGGACTATGGATGTAATTAATTTCTAGGAAGGCTGACATTAGAAGAGGTCTTGCTCATCTGCTTTACATGACATCTTCATTTGGGTTTCTGCTTCATAGCACCACGCAGTCACGCTCTCTTGTTTGCAAAAAGTGTCACACACATTTCGGTCCAGAGATGGACGGACTTTGCAAAAGTAGTTTAAAAAAATGTGTTGGGTAATCAAATCTATGAAGGAATCGCCTTGAGTAAATCCTCTTTATAGGAATTTTATCAGGTAAAGAAAAGGTTCAGGGGAGGCAGAAATGAGAAGCTAAGCTGTTTACCTCGGCTTTGTCTTCCTGTACCCTGTAAATTCCGCTTTAGGCTGTTTTCACATATAAAGTTTAGAGCCATGTGTGCTCCTACTAAACGGCTCTGAAAATCCTACAAAAAGCAGCAAATGTTCTTTAGCAGGAAGCGCTTTCCAAGACATGCATTTTTAGAATGGTGCCATATTGCTAACCTCCAGTGGGCAAAGACTTAGTTTTGCCTGATTAAGACAAACTTCTCAAGTCCTCAAAATCCTGCCCTACTGTTGAGTTTAAACAATTCAAACCATTTGCTCTTTTGAGACTAAGCCAAACTAAGACCTTACGTTTGCAAAAGGGCACATTTCATAAATGATGTTAAATGCATTATTCCATGGAGCAAATTCTTGAGGGCTTCCTGCAGCCTACTATGGGCACTCATAAATGTTTCCTTTTTTTCTAAGTGCATTTTCAGGTAAACCAGGGACCTACTACTGAGATTATAGCGAGTGTAAGTGTCAATCCTCCTACACATTGTAATTGAGTTTTATACATTTACTCTTTCATTCTGGGAAGGCTTTTAGGATTGTAAACTCTAATGCAACCCTGTCTAATTAGATGCTGCTGAAATGTGAGGATTCCAGTTGGGGAACTTGCTGTCTCTTATATGCTGTCTCTTTAGATATTTGAAGCATAACTTTTTCCATTGGACCACTGTAGAGGAAAATTAAATTGATCATATTGCCTTTGAACAATTATGTAGACACATAAATGCACGTTGTAATAGATTGTGTACCCAAATAAAATATATTATAACTGATTATATGTGATCATTTTGTTGAACATCCTCACATTTACAAAATGATTCCAAATCATGAAGCAGAAAGCATAAATGAGAAAGCCAGGTGATTAGAAAACAGGGTGATATAATCAAATCTGAAATCCAAAAACGTAGCAACAATGAAAGATCAAAAACTTGAATAGTAAGACACAATATGCAAATGTAGTAAAAATTCCTTGTGAGAGTCATTTATATAAGACAGATCAGCGATAACATTAACAGCACATAACATCAACACATTATAACTGATTATAAATTTTATACCAGTAAACTGGAGACAGGATCATGCTCATTTACGCTTGTGAAGAGGAACGGATAGCCAGTCTGGTCCAATCAGACAGAAAAGTCACTGCAGCCAATGCCATGATATAAAGCCATCATTGTACCACAGCCTGCTGTGCATGGGGCCCGGCTCCCAAAGATCAAGACCACTGACCTGGCCTCCAGGATTCCCCAGATCCCAATCCACTTAAGCACCCAACGGATGCGCTGGACAAACAAGTCTGATCCACAGAGGCCCAATATTTGGCATAATGTTTTGCATTGTAATGATACCATTGATGTGAATATGTTAATGTGAATATGTAGTTGTTTACCACAATGTGTTCAGGGAAGTGAAGTTCTTTCTGGTGATTGTCCTTCCATGTTGTGATGTAGGTTGTATGGTGGGGAAATGTTGAGTGTGAGTGGAGAAGGAGGGTGTTAGTTGACTAGGGTGTGGCAGATCCACCTTGTATACAACCTTGCTGATAGGGTGGAGAAACCTCATACAGGCCAATGTACCCAGCATTGAGCTCCTCACAAGCTTGGGTAGCACATTTCTTGTTCTTCTGTTCAACCTTTTCTAAGTGCCTGTGTGCATTCTCCCACACTTGCTCACTTCACATAAACCATTCGTCTACTTTGGGCGAAGCTGTGGGATTAGCATTCCAGGGAAATAGGTTTGGCTGATAAGCAAGCAAGCACTGGAAGGTTGTCAATTGCGTTGTTGAGTGGCACAGTGCATTTTAGCTGCACTCAGCCAAGGGAAGAAGCTGAGCTCAATAGTAAACCCTGAGAGTCCTTCAAAAACAGCCAATTTCCTTGTTAGCCCATTCTACTTGTCCATAAGCCTGTGAATGGTAACCAGATGAAACTCCCAGCTTCTCCATGAACTCTGTGCTTTAATCAGTAACAATGTCTTTTTGAACCGCAACGTAATAAAATGAATAAAGACAGGTTCAGCAGTATCAAAGCATGTGAGTAGGGCAACCATAACCACAGTGATTCCACCAATTATACCACTGCCTGTGATAAAACCAGTGTGATGTGAAACAAGGATGAGTTTGCTCACTGTTTACCCAAAAGAAGTGCATGACGATGTAAATCCGTGGATGTCTGTAATCATGTTAGGCCACCAGTACATCACCGGAAAGACGCTCTGTGTTCCATAATATCCTATGGCTGGGGTCATGTGTGCTCATGTACTGAGCTGGCTTTTTTAGTGTGAAAGCAATCTCTCTGTCAATGTACCAGGTTATCCCACTTGCAAAGCAAGAGGAGGGCAGTATGGGTCCCAGCCTCTGGTCCTTGTTTCAGTAGGTTGGAGGAAGGACAGAGAGTCATCCTTGGTGTTCTTGGAGATGTGCCTGAATGAGAACATAAAACTGAACTGGGCACAACCAAAGGCAACTAAGCTTGACAAGAGTTCAGGCAGCTGGCTGTTTTCAGGTACTTGAGGTTCTTCTGGTCTGGGAAGGTCACGAAGGCATGGGCTGCCCTCTCCATCCAGTGACACCACTCCTTTAGGATGAGTTTTATAGC
Organism: Platyallabes tihoni; assembly: GCA_030068045.1. NCBI lineage: Eukaryota > Metazoa > Chordata > Actinopteri > Siluriformes > Clariidae > Platyallabes > Platyallabes tihoni. The sequence goes on from JAQQZS010000001.1 coordinate 23,809,351, forward strand.
CAGCAACTCCTGATTTCCTTTGGCAGGAGATTTTCCTAACTCAGCTCACTTCACATCATTTTGCTCAGCTGATGAAAGCTTCTTTAAGAAAAAAACAAACAAAATTTTATCCAAACCTTTGTAAATATACCACTCCCCCTCAAGACTCCAATGTGATTATTTCAACAATAAAAGAAAGGGGGTGCTACAAAATTAGAGCAGTGGTGAATGCTGTTTTAGACCTTTGGATTCTTTCTTTAATAGTAAGGGTGCAAGAGGAGAAGGGATGGAACTCTGAATGAACCGTGTATGGACCTTGGAAAAACCTTTCACAGAAGTTGCCGGAATGTAGAAAACTTTGAAGCTCATATGCAGTCCTGGGAATGCGCCAGTCTGTAGTAAGGAAGGATCAAAAACCAGAATAGAGAAACATAATATGCAATACCTTTTGCAAAGAGTCCCTGTGAGAATCTGTATACATATTCATGTACATAGTTAGAACTCAGATGACTGTAAGTGCCCCAGTGAAGTGTGGGAATGTAGTTTGTGGCAGTCATGTGTGGAGGTTATGGTGTGATCATAGAACTTGGGTTAAAACAATACAAATCTCAAACTAGAGTTTAATTTGTCTTTTCTTACAAAGAATTTCCATTTAGTCAAAGGTGCATAATTTGACAATATTTGACAATAAATTGACAATTTGACAAATTGTAACCTATATGTATACTTATTTTGGAAGCCTTAAAATAATGCACATTTTGCTGTTCTTGACACTTACAGTTTATTGTAATTCAATACCAATGTTACAGTATTATTTTATATCCTGGATTCCATTTCTAGCCTCAGTAGGAGCACTTTAATCTAACTGCCTGTTGATGGCCAATTACACATCGCTCCACTCCTATTTGAGATCATCAATAATAGAGGGAAGTGATGACGTGTCTTATCCCATCTTGGCATTAACAGTAATTTAGCAATGAAGCCAACAGCAGTCCCTGTGGCATCTCTCTCCATGACGGGAACAGGGAGCATCACTGTGGCTTGGCCTGACTGACACAATAGATAAGAACTCAGACTGATGATACATGACAAAGTCAGGTGAATGACTGAATGATGGATGAAAGCCATTTTGTTACTGCAGCAGTGGAGTTAGAGTTATTTTGGGGTGGTTTCTCCCTTTAGTTCTGTTTCTGTCTAAACATTTTGGCCATCAGCACACGAAATGTAGGATAATATAATGACAGGGTTGGGTTACTCCATAAGGTACTGATGGGAAGGATTATTTGAAATGAGTTTACTTTTTCTAAGGAAATAATTACCACACCAAAGGCTGAAATCTGAATTTCTGTCAGTTATAGGACTCTGGCATGGTGTTAAATAAATACACCTTAACCTAAGTCATTCTTATTTGTTACATATAAATTATTGTACAGTAAAACAGTATTCTTTTTTCTTCGCATATTCTTTTTTGGTGTTAGGAGGCTGGGGTTAGAGCGCAGGACTAGTCTTTATATGGCACCCCTGGGGCAGACAGGTTAAGAGCCTTGCAGAAGGGCCTGGCAGCAGCAACTTGGTTGAGCTGGGGCTTGAACCGCCGACCTTCCAACCAGTAGCTCTGACCTTAGACGCTTTGAGCTACCACTGCCCCAACTATACCTCTGAGAATTTGTTCTTTCTTAAAAGAAAATTTGTATTAGTGCTCTGAGCATTAGTTAGCAGAATAAGAACTTGAACGTCACAACTATCATCTGCACATCACAAGAAGCCAACATGTCAAAATAAGACTCAGTCTTTCCCCTTTGATTGAATTCTAAAAATTCTATCCATCCATCCATCCATCCATCCATCCATCCATCCATCCATCTATCTATCTATCTATCTATGTCATGTTACACAATGCCTATTTTTTTATTCCCCCACTTTATTTGTCTGTGTAAATATGTGTTTAAATACCACCTCTGAGAATCACATCAGATGATGAATGTGGTAGATATATTTGTTATTTATCATTGCTTTTAATTTATATGATCAAGCAAAAGATATCCACCACATCTACAGTTTGTTCCCAAGGGGAAAAAACACTCTTTTTGCATATTAAGTCAAGCTATCTTTGATCATTTTTATTGTTCTAATTTAGATTTTTGAATTTGATCTGGATGATTATGAATTTAAAATAAGAAGCACATGAAGCAGTAACGTAGTAGTTATGAAGTGTTAATACCAGGACATAAAAATCATTTAGTACAATGGAATATTGAAACACACATATATGGCATGGATATGATGATAATAAATGAACAGATTTGTAAGTTTCTTGACAAGCGTACCATGCATCTGTTCAAATGATCAGCTAAAATAATTGGGTCTCAATTGTGCTGAAAAGCACACTGAAGGTGGCAGGCTGATACATCAGTACAAAATGTTCACTACCTTTTATGGAACGTTCTCAAATTCTGAGCGCTGAAGCCACTTACTGTATGGTCCCAAAGCTGCGCAGATGTTTTGACTGCAGGAAGCAATTTGGCCACAAAACCCCGTTCACCTTCATTTTCTTCATCCCGTGGTCTTAAATCGATTTCGTTAATCACCCCTCTCCACTTTTGGTTTTACATGCAATATTCGAAAATGCTTATTACCTTACCCTGTGGATTACATACAGTATTTTTTAAAAGCTTCAGCAAGTGCTTCATAAAGTCTGTCTACTTAGAGATGCATAATCCTTATCATTTGATGAATCAGATGAAAAAAAAAAAAGCGCAACTGGGAATTATAACTGCTTATACAAAACCAATGAGCTTCAAGACCAAGTCGGCCTCATTATTATACGTTTTGACAAATGAGCTGATGTTTCCTGACACTGCCACAAGAGCTCACCCTAAATCAAAGTGAAGGGAACAGCAACCCACTCGGAATGCCTGGCATTCTGCTAGTAATTATATTCCTGCTTTCATGAAGCTGAATAAACCTGACCGGCTGTGACTTTCTCATAATTCACCCGGGGATTTGAGAGTTGTGTTTTCAAGATGAGTTTGACTCCTTGTATTAATTGTTGTGTCTCCTACCAGCTGAAACCGTTAGTTAGTAACTTAAAAGAAGGAAACACCAACATGTAGAAGGCACTAGTCCTCCATGACCAGGACGACACAACCTTGTTTTGTGCCATTACATTTCCACAATAAAAACAACACAATAAAAAGGGGCAAAATAAAAATGGCTTGGTGTAGTTGGTTCTTTCTTTTCAAAAATCTGTGAGAGGTACAGTAGATTTTATTCATATTTAGCAACAGAGCAGTTCACATTGCCCACTCCCTGCTCCAAAGGTGACTGGCTGGGTTGCAGTTTGTACGGTGTCCGTGTTAGATTTCTCCCAAAAATATGCTGGAGTGAGACTCTATGTTGGTCTGCTGTGTCCTGCAATGGACTTGTTTGAAAACTGCAAACTAGTTCTAGGGACCTGTACTAGTACTCTAGTACTTAGTACCATTACTTATAACAATATATCCATATTGTTATTCATCTCTCATTCACTGTCATATTCACATTTCACTAGCTTAGAACTCTTAGAACTCTTTAAATGCACTGTTGTATCACTGCATGAAAAAGGCCCCCAAATGATCCTAATTCTTCCGCTGTGTGCCAATGTTGCTGAGGGTACTAAGAATACTTGCTAAGCTAACTCTTTTGTAGAAACATTTTAGCCTGTTAGCGCATTCCCCATCTGTTCAACATGACTGTGGCATTCATAACACAATACGTGCAAATGTTCTCATAGGATTCGTACAAATTTGACAAGACCCAGATGGCAGCTCTTTCTAAAATGATTTGTAAGACAAAAGGTGCACGTGCCAGTCTGTGATGCTCCTCGAAAAACACTATACATCAAACACAGTGTATATACTTTAGAGTTACTTGGAACACTTTTGGTAGTACCGATGGAAGCTGTTTGATCTCTAAGTAGACAGAGAGCAAAGAAGATTACAGAATTTTGGCAAATATGTTAATTTTCCTCTGCTTTATTTGTGTCAGTTGTTCTTTTCCATGATACAAGAATCAAGGCAACGTAATGATCTCATCCTTATTATTTAATGCATTTAGTAGTCCATTAGATCCTGATCTCAGAATCACATGTATTTATTGTAAAAGAATTCTCCCAGTCATACACACATACAGTAAGTACCCCATTTACCCAAAACACACACAGACAAACATACAGTACATCATTGCTCATAACCAACCCAATATCATCCCTCTTTTGAAAAAAACTGAGAACAAGAGAGGACTGGGGAGACATCACCCCCCCCCCTCCCCCCCCGACTCTCTCTGTGTGTCTATCTGTCTGTCTCACTCAAAAAAGGGCTTAATAACTGAAATGACCAAGTCAATTAAGACAGCACCCTGCTGACTTTAATAAAATACCCAGTACATAAAATCCAATATGTTTGACAGACAGATGAACTTACAGATGAATAGATTTCACTGTTGTTCTAGGTAGCGCTTGGAGATGCACACAGAAATCAATTCCATGATAGAGTTCACTCGTATTTTAATTGTTATCAGTAGACAGGTTCAAGCATTAACTCAATATGAGAACACGTTTTATTTAGAGTGAGCTCTGTTTGTTATTTAGTTCAATTCATTTACTACTGATACAGTAGATCTATCAAATGATGCTTATATCTTTCTTTCTGGTTACTTCCATGTAAACGTCTATTTAAGACGCCCAGTCCAGAACATCCCATTCCACAAGCTTTTATGGTTTTAAGGACTGCAATCCTAAGTTGTCAGTGTCAGCAACTCTCGAGGTATTGTCATACACTGCACTATACAGTACAATACACATGACACATGAAGTGTTGAAAATGAGATGAGTTTATGAAGTTATGTCCAGGTGGTGCTGAGCAATCAATTTCATTTAGCCTCTAAGGCAGACCTGCCTTCACACTTATCGATTGGCAATTTTGAATTCCAAGTTTATGACGCCAGTATGGAAATCCTTTATTGATAAGGTCTGAATAATCATCAGGTTAACATTCAACTAGCATTCCCTAGAGAACGGATGGGAAGAACTATAACCAAACACTTAAGAGATTGATCACTAGTGTGAGTGAGTACTGTGAGGCTGTATTGTACATACAGTACACAAACATAATTTACATGCTTCCTTGTCTCATTCCGGTGCATTCTAGGATTTGAGAGAATGCATTATCTCTTTTTATACACTGATATTTTGTGCATTTTGGTGCATTTGTTTTCAATACACTCAATTGGATTTATGTGGATCTATATGCTTGCTTCTCAATTGACCTTGGAACCTGGTGGACTTCGAGGAGTACATTGACATTGACCGAATGATTTCAGGACCCTGCACCAGGCATTCTGGATCCCAACATCATCATAGAATTTCATGATCTTGATCGTTCTCTTTAAATTTGTTATTATTTATTATTGGATCATTACCACTGCCTTTAAAAATCAAATTTGTTTACCTTAAGGCCTATATGTCATGGATATCTATGAATGAATGAATGAATATCTAAAATTGTTAGAATTTTACACAGATCTCATATCGATACAAGACAAAAACAATACCTTAAAAGAACTGACTAAAATGTCAAAAGTTTCAAAAAACTTACTCCAAGTTTCAAATATCTTAATATATACTAAGGTAGCTTTTATAACTTCTGAAGCCTAGAATGTGGCTGTATATTATATAAGTAGGTGAGAGTTCTCAGTGCAGTAAATGACTTAACATTTTATTTGTGAAATGATGGATTGTGACGTATTTTGTTTTTTTCTTTTCATTCTAATAAAGATAGAAGCAGCCACAATCTTAGAGAAGAGGAATAGTTTTTATTGAAGCTTCTACAAAGGTGCTGGCCCCTTAAGGTTCAGTCCTCAACTGCCTACACACGAAAAAGCTATTTACCAAAACATAAAATGGTCTTCGTAGTACATACTTCAAACCTCATGAAACATGGGACTAATCATGGTTAAGAGAATTGCAGTTTTTGACTACATGACAAACAACCTGGCCTTGTCATTGTGTAGGAGCTTGGAGACTCTGCTCGAAACGCATCAGAATTGTTTTTGTGACATAATATTCTGATATTACATACATTGGCTGGCCAAAATAATAACAATAATGGGCACTCCCATGCGGAGGACCCGGGTTCGATTCCCAGCCACTGGTCGTGGTGCCGGTTGCATCAAGAAGGGCATAAAACCTGTGCCAAGTTGTTGTGCGGACTGGATATTCCCCTGTGGCGACCCCTTGCCGAGAGCAGCCGAAAGACCAACAAAACAATAATAATACTACTAGTACTATACTATAATGCACCTATGGTATAAGTAATAATAACAGTAGTAATGTGATAATGGCGGCCAAAGTAATGATAGTAGCATTTTGGTATTATTGAGAGTTCATTATCATTTATTATGCAAAAATTAGTGTCAATCAAGTAATCTGATAGGACGAGAGACATTCCACAAGTAATCTTGTAGATTTTTCAGGACTGTCCAAAACCTCCATCATTTATCCATCAGACCTTACTGACTCGTCATGGTGTCCCGCTTCTGGTTGGAGATCTCATCGCATGGATGCCCCGTGTGGTCTGTTTGGGATGTGTGTGGTGACTTGGGACGGTTCCACTTTTCCACAAAGACAGTCCTGGCCTTGGCCGAGGCTGACAGTTGTTCTCTGAGGACTTGTGATTCAGTCGCTCGATAGTTCAGGACTGGAATTTCCTACAGTCTATGTGAGCTTCCAATAATGAACTGGACTCCATTTTAACTTAAACACATCTCCTGTTATACTGAACTTCCAGCTGCCTAACACACACTATGACTGTAGATCAATCCCTGCTATCTGTTATCACCCAAATGAGGATGTGTTCCCTGTTGAGTCTGGTTCCTCTCAACGTTTCTTCCTACTACCATCTCAGGGAGTTTTACCTTGCCACTGTCGCCATCATCCTTTGTTTGCTCATCAGGGACTATCTGATCATTTTGATTCATACACATTCACATTTCATATGAACCTAAAAGCTGCTTTGCGACAATGTCAATTAATGTCAATGTCAGTTAAAAACGCTATACAAATTGAATTGAATTGAATTTATTCTCCTCACCTTTTGGTTACATAGTACCACTCAGAATTTTAAACTAATTTCACTCAACTCACTTCAATTGTTGGGTGCTTCAGTTGTTCGGTGACAAACTCCACCAGTTGTGGTTTGTTAGTTCTTTTAGTTGCAGAATCATATGTGTTGGTAGAGCAACAAAAAAATAAATCTGGTTAAATAAACAATATGTTGATAATAAATAGTGTAAATAGTGTTTGTTGAACTGTTGTATGAAAGCAATATCACACTCAAAGTTGTGCTGTGGTACTGAATATCAGCATGGCTGTGAAATTTTGTGCCTCCCTCTTGAGTAACATTGCTTAATTATCATTAGTCAATATTGACCAGTTGAAAAAACTCTATCAAAAAGCTCTGACTAGGAGCCATTCCATGTGCAGACAATTAAACATATAATATAATTTGAGCTTGGCATAGAATGTCACTGAAATCTGAAACCTGAACCTGAAGTGTGCTGTGTTTCTCAGGGTGACGGTACCCCTGTGCCAGTACGCATTAGAGTTGAAGTTGGGCGAGCTGTAATTACAAGTTACTTTAAAATGTATTATGGAACATCGGGATTGTAAATTAATATAATTGTGCTTCTGCAGCTGCAGATTGGATAATAATTACATTGTGCATATTTGGCTAATGACTTTCAAAACATTCTCTAAAGTCTCCTGTTCTAAGCACATTGACTTAAAAAAACACCAGCATTGTGAAAGTTTTGACAGTGAAAGTCATTTCACGGGAATAGCCGTAGAATTTTCTCTGCACCTTAACTTTTAACTGTACCTTGAGCATTTTTCACTTCCCTGTCACACCTTATTTTCAGAATATCAGAATATATGACCATTTTAATAAGGACCATTTCAACTTGGTTTCTTGCTGATTGCCGAAGTTCTTTAATAACCAGTAAGGCATGTGTTAATATTAGATTCTGTCTGGTCTTTACAAGAAGAGTAAAATATGCTTAATTAACTCATTTTATGACACAAAATGGCTCAATGTGTGGATAAAGCCTACTCCATATTCAGTGCTACAGTTTGATAAACTGAACTGTATATATTTTCTTCCCCAACAATGTAGACAAATATATTGTACTCGGATTCTTTATAGAAGCTGCCAAGGGCAAAGCTGGCCTTTGGTAAGTCTCCTTGGAAACAGCAGCAGGTTTTATGGTGATAAATGAAACCTTGAAGCTTGTATCTGCTAAAAGATACTGTAGAACATCCAGATAATCCAAATGTCTTAAAATGTCAATAACATTGTGTCTATGACAGTATTTTGTCTACATTATTTTGCATTTATCTACATCTATTTAACGTCTAACTATTTCTAAACTTGAGTTGTAGTTCGGAACATCAGACTGAATTGCATGATTTTTGGACGTTGGTTGGAAACCGGAGACCCCAGTAAGAGCACAGGATCAAACCCAAGTTTTACATGCTGTCAGGTGGCAATGCTTCCCTTTGCACCACCAAGATGTCTGTTTCAAACACTGTGGGTACAAGGATGTTCATCTTTAACAAGACTGAATCACTCATAAATCATGGGCTCAGGTTACTACTGTATCCGTGTAGAGTTTTTCATGTCTGTGTTTCTCAGGGTCTTCAGGGTTCCTCCCATGTCCCAATCCCATGCCAACAGCGGTTGCAAAAATGGCGGCTTGCCGTGGCTCTGATGTGCTCAGACATCATCAGCTATGATGTCAAAACAAAGCGCTAAAAACAGACCTAAAGGGAAATATGTGGTATAATTAAAAATTATAAGTGGGAACTGGACTTAAGTAGATTTTCAACTTTGAATGATCTGCTTTTGAAGGAAGTTCACCATTATAGACTCCAGGTCCACTGCAACGCTTACCAGGATAAAATGAATACTGAGGATTTAACACTTTTAAAACCTTGTATACTAAATAAGTAGAACTTACAATATTGTTCTTGTACAACAAGTATGGAAACTATACATAAAATATCCAAGAACTAAGGAGTAGCACAACTTATTTCTGGTTAATTACTCATTAATGTAAATATTATTCATTTATGTAAGTATGTAAGTAGGAGTTGATTATTTACTACACTGTATTTTGTTCTGCAGAACTGCTAGTTAAAATGTTTCATTTATAAGAACTATTACAGTATTTTGTACTAAACACACCAACAATAATAACTTTACAAATATTTCTATATTTCTATATTTTGTAATATTTTTCTATCATGCCCTTATTTGTACAGTTTATTTTAGTTAAATTTAGTTAAATTAATAGTTAAATTTATTTTCTTTAGTATTTCTTTTTATTCATATTTTTAAGTATAAGTCTTTATTTTACATTTCTA